>CAIGQQ010032566.1:1525471-1562683 GCA_903798035.1 Danio albolineatus
TATATATATATATATATATATATATATATATATATATATATATATACGTATATATATATATTACAATGTCACAACCTAACTTTGATATTTCAGATCTGAGAAATAACCAATGATAATATGATGCAATCTTTTGTAGAACAGGGCTTTCGTTGCTGGTAAACTGCGTGGATAATTTCCATTTTCCATTTTCTTCATTTCTCCATTTTTTAAGTTTCCATTTACTGTTAATAATGCTTTAAATAGCTTTTTTTTGTATTCTCAAATGATTAACTGCATGTTTGTATTTACATACAAAGTGCGTGTACTTATAATGCATACCTAAATAGAAACATTCAAAAACAAACAAATTATACAAAAAAAGTGTACAAATTTTTAAACATTTTCTCAAATACAAACCAAAAATAAAAGTATATATATATATATATATATATATATATATATATATATATATATATACACACACACACACACACACACACACACACACACAAAGCTCAATGTATATTGCACCATATAACGTATATATACAGTATACTGTATATATGTGTGTGTGTGGGTACTGTGCACTATTATTTACAGTTCTATAATAATTTTAGCTCAAGTTTTAGAAATACTGTTTTTATATTAGTTTTTTTTATATCATTTTATTTTAGTTTTAGTTATTTTAGTTTTAAGTTAAATTTATATATATAACGAGACAGTTAGGAAAAATAAGTCAAAATTTCAAAATAGAGGCCAAAACAGACTTGCTTGAGAAAACAATGCTTTAAATGTGCTCTAAAAAGTTCATAGTCATATTAAAAGATACTAACATGGACCTTTAAGGAGTGAGTAAGGCACAAATTAGTAATTTTTTTCACAATTCTTTTGACAGTGCGGGTTGCCTAAAGCTAACTTTGGGAAATGTTACAAATATGGCTAAAAAGTATGCTGACAATTTGAGTATTAAATTAAGGAATTATTCAACTTCTGACAGAAAGACTTGCAAAAGTTAAAGCACTCAGGCTCCATTAAACAAGAAGGCACAGCCTCTATAATGTATCATTGAGATGTTTGCTTGACTGTTTATTGCACACGTGTGAGATCATTTAAATGTGTGTCTAATTAAATGTATGAACACAGGAACAATGCTCTCCGGCTCAGTAATTAATCATCTGTGTTTAACTTGCAGGACTCACACTGAAGAGAACTTCCTGAACTCTGAATGCTGAGTTTGGTTCCAGATTGGTCCACGCAGAAACAACTTTTGCCAAGACACTGCCGTGCAACGTAAGCACCATCAGTCTCACATTTAGGAATGAAGACCTCAGATCCAGCAGAGCTGCTGGCTTTCACTGCGATCGCCATCTGACGTTCTTTCTCACACTGGGATGGGCATCTCGGCCTGGATCCAGTGGTATGAGATCCTGGTACCTCCAGACCACGAGAGTCCACACACCAACACTCAGAGCCCTGACACTGAATGTCCTGGTACAGTCCATCCTCAGTGCACTGGGGCAGGTATGGAGCTGAGGTGGAAGACACAGGCTTACAAACGTCTGATTTCTGGAAAATGTCATGAAACAATAGACCCAGATGGGTGCTTTCTTCTGCCTTCAACTGTTTGATTGCTACTCGAAGTGTAGAAAGAAAAGACTCATTCTCAAGAGCCATTGAAACAAGCTTAATCATTTCTCGGTTGTTTTTCAGGTTTACAGATCGACCAAATCCATCAGAGATCTCCTGGTCTAGATTAAGATTTTCAGAGTTGTCTGTGAAGGTCTTAGCCAACTGCATAAAGTCTGTCGCAGCTTGGGTCAGACCAACCTGACTGAAAATCTGGCTGAAGCTCAATGTGCCACTGTTTCCAACAGTGCCTGAGAAGTTGAAATTTCCAGCGTTCTTCAGGAATTTCCCTCCAAAAAGATTCTCCTGGAGTCTTTTGGGATTCGGGGTGAGAGCTAAAGCCTTCAAGGCAAGAGCGCCAGAGGGAAACATCCCTTGGAGAACATCTGCCAGGATGTTTGTGACTTTTGGAAGCCCCAACTCTGGCAATGACTGGAGAAGACCAGAGTTGGCCAACAGCTCCTGGAATTCAGGGCTGCAAGTACCAAGAAAAGAGACGGTGTCTTTAGAAGGGAAGAACACGTTGCTCTTGCTGAAGTGTCTAGCTGGGCCATAAAAGAGCCTGGAGAGGGCTTGTCTCCTCTCAGAAACGCAGTCTTTTACTCCAGTGCCTAAACAAACAGATACACAACATTAATCAGTGCACGACCTTCTTGTTAATGTTTCTCTCAACAAGAATCATGTAAACCAACATTTCTCAGATCTCAACGATTAGATTTTTTTTTGCTTCACTCTCCTTTTATGACTGAAATCACTTGAATATGCTTGCAATCACAATGACTGCAGAATTAACCACGACACTGCTAACAGAAAATGCTTTGGTTACAAATTAAAAATTCTAGGTAATGAAAATAAAGTTGTTCATTGTTAGTTCATGCTAATTCACAGGCATTAACTAATGTTAACAAGCATGAATTTAGATTTGATGATGTATTAGTAAATGTTAAACTCTGATTAATAAATGAGTATTGTCCATTATTAGTTAATGGTAGTAAATACATCAACTAATGAAACCTTACTATAAAGCGTGACAAGGCTTTTTCAAGCACCTGTCAATTTTGAGATTTTGCTTTTTTCAAGTGTTTATTCAGAAAGATTCAGTTTATTGTTGTTGTTTTTTTTTATCTATTTTGTGTCTGTAGATTTCAAATACAGGATATTTGATATATTTGAATACATTTAATAATATATAATAATAATAATAAACTTTTTACATTTTTTATATTTTTCTCCAAATTTCCTTCATAGCAGCATTTTGTTTTTCAAATAAATATATTTGAAAGACTCTTACAGTGATTTTAAGATGTATATTTTATCTGGCTAATCACAGTACTTTCAAAAGGGATTCCAAAAAACCTTCAGTAAAAACCTAAAATCTAAATTCGTCCATTTTTCAGATTTTGTAGTATACTTTTACGCAAAATTAGCAGATATTTACATGAATTATGCCTTACTTGCATATTTAAAATTCAATTTTAAAAAAATTGTAATACAAATAAGTTTAAAATTCTGAATGTTTTTTTTAACTATATTTATGTTTGTTGACATTTTTATGCAGTGTCTTGCTTTAATTGTACAATTACAGCACCACAAACTCTAGACTACAAGATTAATTACAGCTCACAGTGTGCTAATATACAATTTAAGTCAAAATTATTAGCCCCGCTTAAATTTTTTTTCTTTTTTAAACATTTCCCAAATTATGTTTAACAGAGCAAGGACATTTTCACAGTATGTCTGATAATATTTTTTCTTTTTTTTATTCTCTTTTTTTATTTTGACTAGAATAAATGCAGTTTTTAATTTAAGAACCATTTTAAGGTCAAACTTATTAGCCCCTTTAAGCAATTTTTATAGTCTACAGAACAAACCATCATTATACAATAACTTGCCTAATTACCCTAACCTGCCTAGTTAACCTAATTAACCTAATTAAGTCTTTAAATGTCACTTTAATCTGTATAGAAGTGTCTTGAAAAATATCTAGTCAAATATTATTTACTGTCATCATGGCAAAGATAGAATAAAACAGTAATTAGAAATGAGTTATTAAAACTATTGTTTAGAAATGTGCTGAATAAATCTTCTCCCCGTTAAACAGAAATTGGGGGAAAAAATAAACAGGGGGATAATAATTCAGGGGGCTAATCATTTTGACTTTAACTGTATGTACTTTTCATGTACTATGTTACAATGTTAACTATACTTAATAATGTTATTGAGTGATAAAAGTAATCTATCTTTATCTGTTACCTGATATCATGGCACATCATTCTGGAAAATAATATCCACACAAATGCAATTAAGGTCAAACTCACTACATTTTGGTACTCCATACTGCCGTGTGCCAAAGATCTCTTTGCCATAAACATCCACGCACCAACACTGGCCACCAGACTGACATTGGGTTGGCACATACGCTCCATTGTCGGTACAGGAGGGTACAAAGGAATTCCCAGCCTGAGAAGCTGCAGCCCGCTCACTCTCACATGGGCTGGGACCTTAAGATATAAAAGTTGGGTAAGTCAGTGTTCTACTATCCAGATGAAATTCTACAAGAGGTACATTTTACATCTGCATTGCAATATTAACTATTTTTTCTCATTTTCGATATAGACATGCCAATTAAGCTTGTTTATTTTTACAAGCAAAAAAAAAAGATAAAATAAAGCAATGTAAGTTTATGACTGCCGATAAAACTATTTAGAAGTGATATTTAAAGTTAAAACTTTTAGCAATATTTTATATTTAAATTATCTAGTTTAGAAGCAAATGTATATTAGGTTATTTAGATGTTTTTACTTATTCAAAAACTGATTCAATATGTTGGGTTTCTTTTTTTTTTAACAAGATGCATACATCTAAATTTCCCATTCACAGCCAACTGGACAGCAAGGTAGCGACGGTGTAGAATCCGATACATGTTTGACTGAGCAAATGTACTTCCTGCAGCCTGGTCTGAAAACGCTGTGTCGTACACCTCGTCCAGCAGCAGCTCCACACCTGCAAAAAACAAACTCATCTTTATCGCAGCACACAGAAAATGTCACAAGTGTTTAAGACAAACTAATCCTGGAATAAAAACATCGAGTCATAGAGCAACCTGACTTTTTAGTGTTGTATTAATACACCAGGGCCCCTATTCACGAAGTTTAAAAGTAGCTCATAACTTGCAGATTTAAGAGAAAACATAGAATTTTTAACATAAATTTAAATTCATTCTGTTTTAGGATTTTTCATATTTTTAATACTAGAGAAGAGGACTCCAGAATCACCAATTCGCAAACTATCCTAATGTGGCTGCTGTCTGCAATCTGTCTCAAGAAACATTTAACAATTTAAATTAAAACCATTTAAATGTAAAACCATTTAACAATAACAAGCTTTTAAAAAAGGAATCATATTAACCACAAGCATATTATGTCACTTAACCACGAATTTGAAACGATGTCTGCATAAGCTAAAAATAATCTACTTTGTTTATATGCTTATCTGCTAATTGTTTAAAGGAAGCCCACGTGTATGAAATGGATAATTATCTGAACATATACTTGTCTATATGATCACAATTAGCATGCATTTTAAACCCTTGTTTGAATATCAGCTAATCACTTTGTGCGTTGTTAATAAGCATGCTGACATCATCCATAGAGACGAGGTCGATCCCTCCCTTACTCTTAGCTTAAAGGGATAGTTCACACACAAAAAAAATAACTCAATATTTACTCACCCTTTTAAACTTGTAAGAGTTGACTTTTGATGACAAACACAAAAGCAGATATTTTGAAGAAAGCTGAAAACCTGTAACCATTGACTTCCATGGTGGGGGAAAAACTAATTAATATGGAATATAATGATTACAGTTTTCAAAACATCTTCTTTTGTGTTCAAGATGAAAGACACTTTGGTGGTGGTTTGTTACAAGTGAAAGCTGAGTAAACGTTGAGAGAACTCCTTTGACTTCTCTCTATTCCTTAGTGAATGTTTGCCGCAGCAGATTTGTGAACGGGTTTTAATAGAAAACCCTTAGTTAAAAACATTTACTGCAATTTATATGGGCACAGTTCTGTAACCTGAAGAGAAAGTGAAGTGTGTTTCACCTGTGCTTGATATCTCTCTTCCACGACTGTCTGCACAGAAACAATAACTAGAGAGCTCTGGGTAAGCCTTTCTGAAACCGCTGAAGGTCTGGAACACTTCTGGTTGTCTGGTAAGGAAACAAAACTTGAGTTAAATGAGTCATTTGCAGCAGATGCATTGTAAAGTGCTTGAGAAGACTAATGGTTTAAGTAGGAAAACTGGTGAAATAGGAAAAGTGTTACAAATGCTTCCTCTGACGCAATACTGCTGTCTAGTGGTTAGAGAAGAAGAGTTTGACCTGTTTTTCAGACACAGGTGTCTAGCTTCACTAAAATGGCTTTCTGAAGGAAATCTCTGTGTAATACATTGCATGTAAATATGAGAAAACATACAAAATACGCTTAAAATACATAGATAAAGAAATTATTTTTTTATTTAGAGAGGAACTGTTAAATTACAAAATTACAATACATTTTACTGTAACAAATGATTTGTATTTCATATACACACTGTAGAGAATGCTGGGTTCCACACAATCCTTCATGTTCCCCTAACACAAATTAAGTTAACTGAATTGTTTTTATAAATTTAAGTGGATTAAACATAAAACAATTAAGTTGTCCTCAAGAAAAGCCCTCAAGAATTGCTTGATTCAACTCATTTTAAATAAATAGTTTAAACAAGCAGCAGAAAATCATTTTTTGAGTGTATGAAACTCATTTGAACTTTCTATACCTCTAAGGATTATGAAAAACAATGATGTTTACATAAATAAATTACTTGGCTTTTTTTCCAATATTAAACTGCTCAATATTAGTAACATCAACAAATGTATATTGAGCACCAAATCAGCCTATTAGAAAGATCACAAGGATAATGTGATGTTGAAGACTGAGGGAAATAAATAAACTACCCTTCACAATAACATGTACAAACTATAATAAAATAGAAAACAATTTATTTAAAATTGTAATAATAGTTGAATTTATAGAATCATTACTGAAGAAAACAATGAATTGGTGCTTCATAAAAATGTCCTATTGTTATTAACGATAACTTGCTTAATAACGAATACTGCTTAATACTTTTACGTTTTTCAGTATAAATATATTATCAGTATATATATATATATATATATATATATATATATATATATATATAGCCCCCCTATGACTTCCAATGTAGTAGAATACGGCGTCTGGCCAGGAGGGACAAAAAAACTAAAAAATCTGCTTTGTATCGTGAAAATAGAACTGACAAAGGAAGTGTACCAAACAGTGCTGTTGTAGATACAGGTTTAATTGCTTGCCATATATGTATATATATAGTTATAGTATATATAGAGACATATATAGTTTTTAAGTATACATTTATAACAAGGTAAAAGTGTTTACTTCTAATAAATGTAATGCATCCTTGTTTAATAAATTCAGCATATTAAAAAGATCTACTAAACATGTTGCTTTTCAGAGTAATACATTATTTTCCAAAATATACTATAAATGATTTGAACTACATAATTTAAAATCATACAAAATGTGCAGATATTTTGCCTTACTTTAGACAAATGTAGTCTTGTTGAGTGAGACTTTCAAAATGCCTAAAATAAAATCGTACCAATCCCAAACTTTTAAAAAGTAATATACGGTTTGAAGCAGCAGCACGTCTCACCTGTTAAAAGTGTGCAAGAGATCAAAGATCATCCTGTCGGTGGTGTTGACAAATTTGCACTGCACAGGTAAGAAGCCTCCATCATCTGAACACTGAGGAGGGGAACGCTCTCCAATACCATGAAGGAGTCTCCGCTCTCTCACCTCACAAGTACCAGGACCTACAGTACATTCAAGATCCATAGTATGTCCGATCACAAAGAACATTCACTTCAGAAGATTTAGGATTAAAAGGGATAGTGCACCCAAAAATGAAAATGTACTCCCCATTTACGCATGCTCAAGTAATTCTGTTTTTGAGTTTCCTTTTCGGTTGAACACAAAAGAAGTTATTTAAAAAAATGTACGAAACCTGTAAATATTGACTTCCATATTAAGAAAAACAAATACTATGGAAGTCAATGGTTACAGGTTTACAACATTTTTTAAAATAACTTCTTTTGTGCTCTGTAGGAAAAAAAGAAACTCAAACAGGTTTGTGAAAAGTGAGTAAACAATGACAAAATTTTGAGTTTTGGTTCATCTATCCCTTGATAAAAGTTTCAGAATGTGATCTAAACGAAAGCATCCAGGGCAAAGGGTAAATAGGAGTGCACTTACATTTGGATGGCTTTCCGTTTTGCCTGGTTCCATAGATCTCCATGCCCTCTTGGTCGACGCACCAGCACTGGCTGCGAGACGCATCGCACTGTACCTGCTGGTACTCACCTGAGTCCAAGCACACGGGCACCAGGGTGCCATCTCCAGTCTGCAGTGCGCCCTGTCTCTGGAGCTGGCAGGTGGTTAAACCTATGGAGGGAAAGAGGGTGTGACCATCATTTCATTTCAATTTATTTTAATTTAATTCAGTTAATTCGTATATGATTTTGATTATTTTAAAAATATAGTCATTTGACATAAATATAATGGTTTAATTTTAGTAGCATTTTTGTGTCATTTTGTGTTTTAAAAGAAAGTCAAAGAAAATGTACTGATCAAATGTAATTTATGATCATCAAAGCTACATTTATTTCATCTTAAATACAGGAAAACAGTAAAACATTGGAATATTATTATGGAAACATTACTATATTTACTGTTATCATTTTTGTATTGCAGAATATTTGTAAAAAAATCCAAAAAGTTTACATTTATTTCTTGATGATCATCACTCCAGACTTAAGTGTCACATAAAAATGTCTAATTTTGTGCTAAATATTTTTTTTATGTTGTTAATGACACATTTGCATTGTTATTAAAAGGGATAGTTCATTCAAAACTGACAATTCTGTCATCATTTACTTATCCTCATCACAAACCTGTTTGAATTACTTTCTTTTCTTTTTTGGTTTAACACAAAAGAAGACACTCTGAAAAATGCTGAGAACCTGTAACCAATGACTTTCGTAGTATTTGGTCAATGGTGACAGGTTTATAACATTTTTCAAAATAACTTATTTATCATTCAACAGAATGTAAAAGGTCAATTTTATACCACTTAAAGAAAAGTAAAAAGTTAGTAGATTTTCATTTTTAAGTGAACTACCCCTTTTAATAGAATTGAGCTCACAGCAGTTTTATTTTGACTAACATTGATGCAATAAATAACATTGCCTAATGGACCTTATTGTAAAGTGCTACCATGTTTCTTCATAGAAAAGTACAAAAGAAAGAAAGAAATTAAAACAAACTCAGATTTGTTAATACTTTTATCATTTTCTGTGATTCCAAAAATGTAAGACTTTGAGGACGCATTACAAAAAAAAATTCCTAGAAATTTTTAGTGAATGGTTCTATTAAGAAAGACATTTTTTTTTAATCAAAAAAATCTTTTCAGCTACAAATAACTTTTTGTGCACTGTAAATGTTCCATGGATTTTAAATGTTCTTCATGGAATTACCAATGTCAAAAATAACATTTATTATTAAGAGTGAATCAAGCTCAAGTATGAAGAAGGGTTTATTTACAATAAACAGAGGATCCATTTTGTCGACTCCCAGGTATCTCAAGTCCCTCTGCATTCACACACCAACATTCTCCACCTCCACGGTTACACTGAACATGCCTACAAACATATCTTTTCAATGTTGTTGCACAAACATAGTAACACCACAGTACATTCATCGGGTATTATATGTGACCCTGGACCACAAAACCTTTAATAAGTGTATCTGAACCCTGAATAAATCAGCTTTCCATTGATGTACGGTTTGCTATAATAGAACAACATTTGCCCAAGATAAACACTATTTGAATATCTGGAATCTGAGGGTTAAAAATTTTTTAAACAATCGAGAAAAATTGCTTTTAAAGTAGTTTAAATGAATTGTTAAGCAATGCACATTACTTATCACAAATTCCGACATTATATATTTACAGTAGGAAGCAGCTTCAAGAAACATGTTTTCTTTACTTAATATTCGAATGTCTTTTGGGATATAAAAGAAAAAACTTTTTTTTTTTGACCCATACAATTGGCTATAATTTCTTGGCTATTTCCACAAATACAGAAGTAAACAATTAAAGTAGATCACAACTTTCATCGAAATTGTCCTTAAACTATTGATGAACACTTTTTCTAGTCTTATGGCTACTTCAAATGTTGAATACTGTACACCAGCACAACATAAGTTTGTTGAGTACTGAAAAATCATACTCAAGTAAAAGTACCATTACTTACCCAAAAACGTAGCGCGAGTAAAAGTATCTGCTGTAAATATCACTCAAAATAGGAGTAAAAAGTAGCCCTTTTAAAAGTACTCAGGATTAGTATTACACTGTAAAAGGTTGATACATTTACATGCAATTTGTGCGTGTTTGTGAAAACGTGCATTTAGTTGTTTAAAGGTCATTTGCCGATTACAGTCATCATATAGCAGACATCCATCGTCTTCTCATCAGAGACATGTCTTTGCGTGTAATGATTTAGTCCCTTCTGTATCTTAAGGTTGCTCTGTATGATGCAATTTTTCTTTGTGCCATTTGATTGGATGAGAATCACAGCACTGATTATTCTACTTTAGCCAATCACCATAGACAACATAAGTAGTGACTGCAGGCTGAAGGAAAATAGTGGAGTAAAAATACAGATACAGCACTAAAAATACACATTCACATTTTTTTAAACTACCTATTAAAGTACAATCGTGAGAAAACCTACTCAATCACAGTCATTTGAGTATTTGTCGTTACTTCACACCACTGCATAAGATTGATTTTGTGGTCCAGGGTCACATATATACAGTTGAAATCAGAATATATTTCTTCAACACATTTGTAAACATGATAGTTTTAACACCCAATTCCTAATAACTAATTTATCTTTGCCATGATGACAGTAAATAATATTTTACTAGATGTTTTTCAAGATACTAGTTTTCAGCTTAAAGTGAATTTAATTTAAAGGCTTAACTAGGTTAATTAGGCAAGTCATTGCATAATGATGGTTTGCTCTGTAGACAATCGAAACAAAATATTGCTTAAGGCGGCTAATAATACGGACCTTAAAATGAATTTTAAAAAAAAACTGCTTTTATTCTGGCCAAAATAAAACAAATATGACTTTGTCCAGAACAAAAAATATTAATACTTTAATATTTATAATATTAATAAAATACTGTGAAAAATTCCATGATCTGTTAAACATAATTTGGGAAAAAAAATTCCCAATAATCTTGACGTCATCTATATATATGGGTCACATTAGCACACCTGAAGCGACCGTCCTCAAAGCACTGGGGAACATGTTGACGCTCCTGCTCTGCACTGACAGACCTAAGCTGCTCACACTGACTCAGACTCTCCGTCTCCAGCTGGTACTCTGTAGTTGAGAAACAGGTAGACGAGTTTCTTCATTCCAATCAAGCGTTCATACAGTAATCATAAACCATATGTCGAGAACAAACCAGATGCTCACCTGAAATCTTTCCAAACGTCAGAGAGAAAATACATAACAGTGTGCTGGTTAGACAAAGGAACTTCATCTCTTCCATGTTCTGCATCAGGATGCAGGAACTCTCCTGAAGGCTACAAGACTGCAGGCTCTTTTATACTATTGCCAAGATGTGCACCGTCATACCAGTTCAGCAATTTGTGTTGATTTACGGATTTATCCATCAAAACAGTAAGCTCTTCAATCTGGTTAGGGTACCTGGTGGCGAATGAGAACAATTTACAAATGAGCAGCCAAGCTTGAACTTGAGAGTGCTCCTGCAAAGTGAACCGCCAACATCACTCTTCTGGAAACCACTTGCAAGAGTTAAAAAGAGCTGTGCGGGGTTACTTCTTATATGTTGTTGTCGTCACTATGAATCTACATAAAAGAAAATACTTTGTATACAGATGTAAATGCAGTAAATGACACATAAATCTTCAATTTTTCCTATTTCTGCAATCAGAAGAGCTGCATGGTTTCATGCAAGTTATTAGTAGGGTCAGACTGAATCTGCTGATACTTTTTGCTATTCCTGCGGAGTATTTTGTTAAAAATCTGCAGATTTATGCAGAATGATTTTGGGAGTATCATGACTAAATCCTTAATATATGAAATAAAAAGTCATACCCTTTTAACTTTTATTTAATGTTTACAACACAAATCCAATGAGATCAACTTCATTTTGTAAACAAAGAAAATCTCTCTTATAAAATCTCTACTAAAAGACAGAAAATAGCACTTTACAAACTGAATTGCAAGTAAATCATATGAATATTTTCATATAAGTCAATAATATTACTGAAATTATTTTAAAAACTGAAAAAATATACATTTACACCAGTAAATAAACAATCAATGATGGGCTAAAAATCTGCGGAATTCTGCGCGCACAGATTCCGTGTGGGCCTAGTTATTAGTTTCTGACAATGTGAATTGCTGCAGTCTATTTTAAAAATATTTAATTAATCTTTATAATTTTAATTATTATTTATTTAAATAAATTGAAACATATAAACATATATACACATACAAATATATATTAGGTTAAATTATTAAATTGTCGCAATATGCTGTGGCATAACAATATAATTGATCCACTGTACATTTGAGGTATTAAGGAGATTTATTCAATATGATATACATATCAATTGTTATATTTGATCTGTTATCTCTGAACTATAAACTTAAGCCAGTATTTATGTTTAACTTTTCCTCAAGTAACAATGCTGTCCTTAAAGTCTGAAGTTAACAAGAATGTCCGTTTTGATGGTTTCATTTACAGACAAAACTTCGTTAAATTATTAAAATGATCACAAGTGAGATTGAATCATGATCTATTAAATACTGCTCATGCAGCTCTACTGTAAACAGCACGCAAATTCACATCTATGTTAACAATACTCCATAAGTGTAAACCTTTAAAAAAAAAAACAATTAAAATCATAAACAAAAAAATTCATAATATTTTTTTAATGAAGTTGTACATACAGATAATTACATCAGGTCTTTAAATAAACTCTTTAAATGTACAGCTGGTATTTCTCATCAAACGAAACTTCAAGTTTTAAATCTAAATTCTAAAACACTCTTTGTACAGATTAATAGAAATGGAGATTAAACAGGCATTTTCAAGTATTATCCTCCGATGCCTTATGGTTTTTTGTTGTTGTTGTTGTTTTTCCCTACAGTTGTAAAAAACTGTATATACACATTTCAAAAACGAGAAAACAGAACTAAATGGATTCATTATATGCATTTACATCCCTCTCAGGATTAGCTTACTTCACGGTAGCAACTCTCAAAGTATCAACATGATAAACAGACCTTAGTGAGAAGAGTCGCCTACTTCTGGACGCCCACGATTAGATTAGCTTGCTTTCTTGCGAATCGCTACAGCATCCATCAGGACTGTAGAGAAACATGCTAAAATATTAGACGAGCTGTTGTACGAAAACTATCTAGGTGTTGTTTTAATGAGTTTGTTGGCATTGCGAACCTTTAGTGCCAGTGTATCAGACCGCAAACTAGCCCAATCCTGGTCTGATAATTTCCAACATTCATTTCAAAAACGTGGAAATTTTGAACTGTGCGTTTCTGGAAAAAGAAAAACGGACCATATGGGTCTGCTTCCTTGGCACTTCAAAGTGACTTTTTAAGTGGCAAAAACCTTTTTCATTAAATATATATATATCAAACATTAATGAACTTTTTAATGGTCTGCTATTAAAGACCCACTACAGTCAAGTTCATATTTCCTTAAGCTCACAGAGAGGAAAAAAACAGACTGGATTTGCTTTTGGGGTCTAACTGATGCAAAAAACAATCAAACAAACAAACGAGCTAAAACCTAAGTCCATGTTTGATGTTGTGATCTTTTTAAAAAATAGATTATGTTCCCTTCTGTTAACACGTAAAATAATTAATATCCTATAGTGATGTTTTCCTATTTTGGACAACAACATTCTCTTTAAGCACATATGCAGTTTAGGCTCAGTGACATCTTCCTGTTTGACACATTCGGCATGAATCTCACTCTTGGTCATGGCCAGCGTTCTTCTTCACAGAGCACGCATCTACTGAAGAGAACGATTGTGTTGGATACACCTTCTTGCGTGTGCAGATTGTTGTTAGAAGCTCACAAAACACACTATAATGTGTGCATCACACAGAGCAGAGGGTGCTCATCTGCTGCACTTTTCCCAGGTCAGTCAGAAGCTGTTTGATGCGGCACTTGAGCTGAGGCAGTCGGGCCAGAGGATCAGGGGGCTCCAATTCACCAGTGAAGTCCAGCCAGCTCTCCAGCACTTCACATATTCAGAAAGAAAGAGATTCAGTATTAATATAATATCAAATGCATCTCAAATGTTTCTTAAAACAGTAGCTTGTCAGGTGAGTTTTCTGGCTGTGATAGGCATTTCATTTCTGCTGCCTGTTTTGCAGATATTACTAAGGGGGGTATGGGGAAAAATATCTGATTAATCAAAAATAATCTATCATTATTTTTTTTTTTCAGGGTGGCAAATCGGGTCTGACATAGAATGCCAGGTGCGGTTTAATGTGCCCTCCATTACAAATCCCCCAAAACAGAACACACAAAACAAAGCCAGTACAAAAAAAGTCCAAGTTAAACAAAAGATTTGGGTTTTCATGCAAAATGTAGAACCTTTTAACTATAAAAAGGCTTAAATAAAATTATTGTAGCTTTCATTCTGTAATTACAGCAATTCACCAATAAAAATAAAACTATTCTTGTTTATTAAGTGGTCATTCACACTTGTAGTTTTGATTTGATTGGTCCTGGTTCACTTATTTACCGTCATTTTTACATTTAAACTTTAAGATACAAAAAACTCACTGCTTTTATGCTATTATGTCTATCATACTACCAAATATCCAAAACAATGCTCAGCTGAGCTGAATGTGCTTGTTCTATGTGCATCCAAGTGAAAGCAATTATTAGTTGAGAGAACTTGTGAAGATCTCACAAATGTGTAAAGAAAAAACAGTGACAGGGATCCCTCTGTTACACACAGAAACAAAAAACTGGCAACAATGTGGTAACTATGGTGAGAGAGGAAAAAAATGAGCTTGAGCTTCTTTTTAGGGTCACTTCTTATGACAACATATCCTGTTTTTTGGTTTGTTGGTTTGTTGGTTTGAGTTCACGCTTATTCAAATGAACCATATTAACAGAGGAGTCACAGAACATTTCATTATAAATCAAACAAAGATCCTGCCAAATGTAAACCACAACAAGTGAATTGGTAGACCTCTGGTTCGGAGTAAAGGTAAACATGCATGTTTAATGATTTACATATCCATGGGTGATAAAGTTTCATTGATTAAATCATGACAAATGAGGAATCCTCACCCATCACTACTTCATGCA
Source organism: Danio albolineatus (assembly GCA_903798035.1). NCBI lineage: Eukaryota > Metazoa > Chordata > Actinopteri > Cypriniformes > Danionidae > Danio > Danio albolineatus. Next base: position 1,540,630 of record CAIGQQ010032566.1, read on the forward strand.
ACCCGTTATGCTACTTAATGTAGGAATTCTACTGTGACAAACACAAACTAATTCTGTTATAATAGAAACTAGCTGTCACATACGCCTTCTCCACCAGCATGAAATGGGTTGCTAGTTTAGAGCTAGTGCTCTTGCTGGTTCAGAACTGGTTTGTCTGGCAAGTTTTTTAAGAACTGTTTGCTTTTCTAAGGGGTAGAAAGTAGGTAAGCCTGACCTCACTGAATATATCCCATCTTTCCCGGCAACACAAATACAAACAAACACAAACACAATCAATGTTGCTTTGCTATCAATGTAATGTTATTGCCCTAACATATCTACATGAGCATAAAAACACAGTGAATGCAATGTGTTTGAGAAGTTTGCAGTGGTTTGAAAGATTGTGCAGAGATTACAAGCAGTAATAATTTGTTCAGCTTTGTGTTCCACTGACATTTCAAAAACGCAGCTCAAAGAGTTTCTGTTTATCTTGTTGGTCACGGTAGCCCCACCCTCAGCACCTGACGCAAGTGCTTCTTTCTTCAAGCCCAGCAGTGTGGCTATTTAAGATGCTACTACTCAATGCTACTTAGGAACCACTTTTCTCCAAACCAGTGCTCAAAAAGCTTTGGTAGATTAAAATTGAATTGAATACCAAGTTCCATGTTTTGGCTGCTTACCATCGAGCTCTTTCTCAATGAGGTCCATGCGGCCTGACAGCTGGTTCTGAATGTCCTCTATGTGTGTGAGCAGGTTCATCTGCCACTGCAGGCAGTTCCTGGTCTGCTCCACACTGCTGTCATTCACGCATCCAGACAGAGCAATGGCACTGCTCACCTACACAAACCATAAAACAAACCAATTATTTAAACTCTTCTCTTAACTCTTCATTAAACAGGCTTCTCTTTCACAAACTGACACTGAACAGATATGAGTTTTGTTTTTTGGCTACCTCTTCTTCCTTTATGTTAAACTGTGAGCCCATATGCATCCCCTGCTCATCTCTTGTGTGTTCGGCACCTGTCCCAGGCGGTTTTTGGTAGCTGTGCTCACTGGTAATGTAGGTTTCAGGGTTCGAATTCTGATTAAGGTGCTCTTTGAAATGTAGACCGTCTGGAATGCCACCCATTGGCTGGTCCTCATCAGAGTTTACCCAAGACCGAGCCCACAAGTGCAAACTTGGGTTATGCTTGTTCCTTAAAAAAATGTGGAAAAGCATATTATAGTTTCTGTTCTTTTCTATAACAGTGTTACATTCCTAGGTTGTGTGATTATTATTATTTTGCTAGTTCCTCTTTCACTCTCTCGGGCGCGCTCTCTTTTACTCTCTTTCTCTCTGAAGAGAGTGAAAGAGTGCGCACATCTGAAGATCAGTTTAGAGTTTTTTTTGTTTTTTTTTTACAGTTTCCTTTTGTGCATAATGGTGATGTTTAAGCATGAAAAAAATCTAACTCTGATAGGAGATCTCTGTATCTTTGAGCATTGCTTCTGAACTCAAACCCCTTAACTGTAGTGCTGTCTAGTCCTTGGCTGTAGTAGAGTTTTTTTTTGCATTTAAAAAGACGAACATTGAAAGACGAGCATGATATAACAATTGATCAATTGTCCAGCTAAAACTTTACAAACTTATTTTGAAGACACCAAAAGCATAGCAGGAGCCATTTAAATGGCTGACAGTCTTGGAAAACATGCTTTTAAAGTTTTACGTTTTTAAGCATAACATCTGTGCATTACAAAATCTGTACAGTAAAAAGGAGAAACGCAAAAGAAAAATCTAGAGCGACAGTTAACATCTAATTGAAAGAATTAAACAGGCTTATGGGAATGGCTCTTACTGTAAAATATCCATTTTCAACTGAAGTCCATGGAGCAGGTTTTTAACACTGTAAACATCAGCCAGCAGCTGGTGAGTGGACACGATTTTCTTGGCATTCTGATGAGAGTAGTTCTCGGCGAGGAAAGACAGGCCGTACATGTGGCCCTTTTGAAGCCAGTCTTTATCATGGCGGTACTTTGCGCTCCACCTCTGACCTGAGAATAGTGCATATTTTAGTGACAAATCTGGAGCTGCTTCAGTTTAATATTCACAATGCCTTTCATTAATTAATTAATCCATTCAAAAAACAAACAGACATCTGTAAAAAAAAAAAAAAAAAAAAAAAAGCAGGATACAGTTTAAGATCCTGCTGACGATTTGCAATTGTTGCATGATTGTTACCTGGAGGGTCTCTACAGATGTAACAGATGTACTGTTCAGGGATGCTGTCTTCCAAAAGCCCCATACACACACTGTGTTGCCAGCACATACATTCTTCACACTGTAAAGTAATACAGAGACAAATATGCATTTTCAGATACTATTTCAGCACATTTAAAGTGATAGTTCACCCAAAATGTTAAACTGTCATCATATGCTAATGAACTATCCTTTTAAGATATGATGCCATAATCCTACCTGAATCATGAAGCCGTTTTCTTCATCCATCTCGCAAATGCAACGAACAATTTCATCAGCACCATCATCATCCTCATCCTGGAAGTCCTCCATAGTGATCGAGTCAAGATCCTGGTTATACTCGTCTCCACTGAACAGTAAGCTCTCAGTGGTCGAGTCTTCCAGGAAATCTATGTCTGAAAGGTCTATGATAGGAAAAGGAAAATAAGAGGCTCAACATCACCAATATAGTATTCATGTTGACTGTTACCTATTACGACAAGCAAGTCAAATTTAATAGCCACAAATGACTTCACAAGACAGAACTCACTCTCCCCGGTGAGGTCAACGGATAGTATGGCACGAGGGTATTGGAAGGTGCTGTGCTTGAAGGCACTAGAGGAAGAACGATGCGGTGGGGAAGACGGTCTCTCCAAGTAAGCCAACGACATCTCATCCAGGTCTGGGTAACCTTAGCACAGAAGTGAGGATAAATCTAAATATTGGTAACTCTGCAATGAAAGCAAACTCTCTTACAATTTCACTTACAGTGCAGTTTTGATTTCTTCTTCTTTTTTTTCTTTTTCTTCTGTTTAATGCGGAAAAGGTCCTTCTCTTTCCTGTCCCTCCTGTCTTTATCCCTCTTTTTGACTATAGCAGAAACAGAAATGCAGGTAACGAGATTGATCGATTCAAAATGGTTTATGATTACAGTGACAAGAAATTCGTCTGTTCACACCAGACACGAGATGACAAACTTCAACATTGAAATACCACAGGCATTCAGAAGAACAAAATAGTATACAATATATTATATTTAACCTATATATTTGCTTGATATTTTATTTTCTGGATCTGGAGGTAAACTATCTGCTGCTGATACCAGTATGGTTATAAATATAATTTAAAATAATACTGAAACTGAGGTTATAGTTTCTGTTTTTCAGCAGCAGCATTGCAGAAATAGAAACGTAGAAACTTCATATGTCACTGATGGTTAGTATATAAACTCCTTTCAAAAAGATTTAATCATGTCACAGCGCATATAATTAGGACATGGTGTAATAATATAAAAATGATATTAAAAAGTTATTAAACCAACCAAATAATGGGCATTTATCCTCCAGTTTGAATTTCCGCTCTGTTTTTATACAAAGACCTAAAGACAAAAAAAGCATAAAAATATCAATTTAATGACAAAAGAAATCATCTTTAAAAGAAAGCTCCACAGATGTACACCGCACTTCACTATTACACACACACACACAAAATACAGTAAATACATAATTTTGTATTGCAAGTTCACAAAATAATTACTAGTGCACATACAGCCTGTCACCTGTGAACACTATATTTACTACATTCATTTAATTTTTACTCTGTACTGATTACTGGTTACTGTCACATTACACCATGTGACAAAATAAATTTTATTTAATAATTAATAATTTCTCTCTGAAACTATGGAAAAAAAAACAATTCTCTTACAATATGTATAATTCATTGTCTTTAATGATAGTATAATGAAAACACATCCTAGTAATTCATGACCCTTTAAAACCTGCACATTCAGCTCACCATCCAGATGCTTGTCCTTCTTGATAATCTTGTCGTGGAGGTTATCAAAGGTGGGAGGTGGAAGGGAGACCTCTGTACTGTCTGAACTCATAGAGGCAGACGAGCGTTTCTTTTTACAAAACTTAGGAGGCCGCACACAGCCACCACTGTCCATTTGAAGCATGAAGCCCTGAGAGGACAGAGCTAAGACAAAACAGAAGAAACCATTTAAGGTTTAATTCTTGAACTGTGTTTTACATGTATAGAATAAAAGTACTGTGATAAATATTCGTTTTCGGCATGTAATAAGGTTCTGCCTCCAACTATTTTACATTGTACAGAACTATTACAATATCTCATCACACAAGCTCACATTTTGCAATCGACGACTCTCACTTTTTATTAATACCTGTAACAGTGGTGATATAATTTTGACAGTGGAGTGTTGCTCTTCTGATTCATACTCATAGTTAAGACTTTGTGTTCGTGGCTCAGCAGTAGTGAAACTTAACGCTGCACGATATTGGAAAAGGGCGACACGGAGGCGCAGTAGGTAGTGCTGTCCCCTCACAGCAAGAAGGTCGCTGGTTCGAGCCTCGGCTGGGTCAGTTGGCTTTTCTGTGTGGAGTTCTCCCCGTGTTCGTGTGGGTTTCCTCCGGGTGCTCCGGTTTCCCCCACAATCCAAAGACATGTGGTACAGGTGAATTGGGTAAGCTAAATTGTCCGTAGTGTATGTGTGTGAAGTGTGAATGAGAATGTGTGGATGTTTCCCAGAGATGGGTTGCGGCTGGAAGGGCATCCGCTGCATAAAACAAATGCTGGATAAGTTGGCGGTTCATTCCACTGTGGCGACCCCAGATTAATAAAGGGACTAAGCTGACAAGAAAATGAATGAATGATATTGGAAAAATCTGACATTGTGATATTTTAAATATCTGCGATATATATACTGCGATATGAATACAATTTCAGCAGATGGCTTGAATAGCTCTATTTCTGTATAAAATCATTATATAAGACTGACTGGGATATATTTGTAGCGGAGCGAATTAAACTAATTACAAGCATAAATAAGGTTTGATGGACAAAAACAATGATAAAAGTGTAATAAGCAGTGCTTTATGGTATAATCCCAGCTTAGCATTTCAGATCCTGCGATGTGACTGTGCAAATGGACACATTGCGTTATCGATGCTGAAATGATATATTGTTCAGCCCTAACACCAACCTTAAATTTTAAAGCCTTACATAAGCAGACACAGAACATTTTGTATTTGTGTCAATTCCAAATGCAGATTTTGGAATTGTACCCTCATAAAATTCAATTATGTTCTGCTTTCCACATTTTTAAAATTACAAATGCATGGATTTGGATTGAATTATACACAAAATATGACAGTGTTTTTATTCCATATAAATGTGGTTGTAATTCCAATGACAAATACGAAAAAGGCACCTACAGGAAGAAGTAGAGACGGTCCTGCGCCTCTTGTTATCTGGGACATCTGATAATGTGCTTGTAGGCATGGAAGCAGACGTGGCCCTGGTGCGGCCCTCTCTCTCTGGGGAGCAGACCTCGGTGTCCATTTCTTTCTCAGTGTTGTGATAGTACTTCAGGTGATAGTCCAGCAGCTTAGCTTTCCGGAATGCTTTAGAGCAGCCAGGGACTTTACACTTAAATTTATTATGGTCCAGGTCTATTATACACTCGTTGGGAGCTAAGGGGTCATCAGACCTCTTGGTGTTTATGACTGGGGAGAAAAGAGAAAGATAATATTAACAACATATGCAATAATGATAATATTAATAAATAGTTATGTGTTTTAAATATATATCTTTAGAAATTTCAACTCGGAATTGCAGTATGTGAATATTGGTGATGATTCATACTTGGTTCTCTGGCATGTTTGTTGGCTTTAGGAGTTCTAGAAGGAACTTTCTGAATTGCAGCTGAACATAAAAATAGAAGATAGAAAAAAAAGATATAGTATTAACATGACAAAGCCCACATCATAACTATGACAACATTTCAAATCTACTGTTGATATTCTGCATGTCTTGGTATGTGCTGTTTACAATAGCAATGAAACACAAAGTGCTTATCAAAAGGTTTATAAAGAAACACATTCAATGACATGGTTGAAAACTACCTGGGACTACAGCAGATGAGTTCCCTTCAAGTGTTGCTTGATTACTGGGCAAAACATCAGTCATTTTCTCCTTTTCAGTAATTGGTGTCTGAGCAGTGGCAGTGGAAGCAGCAGTGGAAGGGCTTCCTGAAACTGGCTTTTGTGAAGTAGCTTCTGTTTTAACCACAGTGCTGCTGTCTTCATCTGGAAAAACATTTTAACATGCCTAAATTAAGCAGAAAATTCTAGGGTGAAACTACTGAAAAACTGCATATACAGTATGCACACTACTTTTCAATGGTTTGTGGTGAATTCTTAAGCTATAAAAGTGATAGTGAAGATTTTGATAATGTTTGAAAAGGTTTGTATCAAAAGCATTTTTAGCTGTCAACCTAAAAAGCCCTAGTGGCTTGTTTCTTTTTACTTCAAAATTACTTAATTTATGGCTACTGAAAAAGTAGAATTGAAACTTATTTCACATTATTAACGATAAACAAATAATGATTCTTTATGATGGCTGTAGCCAATACCTTAGGGAGCAGGGATGGCTGATAAGAAGCAGATTTACATCATTAGCATTAAAAACGCATGCAATGAAATTATTATTCAGTGTTTCCTCTTGTATTTTTTCCAGCCGTGGCGGCAGGCACAGATCTTCCAACTACCTATGGCGTTAATTCAATGACAAATGTCAAGAGCACAGTATTACAAGATCGCATTCATGTTAATACGGGAATGCAAATCTCTTTGTTTGCACGCCGATTTCATCTGTTCATGCACAAAACTTCTTACACGCCCTCAAATATACACTGCTCAAGCGCAGATTCTCTTGTGCGCTAAATGCTGCTGAGGTGCGATTTAGTGCATTTATGTAACGAGTATATCTCCAACATTTATTAGATTTTCTAGGAATATTTCTGAATGTCTCCAATAGACCTACAGAACGGCATTGATGCATCCTGAGGTAAAGTGAAACGGCCATTAATTCCAGCAAGATAAAGTCATTGTATGCAGAAACGTAGAGCTTTATCTATAAAGTAAAATTATGGAAACTGTGTCCATCATAACTGAAAGCTACGTCGTGTTTGCTGGACAAACCGCGCAGCCCTGTCAGTCAGTCAGTATGTCACCTTAAAGGGTTAAACAAATAACACACAGCACTACTACGATTACTAAAAAGTTTGCTCAGTTATAATTCACATAGCTTTTAATATGTTTTGGTGCGATTATAACCTCCTATTTAAAAACTACAACAACAACAACAACTGAATGTTTTGAATGAGAAGCTGTGATGTAGTCGTAGCTGAAATTAAATTTGCTGTGGCGCCTGCCATGAATGAATGTAGCGGAATTTTTTTTTATTATTATTATTATTATTATTATTACTACTAAAAATACAATATTTTAAAATGGATAAACTTGATTCTGTAATCCTATCTTTAGACTTTTTTCAATGTTTTGAACAGTAGTGTTTTTTTTAATATGATTATTTATTAGGCATGGGCCTAAGATTCTAACAGTATAAAAACCTTGGATAAAAATATCACGGTTTTACATTATTGTGATCCCTGCTCTAAAATATTTTCATTTTAAAACGTAAAACTTTTTCCCCTTTGAACACAATATATGTTATTTTGAGAAACATTTAAAATACTATAGAGTAAACATGACAGGGTCAATAATTCAAGTGAATCACTAACTTCTGCTGTCTTCATTAGTTTAAAAAAAACTAACTTATTTACAATTTAAAACAGCATCTTTGGAGAAACTGTTGTCCTAAAGAAAAAAACATAAATAAAAAAATCTTACACATACCTTAGGAACGGTATAGCAGAAAATTTTGACGGTTTTAAAACCTCTACTTTTCCGAACCGTGGTATACCTTGGAAACAGTTATCGTCCCATGCCTGTTATTTATGTATCTATGTGAGCTTATGTCTCTTACCAGCTATCTGAGAGCCATCAGGTGGTTGAGGAGGATGAGCGACTGAATCTCTTGTTTGTGGTGAGGAGGGACAAATCAGGTCAGAGGTTGTTGCTAGTCTTTGAGATCGTCTCCTTCTTTGGGGGGAGCTGGAAGGGGCTGTGCAGAAACATATGCAAATTATTGCCACATATTTATCATTAAAAAATATTGTATATATTACACAGTAACTGCTGATTGCTGACAATATATGACCACAACTCCTCTGGCTGACCCACCATTGTGTGTGCTGTCTGGAGGGGGTTGTGTTGAGCTGGGTGAAGGACTGAGTTCGGGGGCTGCAGATGTGTTCTGGCTGCTGGAAGCGGACTCTCCAGAGTCATGTTTCAGTCTTCTTGAACGAGCTTTGCACACAGGTGGGCTAGAGAGGGGTGGGGTTGTCTTTTGGGCACTGACCGACTGGGATTTCTCATCAGCTGGACTAGGCTCTGGACCTGGTACTTTCTGAGGGATGAAGGAGTAAGTCACAAAGAATGTGTACAAAAGTGTTCATTACGCTGATAATGGTAAGCCAGTTTCTTCTATACCTGCTGTGGCGTCACTGGAAGCTCTTTCGTCTCTGTTTTGTATTCAGACTCATTGTCAACAGATCCTGAATTAGAAATTAAGCACAGAAAAACATTGTTTTTTCATTATTTCATGACTAAGAATTAAGGACCTCACAAGAAATTATTACAATGAGAGAGAGAGAGAGAGAGAGAGAGAGAGAGAGAGAGAGAGAGAAAGTTTTAAATGTATAGCCATATCAGCTTTTCTAGCAAAACCAGATCAAATTTCAACATTTTATAAACAATCACTTTTCAATATTAATAATAATAATAATAATAATAATGATACAATTATAACAATAAAAAGACATCAACAGCAATAAATTATACATAAACTAAAAATTTAAAAACTCCTTTTCTTAAGATTTACTTTTGATAAAAATTCTACCATTTTTGAAGGATTCACATTTTTTAAAAATATTTTTTTAAGGTGTCTCCTGATAAAAGGCGTTGTCTAATAACCTTAAAAACAGGGCATTCCAAAAGTATTTATTCAGCACTTTGGTTTCTGTTGCAATATTGACATTTTTAAATAAAAAAAAACAATCATATTAGTCTCTAATGTGAAATAACGTTTTTTTTTTACTATAAATTTATGTTGCCTGCTATTTTAAATGCCAACGCTCTAAGTAATTCTGTTGGCTGTTGATGCTTTAATTCTTTGGCTTTATTAATGACTGCTGACATTAATTTGTTAAAGGTTTTAAACTTTAAGGGTAACTATTGCATCCTTACAGGACAACTTTCATAATTTGCTTGAAACCTTTGTTGTGTTTTAAGAGCTGCACATTCGTAATGAGAATGTGCTTGCTAGAGCGAGCTTCATGGGGTATATAAAGATCGCAGTTTGTTATTGCGTCATATACGAGTTGGAGAGAATATAGAGTGTTAAAAATAATACAACCATTGTGGTGATTTGACTTAACAGCTTCAAGAGCCGAATAGTCATCATCATTGACATGAATGTAGCTTAAATTTCACAAATGATTTCAGATTAAATATTTAAAAACTTGGCATACCTTGAAAAATTATATACATAGCATTTAAACGAAATTATTAACATACATAAATTTTCAAGATTTTATTGAATAATTTGACTAGACCCTAATTGACAACCACTCTTCAAAACGTTCTCTAGGCTTGAGTGCATGTCCAGATTTGCCAGCAACTACTTGTCTTGACCTCTAGAAACTAAGCCTAGTTGTGGTTAGTTCTCTGCAAATGTTTACCTGCTCCTTTGCCAAGGCGACTCCTTTTAGTAGTGCATGGGTTGCCTTGTCTTTTACTCCTCCTCTTTGCTGTAGCCGATTCAAGTTCTTCAGCAGGCGGCTTGCTGTCCTCCTCTTCTAAGTCCAGGTCTGTTGATATAGAAACATACACATTGTTTATGTGGCCATAAAAAAAAAAGAACTGCTAAGATGAGTTTTCAATGAAATGAAAAAGACTTATAAAAGATATCCAACTTAACATATCAGCATGCAAGAACTTGTCTATAAAATACATTTCATTAGGCCTAAAAAGGCATGGCAAACCACGCACCAAGTTTCTCTGATTCCCTATCCTCATCATCATCATCTTCCTCTTCATCATCATCATTTTCATCATCATCTTCATCATCATCCTCTTCATCTGACCGCTGTTCTCTCCGGTCATCTCTATCCTTGTTGCTGTTGGCGCTGGTACGTGGTCTGTTACCTCCTTTATTCTTGGCCGCAGCAGAGGCAGCTTTCACTAGAGCGATCCAGTCCTGCTTGAACACAAACCAATACACTATAAGTCACATCTGACAATGACAAGGGCACATAACATGCTATTTAAAACAGCAGCATTTAAGATATTAACGATGCAGTAAATGTCGTAAAGCAAAAAAAACTAAAGATAACTGTGAAGTCACTTGTAAACTTACTTGTCCTTTTGCATCTTCTGGCATGGATTTGATATGGATTCTTTTCACACAGCGAATGACACCATCATAAAACTGTACAGTGTAAGTTCCTAAAATATTAAATTGTAAAAATCAGCAAACCAGTGCCTCCTTAAAATTCGAAATATCAAACAAACATTATTTCAACAAGAAAACTCTACTATTTATGTCTTCACATTTATAAACATTTTAGTTTAATTTAACCTTTTCTTATGCATTTGGAAATTATTTCTACATTCAAACCTAACCAAATGAAGCCTGAATTTTCTAGCAATTTTTAGCAAGAAAAGGTCTCAACTGAGAGATGTAAACTCATAAATCGCAAGAAAACCTGTTGCATACTGACAAACAATTCGGCCCAGAAGGGCGAGCAAGGTGATCTTACCTTCTTTGTTGATACTTTCTATCTTTGCAGGGTAGTAGCGGCAGTCTGTCCATCGTGCAAGTACTTCCTCCCCATCTCTCAATTCCTGAGGGTAAAACAAAAACAAAACAGACGTGCAATCGATTACAGTCAACACAACCAAAAAGCAAGCCTGCATTGAAGATATGGGATGTGCTGTGATATTAAAAGTGAATGGTTAGAGCAGAACCAACTGTGATGAACACCAAATACCTGGTTATTTCATTTAGCACCTGCTGAGTTAATTACACTAGTTCAACAACCACACAGACACTAGCAAAAATCCAATTCAAGAAAACCACTAAAGTATTTAGAAATTTTTAACAGTTTTTGCTTTTTTGTACACACATCAGAAAGTGAAGCATTCTCAAAGTAAACTACCAATCATAAGCTTGGGGTCATTAAGATTTTTCTATTTCAAGTAAACACTTTTCCTTTTTAAACTTTCTATTTAACAAACAATCTAATATATAATATTACACCATATAATTGAACAAATATATTCTTTGGTAACTAAGTTTAATTTCAAAATCTTACTGATCCCAGACGTTTGAACAGTACTGTAAGTTTCATGAAAGACCTGTGCATATTGTATATTTGTTTTTGTTTTTATGGATGATTGCTTTTGGCCAAACAAAACATTAAAAGGTTTTGGCTATGCAGATGGAGGAAACCCAAACAAGAATGGGACAAGCAGTTGAGAGAGCCAGATTGAGGTAGATGGTCAATTGAGGTATGTACTTGTCTCTGCTGGGGTATGTCTTTTTGGTCTTCTGTGCTCTCTGTACTTCCAGGAAGCTCACGAAGGCGAGATGCTCTCATCTCGCTGAGTCTCTCCTGGCAATAAATGTTTGTAAGACAAGAATTAATCAATCACTCATCTCATTAACAAATGAGATTTTCTTTTATTTCATTTGAGTGGCTGAAAATTATGAGCACTATGGAGTCCCTGCAGTTCTCATGCTTGGCAAATCATCCTAAACATTTCAGACCATACATGTATATCTTTACAAAAAAAAAAAAAGAGAGAAAGAGAGAGGAAGTACTGCAAACATACAGACACCTCCTCTTCTTTAAGACCCTCTTTGCGGAGTGCCGGTCTCTCTAAGGGTCGAAGTCTGTTGCTGTCCCAGAGAATCCATTCATCATACCTATGGCTCCAACGGTCAAAATGCACAAGCATCTTTCCTTCATCATAATCAATCTTCTCGATGCGTGAAGGGTACCTGCAGACAACAAATCACATACAGATAGATAACTTGGGGGAAAAAAAAAAACAGATCACACCTAGAATTTAGTGCCAATGCATTCAGAAACTAAAAGTGTCTACAAACTGACTAAAGTTACTCTATCAGCATTCATTTATTCATTAATTCATTTTCTTTTCGGCTTAGTCCCTTTATTAATCCAGGGTCGCCACAGCGGAATCAACCGCCAACTTATCCAGCATATTTTTTACGCAGCGGATGCACTTCCAGCCACAACCCATCTCTAGGAAACATCCATACACACACCTATACCACATGCCTTTGGACTGTGGGGGAAACCAGCGCACCTGGAGGAAACCCACGCAACCACGGGGAGAACATGCAAACTCCACACAGAAATGCCAACTAACCCAGCCGGGGCTCTGTGAGGCGAATGTGCCACGCCACTGTGGCGCCTCTATTAGCATTGAATGTTACAAAAATAAACATATCTACATGAGTGTTTAAAAACATCTAAATAAAGGAGTTCAGTTTGCCAGTTCATTTGGCAAAACAACATAATATTTTAAACAATTATTAATTTTATCAAATTAAAAGGTAAGTATTAAAAATTACTGTACAAAATATCTAGCTACAAATTAAGCAACATTGTATTTTTATCGTCATATACTATACACTTATATTTTCACACTTATCTTAATCACATTTTTATTTATTTACTCATTTATAATCAATTGGCATTGGATGTAAAAATGAATTCATACCATTTTTGCAGATAGTCCTGGGCCTCGACCCTGGCACCAACCTCAAACGTGATCCCTGGTCGATTTGGAGTTTTTTTGCTCATTTTAAGTATTCTCTTACCAGGCCTTTCTCGAGACTCAAACGCTCTCTCGTCCTGTGGACATGAATCCAAAGAAAAGATCTATAAGTCAAAACATATAAATCAGCTAAACCATACTGGATGATCAAATGTTTGTTGTTAATATCACCAACTTTATATTAAAAATAGACCAATCTTTGACTAATTTTTAATTAAGTGTAGTATTGTATTTGCAAATGTAAGCATGCAGTTTCATGAGCTCAGCTATTTGTCCAGCTTGCAAAATGTACCCCAATCCAGGCCTTTGAATAGTACACTGTAGTCTAGTATGTTTCCCTACTAGAGCCATTACAATATTTCACAACGGTCTAAACACTTTAACGTGTCACAAAGCAGAACAATTGCATGCACACAACAAATAAAAACAAACAAGCAAAAAGAACTGTGGTTGCATAGGCTTTCAAGCTGGACAGTGGCTAACTGAGCTAACCAGCTACTGTACTTCACTTATGGGAGCTTGGCACACGATTTAAATCGCCATTTAAAAAAACTGCAACCACATAATTGAAACTGAACTATCTACAATACCCTGATGGAAATGTAAGACTGAAAACACAAATAATAATATTAGGGGGCAGCTTACTCTTTTCACTGGATTACCATAGCTCGCTAATGCTAGGTACAGAGTAACGAGCTTCTTGTAAATATTTTGCAGCTTGAATACAATTGTCAAGTTTTTCTTGAAAGCACTAGTAAACCCGTGAGCATAAACGATACATATCAATATTTTAAAAACGAAACATTAAGTCAAACCTCTCATTGTCCAGTTAGCACAGCAGAGCTAGCAAACAGCTAATGCTGTACCAGCTGACTAGCTTAACCGTTCCGAGGGGATAAAACTATGTGCAAAAAAAGATGAAAAACTGACAGGACAGTGTCTTTGTTAAAACGACTCCAAGAATGACAGTTGCTTTCTGGCGTCCGCTGTATGCGTGACATGTAGATTTACCTTTGCAAATTCATTGAGAGAATAGCAATTAATTCCTATAGTGTATTGTGTTCATTCCAGCTCAGTTAGTTTTAACCAAACTGATCGTGTGCGCGCACGCACGAGACGTACAAAATGCCCGAGGGCACGCGCACCGCAGACTGACACGTGACCAGTAGTCAGACGCTTTTGTGTTTGTTTTGTTGTAAAAGAGACAGCGGCAACCTTACACTCGAAGCTGAAGTGGAGTCGATCTTCTGTGCAACTGTTTACTTCTCTGAATTGCTCTGAATCAATGTTAAATTCTAAAGCTCTTAAGCTCATTCCTGACGTTCAATCTGTGAATTGATCAAAAACTGGCACGTGTAATTCTGTCTTTGGAAAGATCCAGTTGTGTTAAATCATAAACAGTAAAAAAAGTATTTTTAGCGTTCAGTTCTCTTCATAAGCACCTTGGTTTCGGCTTTGTCCTTCTTCTTTAATTATTTAACTAGAATTTTTAACAGAATAAATGAATTAGCTTTTTATATAAATTACAATTTATGTTTAAACATTAATGATATCAAGTTATGTATAAATTCCAAGATTTTTATTTGCATCTGTCACCATGTGCAGTAAATTTACACATTTACTGTTGTTCATTTTATTGTTAATTTAAATAATGTAAAAAAGGAATACATTATGCCAGTCATAAAATGGCAGCATGAGCCACTATATTTATTTAATAATAATTTATATTCATTTATTAATTGATAAAAAAAACTGAAGCAATTATCATTTCAAGCAACACTTTTATATACCGCAAATTTACATTGTAGTCAATTTCACCGTCTAGCATCTGGTCTGCAGCATGTTGCGGCTATATGTCAGTTATCAGACCAGAGACTGTATTCTGCCCGTCCAGCCTTTTCAAAAATAATTTAGTTTTTTTTTTAACTGTAAAAACATAAAATACATTTTACAAATATATTCATTATGATTAGAAATTAAATACATTTATGTAATGGACATATAATCTTCTCTATAAAAAAAGCATCTTAAAGTCACCCAAATCATTTAATTTTGTTCCATAACCTAGTCTCATAACCTAATTTAAAAAAAATTATTATTATTTTTTTGAAGAATGCTAAAACTGATAGTTGTTGATTTCCACAATATTTTTCACTAATGCACATCATCCATAAATTTCTTTTTTGTGTGAGTTCAAAAAAAATAATGATAACAAGAAAGAAAAGAAACGTAAAGATTTGGAAACACTTAAGGTTACAGTGTAGGTGTATTCATGCAATGTAGGTGTGTGTATTGAGCATTTGGTTCACTGTGAAGTTCACAGCACAAGATACAGTTAAATAATTATACTGCCTGACTCTGGGGTTACTCAATTTGCCTTTTTGGAAATAGCATCCCTTTCGAGGTCTAGTGAACAGCTCTGTCATGTACAGTTTTAGTGTTGTTTCCCATGTAGAAATCTGATATATGGCAACATGTGTAAATGATATGCAAACTTCATATTTGTAATATTTTTAAATATGTTGCTTATATGACATTTATGTGTAAAATCCAAATATGAAATTCATTCATTTTCTTTGGCTTTGTCTCTGATCATCAGGGGGCAACACAACGGAATGAACCACTAACTATTCTGGCATATGTTTTACACGGCAGATGCCTTTCCAGCTGCAACCCAGTACTGGGAAATACACATACACTCTCACATTTAAATATACTCAATACGATCAATGTAGTTCATCCAATTCACCTGCATGTCTTTGGACTATGGGGGAAACCCACGCGAACAAGGGGAGAACATGCAAACTCCACACAGAAATGCCAACTGGCCGGGGTTCAAACCAGTGACCTTTTCCTTCATTCTTGATGTTGGTTAATTAGATTGATTTACATGGAATAGGTTAATAATGTACTTGTAAACAAAGCGGACATAGATTTATAAATGTACTGTAACTTTTTCCCATGAGGATTCAGAAACTAGGTCTCATGGGCAGGGGAAGCAAAATTATTATCTTATAATCATCCATTAAATTAGTATAGGGCATGCTCACCACAAACTCAAGTTTGTGAGTGTCTGGTGGGATTATTTTGTCATTACTTTGACATTACTTTACATTACTTAACTCTTGTTATTCCATACTCAAAACAAACAAGGCATGCATACTATATGTTTTAAACTCGAAAGCACTGGTTGAGTTAATATATTTGCTAAAGAGGTTGATACTTGTGCTGTAAAAACAGAGCCATAATTATTTTGACTTTTCTTGTTATTCCATACTCAAAACAAACATGGCATTTTAAACATTTTAAACTCCCATGACAAGCACTGGTTGGGTGGAGTTATAGTTATATTAAAACAAACACCTAACAATTATTCTGACATCACCTTTGTTGTCATTCCTATGGGGTTTGATAAGGGGAAAAAACACAATACACTCTCAGAAATGAAAGGTATAGAAAGGTACAGGAGCTGTCACTGGGGCAGTACCTTTTTAAAATATACATTTGTACCCATTAAGTCCATAGAGTGGTACCTCAAAGGTGCATATTAGTGCCCAAATGTAACTACAAAGTACATTTGAGGTACCATTATGGACACTTCAGGTAGAAATACGCATCTTTTGAAAAGGTACTGCCCCAGTGACAGCTCTTGTACCTTTATTTCTGAGAGTGTATAGTAATTTAAATATACCTTTAGGTGGTTCAGCCATTAGCAGAGGAACAAAATATTCACAATGAAAATGTGTACAGCCTTGTACAAATGTTATGCGAACTTGGTCTATTTAGCGTTACTCTGTTTAATACAAGGGAGTTCTTCAAACCTCTGACAGGTTGAGAGTTTGTCATAAAGTAATCTGTGTGCTCAATTCCTGAAGTTCTTTAATTCAGCTAAATTCTAAATTGTAAGATGGCTGCGTAGACTTCTTGTCAAAATGATAAAGATATTTACTCTGTTATTGTTTTTCTATTTTCATGTGTTTTCTTAACTTGCAGTGTGTTTGAGCTCTATCAAAAAGCTATTAGAGGTTAAAGCTATTTTTAAAGCTATAAAAGGGGTTAAAGCTATTTTTAAAAACTGTAACAACTGCAATTGCCTTTTGGTCTTTATTTGCTTTTTATAACTTGGTGTTTATTATGTTTAGCGATTGTCTACATGTGCAATAATCACAAAATGAAATCTGTTTAACTTCTGGACAAGCAAAAGTACACATGAACCTCTGTCGCCATCTGCAGGCAAGTTTTCATTTCATTATTAAATTTCAACATTTGAGAGTTGGATCCTTGTGATATTGAGTCTGTTCTTTTTTACAACACCAAAAGGTCACTTATATTACTCATACACATTTATACACAATCATACAATTGAAAAACATTCAATCAGCACAGTGGTGACACAGTAAAAAAGGTACTTTAGCAAATTGATTTAAAAAAGAACGATTGATATCCTCACATAAAAGCCATTTAGGCTATAATGTAGTTTTTTTTACAGTAGTTTTAACCACCCATCATCCTGTTTGCGGCATCATGGCAGTTATCGAACAAAAGTTTGTAGTCTGTTCCTCCAGCCTTCACAAAATCAGACACTGTCTTGCTTCCACCAAAATTCTTTGTCTCGACAATCTGTTTAAGAAAAACAGAGATTGCACTCTATTACATAATCTTATTTTTATGTATAAAAAACACTTGACCTTAACACAAGTCATATGCAGTACAAGGATTAAACATTTCAGAATTACTTGCCTTCCAATTACTGCTCATATGACGGGCAGCCACCACAACGGTCTGTGATGAGATGCCATAGCCATCTCCTTTATGAACCAGCCATATAGTGCCATCTTCTATAGTCACTCTAAAAGCAGAAGCAATAGAAAGCATGCAAGACAATCAAGGCATTCTCAATCTTATTCACCATGCACAAAATACAATTAGGAAACTGATCACTATAATTTACCTAACTCCAGAATGACTGAGTTTGCCGACTTGGAAAGACATGCCCTCCAGAGGCCTGGTCATTCGCTCTGCCTTGAAAACTTTGGAGTTGTAAAGTTTCCTCAGATCAGACATTTTGGAAAGGTCATAATTGTAAGAATTTCCATTCCCTAAAGAGATTAAGTGCAGAAAATTATTGTAGGATACATTGGAAGATACTCTGAAACTGTAGCTTGATAAACTGCAAGCTACTCATCAGGAAAACATGGCAAGTTCCATAACCATATATTATAAAAACGCAAAAAGTAAAATGCTTGGTACTTAAAACAGCATAATACAATTATAATGTCAAAGTTAATTGTTTTATTAGACATTTTTCAAATTTCTCAGACTGTCAGGAGTCAAATACAATACTGTACTTGTAATACAATAAAATAAGTTAGATTAAACACAATAGCAATTTCTCAACAACAAAGTAAGTGACATGGCTTCATTTTTAAAAATGAAAACAATGTTCTTATACTTTAGGTTAATTGCTAAATGTTAGAATACTTTATGGATTGAACATCAACTGAAAAAATATTATGGTAAAGTATTCACTTCAGTTTAATGTCAGTTGTATACATGTAGACAATTAATGCAGCAAAAAAGAAATTTGACAAGATTTAAATGTACTGTACCGTTGCCCCATGATGATTCAGCAACCATGCTGAACATGGCCAGAAGAAGCAGAGCCAATGCAGTCTTGAAGGACATTGTGATCACTGCACCAAACTGTGTCTGAAAGTTTGCAGCCAGACCAAGCTTTATACTTCTCTAACCTTCTGATCCTCCCTATAACCAAAAGCTTGCTTCACTGCTGATGTCATCAGAGCAAACACGACAAGCCCATGCAGTGTTTTGGGAAAGAGCTGGATTGCACAATTTCAATTTAAAAGGCTGTGGTGAACTATGCAGAAGTTTTGAACGTCCTCCAGAGGTCATGTTGTTTTGCTTGCAAGTGGAAAGCGGGAAAAGCCTGAATTGCACAACTAATATAACTTTAAAACTTAAAAACAAAAACACACAAACAGTACCAAGTTTAAAAAGAGACATTCTTCATTATATTGCTTGAGTTATTATGTAATATGATATATGTGATAAATGCAGAAGTATTAACCTAATTTCAATGATTATTCAGTAAACAAAATTAGCAGCACAAAGATACCAAGCCAATCTGCTATCTTGTTTAACTGCAGTAGGGTTAAAGCAATAATTCTAAGAGTTTCACTACATAGAAGATAAATACACAAGCAACAAACTTGTTGCAAACACTTGGTTACACTTACAGTAGACATGGAATCCATGATTATATGAATCACAGTTTATTATGAAAAAAGTACATAGTCTTAAGTACATGGTCTTAAGATGGGCTTTAGAACAGGATTTTTGGGTGTTGTGTTTCACCCCAGCCATTAGTCTGCTGGATAGGATAGGGTAATTGTCTATTGTTTGTTAATTTTAACAAATAATTGTGCGTCTTATCCTCCTCATTCATTACATCTGTCCAGTATTTCTGGAAAGAAAAAAAAAGCGACAGAAATATATATGAACATAGCTGTATCAATCCTTCAACAAGAAGATTTCTGCTTACATGTAGAATGCTAATCATTATTTAAATTATTTTGCAGCCAAATCTAAGCGGATTTACAAATTATTTATATTTAGTTTTTAACTTCATAACTTGAAACATCTGTCAGAATATTTTGCTTGCGCTCTCAAAGACATATTTGCATTTCCTTTTGAAAATGATTTTCAAGTTTTTAAGAAACCAGTGAAAAATGCCAGAAAAAAATTGCCAAATCATTTTGTAAACATGAGAGGGCAGCAAACACATTCCCCCCTGAAAAAAACATGGAGAGTCTGGAAACAAAGCGGACCTGTTTTACTAAACAAAAGAATAAGACATTTACAGAATAAATTTACTTTAAAGTGTTGTTCATGCAAAACAGGATATGCTTATGCCCTTATTGCACAGTATGGATCAAAAAACAAAAGAAGACTGATTACTAAATAGTGTGGATTAAGAAACATTGCTGTGTAAAAAGTATTTAGAATTTCCAATAATTTAAGTTCAAGCAAACACATGAGCAGTGATAATGAGATAACAAGAATACATGCGAGACTGGAAATGGTGCGCTGAAATAAGTGTTTTAATAGTTTGTCATTCAAATGGCCTGTGCTGTGATTTGCAGTGAAAGGCAAAGAAGAAAAACAGATTATGCACAAGGAAATGTTTAGAGTGATGCAGGGAACAAGGAGTGTCTGCTGTGCAAAGAAAGAAAAAAAATAGGTGGAGGTCAACAAATTATTTTGCAATGTGCTGCTGCTGCTGTGACTGACCAAGAAAATCTTTGTTTCTGTTAATGTTATTGTAACACCTCCTCGAACTGTGTTGTCCTGTTTCTTGCTCTCACGTGGGCTGTAGGTCATCACTGATTTGTTTTCGGTCAGAATTCATTTTACACTGCATGATTTTGCTAACAAATCTTGATATTTAGCATGATCACAATTGACAATTCACACTGTGTGATTGTCACTGGCATAAGCGAGCAGATTTTCGTTCAATTTCCAGCATTTGTTGGAAATTTCACAAAACCTAAACAAAAAACAAAAATCGTGGAGTGTGAACTCCACATAAACCTGTGTTAGTGAGCACTTCCCTTTTGTGGATTTAATCCATACACCTCGCAAATGTGGCATATCATGATTATTGCACAGGTGTGCCTTAGGTTGACCACAATAAAAGGCCACTCTAAAATGTGCAGTTCTATCACACAGCACAATGCCACAGATTTCTCAACTCTTGAGGGAGTGAGCGTGTTGACTGCAGGAATATCCACTAGAGCTGTTGCCTGTGAATTGATGAGAATTTGGAAGCTGGCTTCACAACCACAGACCACATGTAACCACACCAGCCAACAATTAGTTTGCATATCCAAAGAATTTGTTTCATCATCGTCTCAAGGAAACTCATCTGCAATGCCTGTTGTCCTCATCGGGGGTCTCAACCTGGCTAATATTCTTTTTTGAGTGGGCAAATGCTCACATTCAATGGCATCTGGCACTTTGGAAAGGTGTTCTCTTTCTTTGTTTAAGGAAGGTTTAGAAGTCAGACAAATGCGAATGTGCTATACAGTACAGCCTTTTTGACTGAACAATGCATACATTAAAGTCACAGTATTCCTGTAGAAATCATGGTTTAATAATGTTACACTGTTTTGCAACAGGTGGCACTGTGGCTCAGTGGTTAGCACTGTCGCCTTACAGCAAGAAGGTCGCTGATTCCAGTCCCGCCTGGGCCAGCTGACATTTCTGTGTGGAGTTTGCATGTTCTCCCCGTGTTTGTGTGGGTCTCCTTTCGGTGCTTTGGCTCCCCCACAGTCCAATGACATGTGTAACCCGTATCTATGCGTTATTTCTATTTTCTTCTTAGGACCAGATATCAGAAGATTTGAGTTCGCTCACAAGAGTGTATAGAAATAACAACCGAGTTTAGACAGATAAATAATTCAGACTCAAAGATAAAGGTAAATAAATGAGGTAAGTATATTGTCTGAGTAAGTTAAACGATGAAAAAAAAAGAAGTCAAAAACAGTTCAGTTTTATGAATACTAGAATAAAACAATATATGTATATAAACTATATATTGAAATCACCAACACTTTAGATTATAATTTCAGACCTCAAATTCAGTTTCACAAATCACGTGTTGCATGTACAATGAAGAAAAAGAAGGGGGAAAAAAAGAAGTAAAGAGAAGTTGGTTCAGAGTCTAAGTTCAATGTTCAACACTTGAGTTCCAGTTCGATGTGAAAAATCCCAAAAAATCTGTCCAGACAGAGAAAAGTCCAAAAATGAATAAAAACAAAAGTATGAACGCAGTGCAAGTGCAAGTATGTTTTGTCCCACCAGTTCAGTGAACAACGGCAAATTTACTTTGAGGTACGTTCTTTCAGAGAGGGTGGCTCGCCATGTCCAGACCACGGAGAAAGCATCCATAGCAGGGACAGATCAAGATTTCGAAGCAGAAATAACGAAAGGGAACACAAACACACACACACACACACACACACACACACACACACACACACACACA
>CAIGQQ010032566.1:1574455-1608524 GCA_903798035.1 Danio albolineatus
ATTTGGATGTCAAATGTCTATATACAAACATTTTAAGTACTTTTACTCATCAGTTGCAGAAGAAAATGGCGCCTGGAAAAAATCCTCCAGGGATATCACTGCATAAATTCCCATATGTAGTATTCAACACTGTATTAGCGTTAGATACACGTAACTCTGTAGGACAAGGAAGCAAATCAGCTTCTAATAGTGAGAGGATTATTTTATCTTTATCTAACTCTAGAATTTTAACACTTTACTCTGAATTACAGCAACACTCAAAATTTAACACTAATGAATTTGCTGTGTAGACTTAAAAGACCATAATTTAAAAAAGTGCTTTGGGTGTATGGCCATGCACAATAAATGTGATATATTAATGCACATCACGTTACCTTGCCAAAACATACATAGCATTTTGGTTGAAAATGCAATCTCCCAAATCTCCTACATTTACGCTATTATACTTTTGCTAATTCATATTCCAAAAAGCATCCTGCAGACAAAGCTACAAACTCTGGTCACTCAAAAGAAAAAAACTAGTGTTATGCCACTCATTTATATTAAGCACACAAGAGTGTCACCAAAGCAACTAGAGCATCATCTCTTGAACCACAGACTCTTGAACTATTGCTCCGTTAAAAGTCAAACAGCAATCACTTTCAGTTTTAGTCTGTAGACATCTCAACCTTGACAACACAGAAAACAAGTATGGAATGGGTAGCACTCTTAAAAAGTCAGCTGAAGAAAAGTCCTATGTATGCAGATGTAATTATTAGCTTTTTAATGGTGGGACTCGAGAAACTCGTAGAAATGGATTTTGCGTGCCCTTGCGATCCAACAATGAATGCAGTGTTTTCTGCCATGTATTTTGTGGTTCCTGCTTTGTTCTCCAGCGCACTAATGTTTTATATATATAGTCCAGAGTGCAAAACAAAGCGTCTGGTTTTTACCGTAACCTGCATCGTTCCAGCTGCTGTTTGGATCATGCTGCTGCTTTTCGATGGTCAGTACTTTGCCTGTGCTAAAACCTCTTGGGAAGGACTGACGGTTCACAGTGATATTGCACCTTCAACAACATGGTGCAAGCCTTTGATCAGTACTGACAACATCACTGAGAAGCAAATAACATTTTATGGCCTTCGAAATTATTCTCAGGTGAGTGAATATTTGGAACTATTTAAATCCCTGTTATTCCATGTGGATGAAAATTTAGATTTATACAATGTAACGTCTCAGATTTTGTCGTATTTGCACTTCAGATAGTGGCACTGGGCATGCTGGGTATGAGCTCTTTGCCCTTGTTTGTCATTGGATGTATGAGATGTTGCAAAAAAACACCAGGAATCAACGAAGGTGACGCTGAACAAGTGGAAATGCAGAATACTGGTCAAAGTCCAACATCACCTCTCGAAAGATCTTCATTAATGGATGAGGAATGAAGAGATGTATCTTTGAAAGAACAGCTGTAGCTTTGCTTTAGATCGCAAAGTTCATAAACCTAAAATAAATCTAACATTAAAAGAAAGCAGTGTTTGTAACACATTTGTCACACAACTACACAACACACAAAGAGCACTTGTTTCTTACAGTAGATGCCTTCACATCATGGAGAGTGAGAAACCACATCCTGTTATGCAGTGCAACATGCTATGAAACATGCAAAATATCATTTTTTTTTTTTTTTATGATTTTAAATTGTACACTGACATTTTTCTTTACAGTGCTCAGCATAAATGAGTAAATGAGTACACCTCTCACATACAGGTATGTCTCTTTATATTAATGCTTTAATATAGGGATGCTTTGAAACTCGTTTGAATTCAAATGTATTATCGTTTTGCATCTAAAGGCGTTAGGAGACCAAACTCTTATTTTAATGGATAAAACTGTTTAATAAATCTGTTTTGATTTCTATACTATATTCACTGAGAAAGTGATAAAAATATTTATTTTCAAAATGGGGTGTGCTCTCTGATGCTGAACACTGTATATATAATGCTCTCTCTCTATCTATACCATTTACTACTGGCTTATTACCTGCCTATTATTAAGATATTAACTGTTTCTTAGCACTTATAAAGGTTGATCTTGTTTCTTTTTGTTTGACTAATATTTGCGTACAGTACTGCATTAGAAAGATTTAAATTTCTTAGATATTTATTCTCATTTGTAACTCGCTTCGTAAGAAAGTGTCTGCCAAATTATTAAATGTAAATTTCATTCATTCATTCATTTTCTTTTCAGCTTAGTCCCTTTATTGATCAGGGGTCACCACAGCGGAATGAACCGCCAACTTATCCAGCATGTTTCATACAGCGGATGCCCTTCCAGCTGCAACCCATCACTGGGAAACATCCATACACACTCATTCACACACATACTATACGGACAATTTAGCCTACCCAATTCACCTGTACCACATGTCTTTGGACTTGTGGGGGAAACCAGAGCACCTACAGTAGAGGAAACCCATGTGAACACTGGGAGAACACCCACACAGAAATGGCAATTGATAGAGCTGAGGCTTGAACCAGCGACCTTCTTTCTGTGAGATGATAGCACTACACACTGCACCACTGTGCCGCCATAAATGTAAATTTAACAAAGAAAAATAAAAAAATACTGATTGTTAAGGAGTGTGAAATTATAGAATAAAAAAGTATGAAGTATTTTTACTTGTTTTGGTTACAGTCATCAAGTGTATCCTCAAAGCAGGAGGCAAGATACAGAAATAAAGATGTTAAATTATTTCAATCAGCACCCTCTTAGCTTCATAAAAGTACAATTTTCATTGTAGGACATGTTAAATGAAGCTCAAACTGATTGAAGATGACAAATACTTTGTATGAAATTCCGGAAATGAAGAAGACTTAAGAGGTTAAAAACATATTTGAAATAAAGATATTTGTACCAAATTTTGGTTTAAATCTTAATTAGATTTTTTTGAATGTTTGAAAATTGCAAAATGGTAAAAGTTGTGGTATGGTACAAAACGGTAATCGCAGTTTTTGTAATTCGGTATAGGTATACAATGCTATGGCAAACCGTGGTGCCTCTTAACAAAATGATGCTATAAATGTCATTGACATTAGTCAACAATGCACAATGTGCTGTAGTGTTTCCCAAAAATTGCTGCAATTATAGTGATTTATTTGTCCTACTGTCCTACTTAAACCCATTTAAATGTATTGTTTGTTGAGAGAGCCTTATGAAAACAGTTTCTCTGTCCATAACACTCATCAACCTTTTCTAAGCAGTTAGTAAAGGAATGACATCGATAATATATTTAATGTTGCTTTTACAGACATCAGCTGAACTTTTGTACATTCATTGAAAATACTGGTTGATTAAATACCTTCTCTTTTGATATATTATTAAACATTATTTATTTCTATGATACAAAGATGGATTTTAGCATCACTACTCCAGTCTTCATTGTGTCACAGGATGCTTCAGAAATCAATCCAGTTGCTCTTTTATGATCAGTTATTGATTCTCAGTCATTTACGGTTCATGTACGTACTATCGATGCTTATCAAAGAATTCCAATTAGCAACATTTATCTGAAATAAAATATTATAAAGATTTTAACAAATGTGTTTACTGTCACTTTGATTACTTAAGACCTTGCAAAATACTTTTTTTCTATTTTTATAAGATAATATATCATGGTTACTAAAAAATATGAAGCACCATAACTTTTCAGGATTGATAATATTGAAAAATGTTTCATGAGCATTGAATCCTTCATTCATTCATTCATTCATTCATTTTCTTTCGACTTAGTCCCTTATTTATCAGAGGTCACCACAGTGGAACGAAGCTCAAACTATTCCAGCATATGTTTTACACAGCAGATGCCCTTCCAGTCACAACCCAGTACTGGGAAACACCCATACACTCTCACATTCACACACATACATTATAGCCAATATAGTTTATTCAATTGACCTTACCGCATGTGTTTGGACTGTGGCGAAAACTGAAGCACATGGAGGAAACCCACACGAACACAGGGAGAACTCCACACCCCAGCCGAGACTCAAACCAGTGACCTTCTTGCTGTGAGGCGACATCGCTAACCACTGAGCCACCATATAATGTTACAATTGTTTTTACCTGTAGTGTACATTTACGTGGATCAGTGCATTTATTTTGCTTGGATTTCTTTGTGCACTGTATGAACCTACTGAATGTAAGTGACAACAGTAAATCACAGCCCTGTCAGCAGCAGTCCGTATGTCCCAGTTGTGGGTGTTTGCAGAGGGCTGTACAGGGGACTGGAGTCCTCCATCACTCCTCCGACAGAGGGCAGGTAGGCATGATGCAGAATGGGCAGCTGCAGAGAGAGCCTGCGCCGAACACTGTGGAGGAAATAAATGAAGTGCTTTGGAGTTTTCAAACCATTTACTTTGAAACAAACTGAAGGATGTTGCAGAAAGATGGACTGAGACAACTGAAACTCACTGTTCAGGGGAGTTGATGTCCTGGAGCAGATTCTTGTCAAATCTGGAGCTTTCAGGGAGGGTCAGGCATTTATCCTTGGCTGGAAAAGACACAAGTATAAGTTTATTTAAACAAACAAACACCAATTCCTTTACAGAGCTACTATGTTTCAGCTGGAGTTCAAAATAACATGAATGATGCCAAATCCATTTGAACTGAGGCTTGTAGGAAGACCCTTTTAATAAACAGCAAAGGGCCTGGAAGCATATTTTAACGTACTCATTTAATCTGACAACAGTGAACACTAATATGCGACATATTCACATTTGGTTCTATTCGAATTAGTCATGCACCATAATAAAAACTGTGGGCCAAAACCAAAAATTCAGGATGCACTTGAAAAAATAATATTGTCAGGTAATTAATTATTCAATCATTCATTCATTTATTCATTTATTCATTTATTTATTTATGTATTTATTGTATAAGTATTAATGTCAGCCTTACCTTAATTAATTTTATTTAAACACTCATTTACTAAATATTCATTTAATGAATGCAACGAATGTTTATTTAACTAACAATGAATTAATCATATTTCTATTTAAACACGTTACATTTATTATGATGCACTAATTTAAAAAGTTTAATAACTACAATTATTCTTTAAGTTGTAAAATGTTAAAGTTGAAACATTTTATATTAAAATGAAACAATGCAACAAAACAAAAGTAAATCAGTGTTTCTTGTGATTACTGAGTGCTGCAAATGTTTAGTGAGGTTTCCTTCACTCATTAACCAAAAACATTATTCCTTTTTAGATATAAAACTCCATTCCAGTATTGGTTGAAATCCAGAAATCTATCATGTCAACACAGCCCAAGAGACAACATAGGTATCACATTTAACTGCTGTAATTTATCCACATTTTGGGGGCGCCACGGTGGCGTAGTGGTTAGCACGTTCGCCTCACAGCAAGAAGGTCGTTGGTTCGGGCCCCGGCTGGGTCAGTTGCCATTTCTGTGTGGAGTTTGCATGTTCTCCCCGTGGTTGCGTGGGTTTCCTCCGGGTGCTCCGGTTTCCCCCACAAGTCAAAGACATGTGGTACAGGTGAATTGGGTAGGCTAAATTGTCCGTAGTGTATGAGTGTGAATGTGTGTGTGTGTATGTTTCCCAGAGATGGGTTGCGGCTGGAAGGCATCCGCTGCTTAAAAATATGCTGGATAAGTTGCCGGTTGATTCCGCTGTGGCGACCCCGGATTAATAAAGGGACTAAGCCAACAAGTGAATGAATGAATTTATCCACATTTTGTGAACAAAATAGACAGTTCACAGACAGACACACTCTGAGAAGTGTTCATTGAACATCACTGTTTAAGGGTCAGCAATTTTTGCCCTTTAAAGTCTTTTGGGTTTGAAAATGAAATTTGTGTAGCTGAAATTTTGGTAAATTTTTTATTATAAAATTAATTGCTAATGGGGAAAAAGTTATTGTAATATTTAATTGAACGTTTTTGCGCACAGGACCTTTCAAGAATTTTTCTACCTGTTTTGTGCACAAAACCTGTGACGATGACTTTCTCACTCGCACTCGTTTCATTTAGATTTAGTTGCCTGGTCAAATCCTCCAGTTCAGAATCCAGCTGCAAAGAAAACAAAATCAATTAAAACATATACATTATCTTATATGTTTTTTTTTACCTAGTAACAATTCAACTACACTGTAATACAAAAAGCTTCTCACGTAATTAATGTGTCGTCTGAGGTGCAGGTTTTCTGACTGATGAATTCTCAGGCTGGATGAGATGCTCAATGTCGCGTCAATCATAAAAACAGATACTCTGGAATCATTATGCTCCATCATGCTCCTCTTGTCTTTGTTTTGTTCAGTCTCCTTTTCTAGTTCGCTATGCCACTGTGTGAGGTGGAACCTCCTTGACAAGAAGGCAGGATCAGGACCCATCCTTATGATGATAATCTGGAAGAATGATTTAAAAATCAAATGCTTCCATTCTACTTTGAGTTTTATAAAAGAAGCGTGTTCTGCTCACAAGGCTGCATTTATTTGATCAGAAATAATCAAAAATAATCAATTGTGAGACATTAAAAATTCTAAATCTTTTAAAAGTTATATTTCCATATGGAGTACAATTTAAAATCTTATTTATTCCTGTGATAAAAACTCCAGTGTTAAGTGTCACACAATTGTTCAGAAATCGCTCTATGTTAATTTGCTGTTCTAATCAAACCAATTAGGTAATACTTTACCTGAAGGGGTTTCATAAGACTATCATGAAACCTTCACA
This sequence comes from Danio albolineatus, assembly GCA_903798035.1. Taxonomy (NCBI): domain Eukaryota; kingdom Metazoa; phylum Chordata; class Actinopteri; order Cypriniformes; family Danionidae; genus Danio; species Danio albolineatus. The sequence continues at coordinate 1,581,190 of CAIGQQ010032566.1, forward strand.
ATCATGACATGACACATTGTGAAATTGAATTAAATTTTATACATCCTTATGACAACTGTCATTAAGTGTCATTCACTCAGTGCAAAGATGACATTGTTGTGACAACTTGACATTAACAAATACATCACAACCTGTTTTATCTTTGTAATGGCAACTTGACATTACCAAGACAACAAAACGTGTCATAAATATGTCATAACAATGGTTTTCATGAAGCCATTATTATCATTATCATTAATATTTCTTATGACATCAATGGTACAAGCTAAATTTGTCGTTAAAATCTCCATTGTTTTTAATGACGCTGTTTCAAGTTATTTGACAGAGTTATAACAGTTTTAATGAGACATTTTAATGACAAATACAGTTTGTTCCACTAAAAAGGTGATACAAAAATATTTATGACACAATTATAATGTCCTCATGACAATCATGTTTATGACAGATTTATGACAACTTTTGTTGTCTTAGTAATGTCAAAACAGGTTGTGAAGTATTTGTTTATGTCAAGTTGTCATAACAAACAATGTCATCTTTGCATTTAAAATGACATTTAATGACAGTTGAGCATGCATACAATTTCATGTGTCATGTCATGATTATAAAGTTTTTGTGATATACTTATGAACACCTCTTTCAGCTAAAGAGTTACCATCAATTGATATTATACTTTAATATAATAATTTGTAAATAATTTATGTTTTTAATAATGATTCATATAAGTATCAATGTTGAAATAAATTTTAAAAAAAAGTTCAAAACAGCCGAATTTATTAGATTTTATTTTACATTATCAATGTCTTTAATCTAGAATTTAATGTGTCCATGATGAATACAAGTCAATACATTTTAATGGTAATTTTAAAAGGTAGAGGATCTCAAAACATCAGTTTCCATAAACATTTGGAGTGCAGAAGAGAATATTAAGGACACATTTTCCTTAAACAGCAGATCATCATGAAAAAAGGATCATGTGACACTGAAAACTAATTGGGTAATGAAGCTCACTTTATAGTAAAGCACTGGAATACACTCAATTTTAAACTACATTGCTTAAGAAAACAGGATAACACTGTATTTAAAGATGTTTTTGTTTCACATTTCATGTATTTTTCTACAACAACTGCTATTAATTATGCACAATCCCAAGCAACAAACCTAAACCTTACCTGCATTCTAACCCCAAACATATAGTAAGTACGGGTACATGCATATAATCAATACTCCTCAGTAGTTAAATGAATAGTAACACAGTAACAATGATATCCATATATTCTGACAGAACTATCCCTTTAAAGAGCATTTTAGTGAACATGCATGTGGTACCTTTGGAACGAACACCATAAACAGAGTGCAGCAGCAGCACGTGACGATCACAAGGGTCACAATGCAGAACTGCACGTTCGGTTGATGCTGCCAGAACATTGATGCACAAGTACCAATCAGAATGACTGGGACTGACACAAACACACTGAACCGGATACTCCTGCTGTCGTTTACGGCAGGGATGTTCAAGTGTCGTGTGCTCCATGCCAGGAAACAGGTGCTGAGCTGTACAGGAAACGTGCAAATACAAAAACAGTTGAATCATCCATTTCATTAATGCTATGTAGCTAATCGCTTTGTGAAATCAAATATCAAAATAACAAATATCATACTAGCAATGTCCCCTTATAAATATAGAATGCAGCCATCCAGAAAAACCCATGAGTGTTTTCGCATCGCTCTGAGAAGGGCTGAATGAAAAAATCCTGCCCGTGAGGATGAGGCTAAGAAAAAAAAAAAAAGGAAAGGGTTTAAAACATAAGCTGATGACATGGAGAAAATAGAGATTTATGATGTAATTTCATTTCCCTTTGAGAAACAACATAGACTCATTCTGATAGCATCTCCCAATATACATTTCTGGAGATTGTGAATTATGTAGCCAGAGTATGTTTGGCTACATTTCGTCTTTAAAATGAACGACACGGGGAGGTATGATGCCGTACTTGAGACGCAGAGAGGAGTTAACCACAATGATGGAGTTCGAGTCTGGCAAAGAATGGTTCCAGAAAGTGGGTAAGACAAAAACAAAGTAAATAACAGGGTGAGAATGTGGTAAAATCTGAAAACGTGGCTGCTGCAAGGGCTTTGCTTTTTCTGGATTGCTTTTTAAGACACTGTCAGTTTGGTTTAGGGAGGTGGATAGGCGGGTCAGTCTGTGCTTTTTAAAACACTATTGGTTGGGTTTAGGGAAGGTGGTTCAGTCGATCCGTCCATCAGTCAGTCAGTCAGTTGACAGCAGCCTCTGGTAGATTTAATCAAGAAGAGCAGGTACGAATGGCACTTCGTCACCTCGGAATTATAAGGTTCTATCTGCGTTCTGAATGATATTGAGATATTGAGTGTTATGTTCGATGTTAGTTTTTTTTGTGTGTGTATTATTCTCATCCTCTCCGTTTCTTACTCCACCTTCAGGTCCTATTCTATCTGTCAATCAACATATGACGGTGCCAATTCCACTAATCCCTAGACACGCCGTGTGATTTAAAGCTCAGACAGACCTGTGGTAATTCGAGTTTACTTGTTAAACTTTGTTAGCTTTAAGTAAAATGATTTAATGGCTGTTGTGTGATTCTAAACTGAATCTATGACCTTCTTTCTAGTTTTGTTTTAGTTTAGATTGATTTTTTGTTAGACTAGTTTGAGTGTTTTGCCACCTGTGTAGTTTTGAGTTTTGTAGTTTAAGTAGTTTAGATCGGGTGTCGTATACACTGAAGATGTCGGGTTTATTTTTCATGATTTATTTTTGTCGCCTAGTTTAGACTTTAGATTTAAGGATTGTTTTGTTTTGTTAATTTCTTTGATTTGGCTTACACTCATTCTTTTCGTTTAAAGATAATATTGTAAATGTTTATTTCTTTTTTTCCCTATTTGTTATTGTTATATATTCTTTAATCCAAGAAGTAAAAAGCTTAAATAGAGAATTGATTCCTGCCTCATCCTTGACCTGTCACACTCATTACATCTGTCTCACCTAAATGTTACAGCATCCAACTTAAACATCTTAAACTCGTAACATTGAGTTTTAAAGTTTTGCATTCCATAGCAAACAGTATGTGTGCAACATTTGTTTTTTTTAATAAAAGGTCTTAAAATGCAAACAACTTTAAAAAAAAAACATCCCATAACGTAAATAAGTTAATAAGATTAATAATTAATAAGAATATGTCAATAACTCAATTTTGAAAAAATGTCAGAGAGAATCTTATAATTCTAAGGTGACGACTTGTGAGAGAAATTTGAGATCACAAAAAGCGTACACAGTGGCCTCTGGTGGATTTGCGAAAACAAAAACTGCAAAAAAAATTTGGCACTCTCCAGAAATGTATAAGGGGTACATGTTCAGAATTATCCTGATATGTTAAGAAAGCTTGTGCCGCTTTAAGAGGAAATTGGATTTTCTGCTTGTTACTCACCTGTATACGATACTCCTTCACTGTTCTCCTAAAAGGATCCATTATTTGCAAACTAATTATTAGACTTAGGTCAATCAAAAGTAGCAACATAACCAGGAGATCCGGCCCATAGTTCTTTGTGTTCTGGGGAATTACAAAATAAGTCAGGTGCAAAAAAAGATACTGAAGCCCTATGCAGAGTTTAGACTGCATGATTTTCAAAGTAGTCGTGTCACAGATGTTTTCACACTGCATGACTATCTGGTTAGCGTTTTGTTGCTGCTTTGTTTACACTGCACGATGGATCGACGACAGGGAGTTTCACACTGCATGACTTCAAAATAAGAAGAATAAAAACCAACTTTGTCCAAACTACATCTCACACCCAAAAACACGTAGTATATCTTTTGTTATTTGTTATCTACAAAACGAGATAGAAGCCTTTAATGGGGTAGAAAATGCATATTTGCTTACCTGGCTTTGAAGGGAATTAGTAATTTCTCCTCAACTTTTTTATTTTTGACCAGGTTGGGTTGTGATATTGCTCACATGACACGTCAAACAGACACGGGGGCTCATGCCAAATTTACACTCATTTTCCCTCCATTTCTTGGGTCCAAATAAACTGAAAATGAGCGCTTTTAAACTTCTCCCTCAACCTCCCACTGGCCTGCAGGTACCCACACTAGTGAATGCTGCTCTCTCATTGGCTGTAGGCGATCGTCGACGTTATTTTCAGTCAAAACACATTTCACACGGCATGATTTGAATCGCCGACAGCTCCAGATATTCAGCACGCCAAATATCTCCCGGGCATCGGCGACTCATATGCGATTCTCTTAGATCGCGTATTTGATAGTTCATACTGTGTGATTGTCACTCACGTGCACGAGCACCGATTTGCCTGTGATTTCAGGCATTTGTCGGTGATTTCTCATAACCTGTCGGCGAGTCAAAATCGGGGCTAAAATCATGCAGTCTGAACTCGGCATCAGGGAATGGTTCACCCAAAAATGAAGATTTCCTCTCCATGTATTCTTCAAGTGAGAATTTCTTCTTCTGTTCAACACAAAACAAAATCTTCTGAAGATTGTTGGAGAAAAAGCAGCCATTGACATCCATAGTACAACAAAAATACTACAAAAGTCAATGGCTGTTTATTCCTCTTTGTGTTCAACAGAAGAAAGAAACTTAAACAGGTTTAGAACAAGTAAAGGATAAGGTAAATGATGACTGATTTGTAATTTTTGGGTGAACTATCACTTTAAAGTGCCCCTATTATACCTTTTTGAATATTATCTTTCATGTAGCAGGTATTTCAGCTGTTTGTAAATGTTAAAAAGGTAACACTGCGTTGCCCGCAATGCAAGTTATTAGAGAATTGATATGTTTGTTGACCCTGGATAGATACAAACTTATTACAGACTTCCAAAACAAAAATTAGCAATCATTATAACAGTATAATAACGACACTTTAATAACAGGGTAACACTTTATTTTGATGGTCCATTTGAGTATCAGAAGACTGTCTACATAATATCTGTTGACACTGACATTTAACAGACATTTAACTGACTATTAGAAACTTTGCAAATACGTGTCAGCTTACGCTCACCCTACCCCTAAGCCCAAACTTAACCCCAAATTAACAGTCTTCTTATAATCTAATGAGAATTAGTTGCAATGGAAACTTAAATTCAACAATTCGACCATCAAAATAAAGTGTGACCAATAATAGAAATTATTTAATTTTAATTATATTTATAGACATGATTTTTTAAATGGCTGGTACAAACAGTATTTTTTCTTACCTTTTTATCAGTGCTGTGGTTTTTAAAAAATAAATGAATCTGCCATATTTTAGCAAACATTGCCCCAAAAGCTGTGGTACATCCAAGAGATAGACAAGATATTTGTACCTGCGAATAAAGCCACAGATCATTACTAAAATATTTTGTATTTAGAAATTCTAGTCATAAGGCTATGCTTTCCAAACAACAGCTCCATCAATATTCTAATGGCATAAGGACTTACAGTGCAAGAAACTTCAAATACTCTATCGGAAACATAAGAGCCATCCAGTCCCATAAAGAAAATGGAGGAATAAGACAACACAGCACCAAGAATAATCAAAGAGTTCATCAAAGGCCTTGACATGCTAATAGCCCTGTGAATGACATAAGAGCAGAGCACAAGCATGGTTTAAATTAAATGAATTAGGCACTGTTGACTAAACTAGTACAGATATGTTCACGATCATTAATCAGACTCACCAATGGCTGCGATGTTTCAGACTGAACACTAGGAAAATGCAAGCTGTAAAAATTCCTAAGAAAGTCAAAAACGCCACAATAGCATAGAGCAATATGCTGATGCGCTTCCTGTGAGGATACACGTGGGTTCGGTCCTTTGTGGGTTTATCCTCTGTTGATTTCAAAAACAATTGTTGTGAACAGTATGTTAGTGAGGTATACTGTATATGGAATTATGCACATTCCTCATCTGAGGCCAGTTGCATCAGCAGGTTATTTTTAATTTTATTTGAACAATTTGAACACTTCTGATTCGGTAGCCATTCAATGCAACTAAGTTTTACTTTATGAAGAGCATACGAACTGTGTTCTGGCATAACAACATGTGGTAAAACTGAAGTACAAATTTTATTTTAAAAATACACTGCAAAAATGCTTTTCTTAGAGTTGTTGTCTTGTTTCTAATACTTCTAAAAAAATTCTTAAATCAAAAAGCACTTCCTAGACAAATAAAAATAGTGTCTGGTGTTCAGAAATAGTACACTCAAAAAATATTTTTGATTGTTTAAAGGTGCTGTATGTAAGTTTTTGAACATACCAAATACACCAAAAAATTTGTTTGCAGATATTTAAGAAACAGGCACCACGACGGCGCAGTAGCACAATCGCCTCACAGCAAGAAGGTCGCTGGTTCAAGCCTCGGCTGGGTCAGTTGGCATTTCTGTGTGGAGTTTTTTTTTTTTTCTGTGTGGAGGTCTTTGTTTTTGTCATTTAACCTGCCCAATGCCAGTTTAGCCAATTATATTTCAGCACCCCAGGTTGTCTTGGTGTAAAATTGCGTATTTGGTTCATTCAGTCAGGAAGGGTCTCAAAGCATGTGTTCATGGCCAAAATGCAACCTCAGGTGGACAGTAAGAGACTCTGAAATGAGACGCAGATTCAGAGTTCCACATGAGGTTGTTATTAATTAGCAAATAATAAAAATATTATGGACAAAAACATTAGGTGAACAGATTACATTGTAACCCTGTGTCCTAACAACACACATTTGCAGCAATTTGGCTGTTTGCACCAGACGTAACATGACAGAAACTTAAAAACAGCAATTCAGAAGCACAGAAAGAGCACTTAATGCACCCCAATGAAATGGTAAGGTTTATAATCTAATTAATACATATTAAACCTCTTTAATAAAGTTCCATTTCAAATGGTTTATTTTATTTTCAAGATCTGCTGCTTCTTTCAGTAGTATGCCAATAAATGTAATGTAAAAGGACATTCAAACTCACATTACTAGCATTTAACACTGAATAAAGCACATGAGGTCTACCTGAGGTGATCATTGTCAGTTTTCTGTTGTTCAGCTGCAAGGAATAGAAACCGTTTTTAATATATCAATTTCTGGTGTTAGTAGGACAAAAACTCCTTTTAATATGGAAAATATTGCTTCTATAGCATGCCGTTGCTTTTATTTAGAACATGATTTAAATCAGCCTTTAGGCTTGACAGTTAGGCACACTGTTGTTGGTGTCATCAGTCTGGCAACCAGCGCTTGTGTGTGTTTTGAACCAGGTGTGCACTACCTAGTTCAACCACTGGGTGTCAAACTTACATACTCCACTTTTAAACTACTTATTTAAAATGAGCTGAATCAACAAAATTCTTGAGGGTTTTTTGGAACAACTTAATTGTTTTATGTTCAATCCACTTAAATTTGTGAAAACAGTTATGTTAACCTAATAGATTTGTGTTGAAATAACATGAAGGAATTATGTTGGACCAAGCATTTTTTTACAGTGTTAGACAAAATAAAGTGATTTTTTTCCTAAACAATCAAAATAATCTGTCATTTTGATATTTGGACTAGAAACAGGACAAACACTCTAAGCATTTTTGCAATGTACTTAGTAGTTAAGCTCCTAGTCTGGACATTATGTTCCAGTTAAATCAAAAACTTAACCAGCTGGTGCAATTGTACCCTGGTCTGCTAAACTATATATAAGACTTCATGTTTCTTACTGTGAAATCTGATTGGATTGATGAACTGTAGTTCATCTGTAATGGCACTGTATTTTTCAATATCAACAGCCTTTCCATCTATGGAGGAGAAAAAGTAGTCTATAGTCTTTGAAAGAATCTGCTGTTAAGGTTCATAAGTAAAACACCATGAGAATAGAAAATGGAAAAAAAGACTGTACCTTGATACTGGGCAAACTTCACATTGGCCACTCTTTCACCTTTTTGGAACATAACGTGTCCCTAAACGCAAAAGTTAACAACAATATTACAGTTTCAGCAAAATCAGAAACCTGTTTATGGGTCAATAATTTTTTTTGTCTGGATCAATTAAGAATTAATAGCAACACTTTTGGAGAAAGTCACAAATCATGCTGTTAACAAATCATTAACTAAGACTTTTAGCTGAATAAACTGTTAATTAGCTTCTTATAAATAGTTATTAATGTAGTATATTTAGGTATTGGGAACAGGAATAGTCGGAATGTAAAATAAAATACTTTATAGGTGAATATGTACAGTTAATGTCTTAATAATAAGCAGGCAATAAGACAGAAGTTAATAGCATGAATTGCGACAAACAAAAAAAGAGAGAAATAAAATTCCTAAAATAGTCTTAAATTCCTTTAAATTAAACTGTCATAAACTTTTAGTATTTATTCATTCATTCATTCATTCATTTTCTTTTCGGCTTAGTCCCTTTATTAATCTGGGGTCGCCACAGCAGAATGAACCGCCAATTTATCCAGCATATGTTCTACGCAGCAGATGCCCTTCCAGCTGCAACCCATCACTGGGAAACACTGATACAGCCTTAATCACACACATACACTATGGACAATTAAGCTTATTCAATTCACCTATAGCGCATGTCTTTGGACTTGTGGGGGAAATCGGAGCACCCGGAGGACCACAGGGAGAACACAGGGAGAACATGCAAACTTCAAACAGATATGCCAACTGACCCAGCCGAGGCTCAAACCAGCAACCTTCTTGCTGTGAGGTGACATCACTACCCACTGTACCACTGCACTGCCCTCATTTAGCATTTTTATTAAAAAATAAATAAGTAAATGTGAACTGATATTGTTGTGAAATAATGTTAATAATGTCATTGAGAACTGACACATGCCATGGATGGATGAATGTATGGCTGAATGAATGAATGAATGAATGAATGGGTGGGTGGATGGGTGGGTGGATGATGGATGGATGGATGGATGGATGGATGGATGGATGGATTGATTGATTGATGAATGAATGATGGATGGATGAATGAATGAATGAATGAATGAATGAATGAATGAATGAATGGGTGGGGGTTGATGGGTGAATGGATAAATAGATGGATGGAAAAATGTTAAATGTTGTACATACTGTCACACCAAAGAAGTTGACTTTGTCCATGGCCTCCAGAATCATCTGACCCACTTCTTGGTCAGTGAGAGTGAAGTTGCGATGGACGCTGTATCTCTCTCTGTACTTCACAGTCTCCATGACTCTCATTAAAGCTTTGGCAATTACCCATGTACCATCATAAGCAAATCCGTGAAACTTGCTTGCCCCCAGTCCCTTCACCTGTCGTCTGTCGTTGTACTCCTTCTCGTACTCTTGAGGTGTCTGAGTAAAGTCAGATAAGATATGGAAAACAAACAAAACAAATATTTCTCTACAGCCATTTTACATTGTTTCAAACAATGGCGATGATACAGTCAAAGGTGAACATACCCTGCCAGAGATCCCTCGGATGTGACTGGAGCTGAGAGACTCAATATCTGCACTGATGGATCCCTCTATTGCTGTCAGTATGTTTTCAGATGTGCAGTTGGTGAAGTCACTGTCAGTCCGCCAGCTCGACTGGACCCACTCGGGCAGAATCCACTGGTATTTCTGCCCATACATCCTGAGATTATATATCTGTGACAAAACAATATGTTCAATACAGCTTCACAAAACGTGCACATTATTGCAATACAATCAGGTGTATATATAAAATCTTGTTAACACCAAAATCAAAAAGATTAAACCTACTGTAATATTTACTATAGAAGTGACAGTCCTGTTTACTCAAGCACAGGCTGCGGTTTTGGTGTTTGTTGCCGCTTTAAATTTTCATTAGAGATTCTGATTGGCTGTCAATGTTTTGTTCATCAGCTGCATTCTGAAAGTGATGATTATGATATTGTTTCTCTTTGCTGTTATCTTTATAATTATGATGTGGACTCGGCTGTTTTGTATATTTAGAATGATATTAAAACTATACCTTTACTGCAGGGGTGCTCAACCCTGTTCCTGAAGATCTACCCAACACACCTCCCTGTAATTATCAAGTGCTGTTCAGGTCCTAATTAGTTGGTTCAGGTGTGTTTGATTAGGGTTGGAGCTGAACTGTGCAGGAAGGTAGATATCCAGGACCACGGTTGAGCACCACTGCTTTACTGTTTTGATTTAGTTATAATTCTTGGTGTAAACATGCCTTATTTTTAGTCTGGTAAAACGCTATATTGAATTTAACATAAATGAAAATGAAACTTTGTATGATAGCGACTACGCACTTTTGTAGGCCATACCAGAAGTTAGTAACACCCTGGTCCTCCTAACAAACACTTGATTGACTGGCTTTTGACTGGGTTATTGCAGCAAGTAAGCTCTATGACCAACTAAACTGTATGATACTTGAATGAAGTGTACAAAAATTAAACACAACCCGAAGTAAAAATCTAAATATAGTGTAGAAATTAACTACACCAGGGTTGCATGGATTTTAATGGCATCCCCATAAAGCATCTGACAACTCTTCCAATCTTTAATGAAAAAACAAAAACATTAAAAATTGCTACGGTAAAGGGCAGACTTGTGATGATATTACCTGTTAAAAGGATGTCTAATGTCCTCAGAATACACTGTTCTCTTATTTAGTCACAAAACAAAAGCTGAAAAAATGTATATTTATTGACTTCAATACTACAAAAATAAAAGATCTAAAATACTTAAACAACTTTTACTAAATAATTTACTAAATAACTTTAAAAAAAATCCACTATACAAAATCTTTTGAGCAAGGGAAAGGGCTTTATGAAACTATCAATCTAATTTAAAATTCAATATTTTCAGAAGAAACGGCTGGGATTACTTACACAGCAGAAGACTTTACTTACACAGCAGAAGACTTTAACGGCTGAACTCATATCAAACTGGGCGATGACTATTCTCACATCGTTGTCCTGTAAAGAAAAAGTAATCTGTAATCTGTAATCTGTGGATGTGTGATAAAAATGCTTTTATGTAGCTCGTATCAGTAAATTGTTAGAAACACACACACAAAAAAATTTTTTTTGGATTTACTTAATTTATTTTTTTAAGGTATAGTGGTTTCAAAGAATTTATATGTGTTGAATTTGTGCTGAATTTCATTTAATTTAGTGAAGTTCAATTTAATTTGTTTGTTTATATTCAGGTCATATAAATTGTTTGTCACTTACCTTTAAAAAATGTTGTAATTCCAATGAATATTTTTTTCAGTTCCACACAATTCCTTCATGTTGTCCCAACACATATCGACTAAGTTAACTTAATCTTTTTTTTTAAATTTAAGTGGATTGAACATAAAACAATTAGGTTGTCATCAAAACTAAAGAATTGTGTTATTTTGACTCATTTTAAATTTGTGTGAGGACAGCATTTCATCACATACACACCTTCAGTTTTTTCACACAATCGCAGGGGGCTTCAGAAAAACTCTCTGCTTCGGCAAGCTGGATGTTTGCCTCCTCCAGATGTCTGCTCAAATCTGTCTGTACCTTTTCAAGAAAGGTTGAGTTTCAGTTTACGTTCTGTGAGCCCAGTCTATTTCATCATATTTCCCCAGATTAGAATTACCTCTTTGAAACTCTGCTCACGCTGTGTCAAAGTACCGACTCTACTCCATCCATACTGCCTGAGAAACCTCACCAATGCCACATTAACTGCACTGTCTGATGGCACAGTACGAAAGAAGTTTGGAAATCTTCTCTTGTTGGCCAATGAAGGCGCCGTTTCTGCAAATGACAGCTGGGAAACAGAATTAAGTGATAGTATCAATGAGTTTGTACAAATTTCCTTGAGAAATGCTACAGAAATATCAATAACCAGCCTAAGCACCTGGACAAGGTTCCAACTCTCCAGTGATTGAGCTAGGACTGATGTCACTGATGAACAAACGCCTCCAAATATCATCAGTGGTTTGGGGCCACTGAATATAGTATCAAAGAAAGCTTTAAGTGCTTTGCTGTTATCACACTACAAACAGAAAAGGACCAAGAGTAGTAAGCAACATATCATGTAATCTTTTGCTATACACATATGCCATAAGATCACTGTTACAATAAAAACATGAGAAAGTCAGAAGGAAACACAAATGATAATGTTTGTTTTGTAAAACATTTGGTATAGTCTAGATTTTTTTGTATATTTGAAGCATGTTGATTTTAAACCATGCATGTTTGAACACCAAATGTGTGGACATAACGCAGTTTCTTATAGAAACCATGCAGGTAGTATGTGCAAATGAAAAAAAATAACACATGAACTGACAAACACAGAGTACATGGAGTATCTGACAAAATGGGGAGTCTCTTTGTGAACACTGATTAGGGTCATAAAGGGTTAGTTCATCTAAAAAATAAGAGTATGTTTTTGATTACTCATCCTCATGTCATCATAAACCCCCAAAAACGTAGTTTATCTTCGGAACACAAGTTAATATATTGTTAGGTGTAATCTGAGAGCTTCCTGATCCTATATTAATAGCAATGTTCTTGAATTATTAAAAGTCCAGAAAAATAAAGAAAATATATTTTAAAAAAAACATCCTAAAAAACAACCATACACCCTTTCTTCTCCTCAGTGTTTCTTCTTGTCAGTGTCAGTATAGTGTGCACATTCACATCTCTAGGCCATGCCTCTGATGTATTACCTTGGATGTGATTTGTTTCAAACAGAGGAAACTCACTGCACAGTGCTCATGAACTGTGAACTATACTGACACTGAAGTAAAGAAACTGTTGAATAAAGCATTTTTTCAATGTTCTTGTAGCTGTATAATATTCCTACTGAACCACAAAGACATTTGTTTTTTGTTTTTTCTGAAGATGTTTTGGGGTATTTTTCTGGATTGAAAAAAAGGTTTAATTATTTAGGTTTAAAATTAAGAATATATTTTTCTTTAATGTTAATTAAACAAAACTCAATCCCTGCTGTAACTTTGCTAAAGATTAGTTTAAATAATTTGCAATGGACATTTGTCAAATAAATTTCTGTAGTGAATTAAACAAACCTTTAAATTAACTAGACATGTTGTAGATAGATAGAAAATCAGTGGGCTCCAGTTTTGTTTTGTATCCAGACAGACACAAAATAAAAATAAAAAATCACATTTTTTCAAAATTCCTCTACTTTTAGAATATAGAATATGGGTAAAGTGTAAAACAGTAAAGTGACTAAATAAATGATTTAATAAAACAAAAGTTGTATTTTGTTACCTCTGAGTCTGTGAGGTGAAACTGAAGCTCATAGTTGGCTAAATTAGATGTCTGTTCACTCAAATGATGCAGTGCCAGCTCAACAGCAGGAAGAACCTCAGCCGTAATGTTCCCTTTCCCCGGAGCTCCGCTCAGTGGCATAATCCATAAAACTGGCAGCTTTTGTCGCACCATGCAATAACACAATGGAACCGAAGGTAGTTCCCAGAAAAAAATAACATTCAACAAGCTCCACCAGTATTTCATTCTCCCAGCTGAAACTCAGACCCGTCTTTGGAAAGCAATCAACAAGTAAAACAATCTTATGCTGTCCTGTGTGAGGTGCCTCTTCTTACAGTAAGCATTTTCTAAAGCCTGGGAGAACTCAAGCTCTCAACCATCCACAGGGATAAAGGGATAAGAACTGACTGCGGACATCTGCTGCTGTTCTTTAAATCCTCAGAAACAGAAGAAACACTGTCACATAAATCTCAGGACACTCAAGTTTGCAACACGGCACGAGCCATTTTGACTTTTTTTATGTGAACCAGCTAAAACAAATAGCTACTCAGTTGGTGCCCTTGAACAACATTTAAAAAATAAAACAATTGTAAAATTCACAGTAGAGCAAAATATTAACATTTTAGGTTAAATGGTTAAATTTAAGTAAAAAGAAAAACAGTAACTGATATAATCTTAATAGACTTTAATTAACCTTTTCAGTCTTTTAAACGGTAGTGTTTTCATACTGTATTTGTGTATGTATATGGAAAAGAAAACAAGATAAAGGAAAACATCTTAAAAGTTTTTTCACCTAAGAGAGAAGGTGAGCTAGTCTACATTAGCTGATAATAGAAGTATGACATATTTATAAATAATATATAAACATATTAACATATTTACAGTATACTATAGTATAAAATATAATATGATCCAGTATAGCACAATTTAGATACAATCATATTTCTGTGCTGTGTTAAAATGAATGCAAATCATAAAAAAGTTGGCCGATTTTGCATTTGGGATTTGTCAGCAATTCCTGAGTAATTAAAATTATTTAATTAAAGAAGTGATAGATCAATCATGAATAATGAAAAAGGGGCCCACTTTTTACTATCTTTGCACATAGAGCCCATACAGTGCATGTCACTGTGTGGCTCCTCTAACGGTGAAAGACGAAGTTATTGGAGCCTATGTCGATTGTGAACGCTGTTAGTAACACATGCTTGTTAAGACAGGATGTGCCACTGGAACTCACTTAGCACAGTGGCATGTGCTAGTGACCTTCTTGAATACCTGTATGTCATGTCACTTAGACGTATAGTTCACCTAAAAACTAAAATTCTTGTTCTTGTTTGAGCTTCTTTCTTCTGCTGAACACAAAATAATGTATTTAAAGAATGCTGGAAAACAGTAGCCATTGGTTTTCATACTATATGTTTTTTTCTGATTATGGATGTAAGTGGCGAATTACTAGGGCTGTTGTCCGGACTTGTGATGTATTTCTGTCATCTCAGAATTTTCTTGTTAGCATTTCCACTCAGACTTGTCTCGGACTTGGACATTGATCTTGATGAAGTCCAATAATATATTGCTTTTTATATAGCAGGCTTTTTCAGGTGACATTACTGCTTAAACAAGATGTATGCATTCTAGAATGAGCATTGGCATTAGTCGTCTGATATGCCGGCTGAGGCTGCATCATAAGGATCCGTCTCTGTGCGTTGCACATCAATAATTACTTTCTTAGCAAAATACAGCTTATTTATTGTATTGCCTATGTACGTGAGCAAGAGTTCTTTCTAGAGTGAAAGGAGAGAAATAAACTTTAAAAAACCAACATGTTTCAAACACAATAAACCCACAATGTACAATTCTAAATATATCGCTGTTGGACCCATTTTGTCAAGCATAATCACTGTATAATTTAGTCTATATTTCACTCACAACACATGACTCAGGGGCAGTAATGGAGGAGCAGATTGTAGAAGTTTGCTCAACCAGTTCAGACTTCATGCCAGCTGTCAAATTTTAACCCAGCAGAAAAAAGGATCAAATTTAATAAAACTTTTAGCTAGTTTATTTTATTTCATTTTTACACAAGGCATACATATGTAGGGCCTAGTTTTACTATTTTTTGCCTTGGAAAATGGAGGGAAACTATTTTTGTTTTTCATTAGGAAACAAATGTTTACAAACATGCTTTTTTCATTATGCACATAATTTTAAGTAATCTCAAATGTTATTAAACATTAATAATGTCTCATGTTATTAATTATTTGCCATAGTTTCTTCAATCCAGTCCAGGTAGTTTTGCACTTTAGTGTAGTAAGCTTTAGAGATTTTTCTAGCACAACTAGGACCCCATGACACAATGCCTCTCACCACATAAAGATGCTCTTCAGTTCCATCACCCAGCATTGGGAAAAACAGAGGACCGCCACTATCCCCTCTACAACTGTCAATACCATGAACATCATCTCCAGCACAGAACATGTTATCACTGACTGGAAAACCATCTGAAACACAACTCTTAAGACTATATACATGAACATGACCATAACGTAACAAATTACTTATAGTCCTATCAAAAGCTCCAAAACCTGAAACTGTTCCCATCATGCCCTCTTTAACAGCTTTATCTGTTTTCTTTGGCAAACACACCGGCCTGATGTTTGGACCAAGAGGCACCATAGCAGACATTTTCATCAGAGCAATATCATTATTAAAGTCTAGTAGATTCCCATCTTTACCAACCCTCTTATAATTTGGGTGAATTATGATCTTCTCTGTCTCCATAAACACCGCATTTTTATCCTGAGCATTAATTATTCCTCCAAGCCAAGTCATGTTGCTGTTTTCAAACGAATCCACCAGGCTAGCTGCTGTCAGAGCCCAGTAATCACTGATCAGAGATGCACCACCTCTAGTGTTTGACTTATGTAAGAGTTGCCAGGGAATCTCTCCTGATCTTGCTGGCTTCCCACCAAGGACTCTTCCAGCAGACAAGTCCTCCGTATTCATTCCACATACTAGAAGTGTGAAATAGAAAAGTGAAGGTAAGTGAAACAAATATGCGTATTTCAGATATGTGCATTCAAGACGAATGAGTACCTGGTTTACAATTAGGAAAATCTTTTGTTATTTTTTCACCATTCTCAGACACCCAGTTACCTTCTGCATTACAGGTAAAATTACCTAATGAAAGGAAAAATAAGACAATGGTGTAGAGTTAAATACTCTTTTGTTGACAATTACATTGATGTAGTTCACATAAACCACACAAATCTCACCATTTTTATCCAATTGATAAAACTCAGATTTGCACTTCAGACTGATTTGTTTCAGATAAGTTGTCGGAGGATCATTTTCTGAGAGCTCCATTAATTCTGAAAGATCTGGAATGCCACAGTCCACAGCTGAAAAGAAAAGAGATAGTAGTGAGAACACAATAAAGAAATTCGATCTACAATCCGCATCAAATCTGGCCCAGAGCTGAAACCTGTACATAGAGTCGAGAATTCATAACAACACCACTGATCATGACTAATTACTTAGATTTATGGATACTCAAACCATAGAAATAGGCCTACTCTAAATGGGATGCACCTTATGTATTCAACATTGAGGAGGATCGTTTTGTAAAACCAGTTTCAAATAGTCTAATTTTGCAGTTTAAAATATGAGTATAGCCTATGTGTGCACAATATACTGAAATTGCAAATCAGCAATATGTCTCTTGTCTTATCACAATCAGTTACACAAGCCCTTTAGATACTTGCATCTTACTTCACACTCTTACTCTATATCTTTCATCATTAATGTCTACTGTACGTGGAGGTGTATAGCTGGAATTTATGTTTGGTATCTGTGACAGAAAGCCGGGCTTCTTTAATTAGATTTTCCATCTTGGCCATTTTAACACTGTGGACTGTTAGTCCACGAAGATACTGCTTTAACATTTAAAGGATTATTTCACCCAAAAATGCTATCCTCAATTTATCTACTCACACTTATATTGTTCCAAATACACAAGAAATACATGATGAAAAGAAATAAATAGCATTTCATAAAAATAAAATTAAAGTCTGCAACTCTGATACTCTAAAATATTCATAGATATAAAAAATGGCATCTAAAACTAAATCCCTGAGAACGAGAGCCTTCTGAAAAAACACAATCACCATATAAGATAAACAGATTTAATTTTGGCATTAGGGTGACTCTAATCTCTCAGATTACATTCAAAACATCTTCATCTGGGCCCTGAACTTAACACAGGCCTGGAACAATGTCGGAATAACAATGAGCAGATTTTCTCTTTGGGGCGAACTAGTCCTTTAACTTTAAAATCTTTTTTTCCATGCAATTTTGTCTCTGTATCACAGTGAGCCACAATTGGTTAATTCAAAAATTTAACTAGTGTTGCAAGGAAACACATTAAATCTGGTCAGTGGCAGAGCACAAACAAAAAAAAATTACATGAAAAATAATAATTATATGATCATACTATTATGTTAAATGTAATATTCTCAACAATAACACTTATGTTTCCTAATCATAACTCACCAACAGCCTTGTAGGATGCAGTAAATCCTGTGTGTGATTTAAGGTTTGAATCATCACTCAGAAAAAAGAGCTGCAGATGAGAACCCGGAGCCAAGATGGGCTTTTCACCTGGATGAAACCTGTCTGTGGAATTCTGTCCACAAAACTTCCACAGAACCTTATTATTAAAAACAACCTGTATGCAAATAATGGAAACGGCATTTACTGCTGCTGAAAAGGTTGTGTAGCCCTAACAAGATATAATAAAACAACAACAACAGTATTTACATTTGACATTTTTGTAAGTAAGGTTACCATGCTTACCATGAGAAAACTGTTGCAACAGTTTGGAGAAGGCTCAATGTCCAGATGATTGATTGTTAGCTGGATCTGATACCCATCCGGCACCTCCAGCTTCCAATGTTGCATGAAATCCACTGGATAAGGGTTAGGGTAATGTGGAGAAGAAACCTCCCCAAACATGGCCAGCTCACACTCACACACATTCACACATGCCCACAGAAGGCTGAATCAGTGTGTTTTTGTAGGACAGAAAGTCAGACGGAATGAAATGGTTAATCCTTATGCATTGAATAAGCATGAGATGGTTTAAAGTATTTTTCTCCACTGATAGTTATTAAAAGAATAATGATAAAATCAGATGAAATATAAAAAATAACTTACCAAAATATCAGCGTTTTTCCAGACATGTGGATGTCAAAGTAGTTCCTTCTTCAAAATGATAACGCAGTTGAGAGTTTTTCTGTTTACAGTCTAATCTACAGTGAAATGCCATATAGTGACAGAGCAAGGGTCTAACAGTCAAGATAAAAGTCAATTTGTTTAATTTGGCTGTGCTATAAAAAACAATGAAAGTCAAATACACAAGAAAGAGTCAACAATGCATCCAGTCAAACTCCTTTTTAGCCTGTTTACTCAGTAGGAAAAGGGTAAAGTCTACAGACACACACTTTTATGCAGAACCACTACTTTGAAGACCTAAAGCGTGATTGTATTTTCAAATATGTTGTGTCCTCACACTTTTTTGTTAGATTTTAAGTCATGAATTGCCTTTTTAAACATTGTTTTGTTTGTTCTGGCATCCATGATACCAAGTAGTCTACATAAAAACACAATTTATAAGCTATAGAATATGTTTTGTCCAGTTTTGATATACACCTCATCAGAACACACTGTCTGGATGTTGAATTGTGGACTTAAACACCCACTGCAAAGATTGGCTTGAACAGTTTTCAAGACTTTGCTTCTAGGAAAACTTTTCAAGACGTTACTTCTAGAATTAGATCTCAAAGTTATGAAGGACGGCCATGTGTCAACCCATTTAATTCTACATGCATGTTTGAGAGTTTAAAACCTTCATTGATGGATGGTTAAAAATCATCAAATACTTAATATCAACCAAACTGTAATAACAGTCAAATCATTGGGGACTTTTAATTTTCAGTGCTTTCGGTGCTTCCGGTGAACTGTCAGGTGTGTTTTGGTTTTGTGTATATTCTTGTCTTTTATTTTGTATTTTTGCCATGCTCTGTTTCCTGTATGGTTATCTTGTGTGGTCTAGTCAGTGCTCCTTTATTCATGAGCTGTTTTCATCGAGTCCCTTAGTTCAGTTGTCACTTTCTAGATTGTTCTTTTCATCTGACTACTTTTATTAGATTTGTAAGGGATAATCAGTGAATTGCCAAGCATTTAAAGGTGCCATATACTGCATTGATGAAATTGCTCTCTGATATCTACATTTTAGTGCCTTAGGTAAGTAAAAATAAATCCAGAAATGTTTTTATATGCTCACTTATTGCTTTAGAAAAATGCTTTTATGTTTTGTTTTTCTTCACGTGCTTCTCTTGCGTGATTATGTGAGGTGTTGCTTACACCGATCAGCTGTTTTAATCAACAGCTTCAGCTGTGCGTAATTCAGCCTCAGCTATATTAGAGAAACAACCTGCCTCATTGTCAGTTTGTCAGTGTTTGTTTGTTATTTCTCTGCCTTTTGTTTTCTCTGCCTTTTGTTTCTGTATCAATTCAACTCTGACCTTGCTTCAGTATTTGGGTCGTTTTTACTTAAGTTGGCACCTTTTGAATTTATGACTTTTGGTCTAATTAAACTCACTTGCAATTGGATCCATCAGAGTTTTTTATTTCAGAGTGTAACACTCTCCCATACACACACACACAGCATGATGTACTCTGAAATAAACTCATGCTAAAATATTTTAGGAAATGGAGTAGATGTTTAGTTAAATCTTTTTAACTTAAGTGGTGGAGAGGTTTATTTTACTTAGATCGAGTGAATGAGCAATCTAATATAAATCTCCAGAGTAACCTATTTTGTGTTGTGGATACAATTATAACATTAATGAAACTAGACAAAAGAAACAGAGAGAGATGTGTTGTATTTTGAAGATATAATGTAAATGTAAACACAGCCAAGAATTAATATCATCCTACATAAACAGATGGTGTTTAATAGATGGTGTCCAATTTCTTGCTTTTCCAGGGAGTCTCCTGTAATTTACACTAATCTCCTGCTACTCTCTTCATTTGTTTTCTCCCAGAAAGCTCCTGTAATTCCACAAGTCCTCAACTTTGGTATAGTGACATTCTACAAGGTCCTCCATTTTGATACAGTAACAATTTTTTTTTAACAAGCAATTTAACTTGCTTTTTTTTCTTTAGGCTAATTAAAAAAAAATGTCTTCAATACAATGCTGCCTTTCAGAAAAACTATTTGCGTTCATCATAAAAAACTATTTGAATAATGTCTTTTCTTTCACAGTGCATATTAATTATTTGCCATAGTTTCTTCAATCCAGTCCAGGTAGTTTTGTACTTTAGTGTAGTAACCTTTAGAGATTTTTTTAGCACATTTTGGACCCCATGACACAATGCCTCTCACCACATAGTGATACTCTTCAGTTCCATCACCCAGCATTGGGAAAAACAGAGGACCGCCACTATCCCCTCTACAACTGTCAATACCATGAACATCATCTCCAGCACAGAACATGTTATCACTGACTGGAAAACCATCTGAAACACAACTCTTAAGACTATATACATGAACATGACCATAACGTAACAAATTACTTACAGTCCAATTAAAAACTCCAAAACCTGAAACTGTTCCCATCATGCCCTCTTTAACAGCTTTATCTGTTTTCTTTGGCAAACACACCGGCCTGATGTTTGGACCAAGAGGCACCATAGCAGACATTTTCATCAGAGCAATATCATTATTAAAGTCTGCTGGCCAGCCATCTCTACCAACCCTCTTATAATTTGGGTGAATTATGATCTTCTCTGTCTCCATAAACACCGCATTTTTATCCTGAGCATTAATTATTCCTCCAAGCCAAGTCATATTGCTGTTTTCATATCCGTCCACTACATGAGCTGCTGTCAGAGCCCAGTAATCACTGATCAGTGATGCACCACCTCTGGGGCCTGACTTATGGAAGAGCTGCCAGGGAATCTCTCCTGATCTTGCTGGCTTCCCACCAAAAACTCTTCCAGCAGACAAGTCCTCCGTATTCATTCCACATACTAAATGAAAAAAGACAAAACATATGAAACTATGTAATGTGAATTCACTTTACACACACAAAATGCCTCTCTAACTGTCTGTCTATCAATCTACAGTACAAGCCACAATTCTTACCAGGATAGCAAGGTGGAATAACATCGTTGTTGTTTTCTTCTGCCCATTTCCGATCTACTGCACACTTGTATCTTACTACAAAGGAGGAAGAATGAAAAAAAAATTATGATTTATTGATAATAAAGAATAGAGGAAGGTAAAGTATCTAACCTTTAGGCGTATCCCCGAATCTGTAGTATGGCTCATTGCAGTGATACTCTATGACAGATTGATATTCATTTCTTTCTCCGCTTATAAAAGTAAAGTTTCCATTCAGCAGCTGCTTTGGAGCTCCACAGTCAATAACTGCAAAGTCGATAACATAGAAACAAAATTATGAATAGAGGAAATTAAACAAAGTGATAAATCAGGTAAAGTGCATCTACTCACTCTTGCACTCTGGCAGTTGTACATTCCATTGTCCATTACTCTGGCATATGGACTTAAACCTTGAAATTTCTTCCTTTTCCTTAGGAAAAAAAGCAAAATAAACTGCTTAAAAAATATTCCAAGACTGAAATACTGAACGACTGAACTGTTAAAGGCCCTGGTACACTTAAAGTGAAATATAGGAATTAACTGGTGTCAAATTAAACCAGTCTATTGTGGTTTGAGATCTGGAAGTAAGGGCGTACTCACGCTATGCTATCCGAACCGTGCCCAGGCCCGTTTCCCGGATAGTTTGAGAAGTGTGAGTGCTCTGAATCAGGCTCAGGCACAGTACAGTTGGCCGGCCCTGGCCCGGTTGGAAGAGGTGTGCCTGAGCGCGGTTCACCTGGGCTTTGGCGCGGTACGCTTGTA
Source organism: Danio albolineatus (assembly GCA_903798035.1). Taxonomy (NCBI): domain Eukaryota; kingdom Metazoa; phylum Chordata; class Actinopteri; order Cypriniformes; family Danionidae; genus Danio; species Danio albolineatus. Next base: position 1,603,403 of record CAIGQQ010032566.1, read on the forward strand.
GTGTGAGTGCAAAGCGCGCCAGAGCCCGAAACTGTAGAGGAGACGTGACTTTTGGGGACTGTTTTATATGGATCTATTGATCATTCTTACTGTTTAATTCCTGCAGCATGAGGACTTTATGATTGTTTATGAGCGTCAGCAGTGGCTGATCAGTTCGGCAAAATATTTGACTGTGTGTCACTGCATATCAAACGACTAAAACCATATAATGATATATGGAAATCTCCACTGTGCTAAGCTCTTTAACTGAACAGTGCAACATCGATGACGTAAGCGTGCTGAGGCCCAAATGTAATGTGAGTGCGGGGAGACGGGAGGGGGGACAAGCGTGCTTCGGCCTGGTTCAAGGCATAGTGTGAGTATGGCCTGAAACCATGAACACTGAAGAAGCTACTTTATAGAAATTTATTCATTTTTTTTTCGGCTTAGTCCCTTTATTAATCAGGGGTCACCACAGCGGAATGATCCGCCAACTTATCCAGCATTTGTTTTATGCAGCGGATGCCCTTCCAGCCACAACCCATCTCTGGGAAACACATCCATACATTCTCATTTACACACATACACTATGGACAATTTAGCTTACCCAATTCACCTGTACCGCATGTCTTTGGACTGTGGGGGAAACCGGAGCACCCGAAGGAAACCCACGCAACCACGGGGAGAACATGCAAACTCCACACAGAAATGCCAACTGGCCCAGCCAGGGATTGAACCAGCGACCTTCTTGCTGTGAGGCGAACGTGCTACTCACTACGCCACCGTGGCACCTACTTTATAGAAAATTAAGTATAATTCTAAATCAAAGGAACACTGACACTTGTGTTTACTAATATAACAAGCAAGTTGGCTGTCCGCATTGAAAGTGATGTGACACGACAGAAACAATTAATCACTACAGCCATTTAGAGGCGCAGAATGGTGCCCTGCAAATGAGTGACAGATGTTTTTTTTGCACTGACACAGTTCTGACATGTTCAAACCATTTGCTAGTTATTTTAATTAAGATCTGATGTAATCTATTTCCTGAAGCATTCGGTTAATGTCATGTAAAATGGTTTTCAAACTCACATTGCTAGCATTGAATAAAGCAAATAATCAGCACTTGAGGTGATCATTGTCATTGTAGTTTAAGCTGTTGTTCAGCTGCAATGTCACAGAAAAAAGAAACCCTTTCTGAAATAGGAATTTAGTGTGTTGAGGTCGCAAATGGTTTGGACAAAAACTTCTTTAATATGGAAAAGATAGCTTTTAAGGGTGTCATGGTGGTGCAATGGGTTCAAGCCTCGGCTTGTTCAGTTGGCATTTTTGTGTGTATTTTGCTTGCTCTGGTTTCCCCGACAGTCCAAAGACATGCGCTATAGGTGAATTGAATAAGCTAAATTGGTCGTAGTGTATGTGTGGGTGTGAATGCAAGAGTGTATGAGTGTTTCCCAGTGTTGGGTTGCAGCTAGAAGGGCATCTGCTGCATAAAACATATGCTGGATAAGTTGGCTGTGGCGACCCCTGATTAATAAAGGGACTAAGCTGAAAAGAAAATGAATGAATGACTAAAAGATAACTTTTATTGTCTCACAGCGTCATGTTGCATGTAGTTAAAACAAATTTTTCCATTCATTGCACTGTTTTTCTGTTGTTTTTTTCAACGCTTTGATCTGTTGTGCTCACATATTTTACAGCATCTCACACATGATGACAGCGTTCAAAAAGCATATGCTAATTGTTGTTCAGTTTAAAAACGTATCTGTGAACTGCCCTTACAGTTTACTGCCTTTACCATCTGCATTATGTTATATCTCACCTTCATGAGCTTGTATCCTGGATTACAGCGTACATGAATGTAGTCTCTGTATAAGTACTGGGCAAAATTTGGTGTGACTACTCCATTGGTGACACTGCCAGGATCTGGACACCTTACTCCTTTAAAAATAAAACGTGAGATATGTTACTGTCCATCAGTGTGTTCTGGAATCCACTATTGAGTGGATTCCATGCACACCAACACACTGAAATATTCCATAATTATGATTTACATGCAAAACAATAACCTGGAAATGCAAGTAAGCATTGCAGTGTTTACAACAACATAGGCTCATTCTGAAAACGTAGTCCTATATATGTTTCTGGAGATCGCCAATTGTGTAGCCAGAAGTACGTATGGCTGCATTTCATTTTTAAAATGAACGCTATGGGGTGGTATGAGGCCGTTCCTTTTCGCGCTTGACCACCTCTGTATGGACAGCTTTCCCACTGTTACCTCTGTTGTAACGCAGAGAGGAATTGACCACGACGACGGGGTTTGAGTCCGGAGAAGAATGGTTCCAGAAAGCGCTTAGGAAAAAAAAGAACCAAAACAAAATAAACAAGTAAATAACAGGGTGAGAATGTGGTAAAATCTGAAAACATGGTGAAAATCAGACGAGGGATGTTCTATTTCTGGATTGCTTTTGAAAATTGTCGTATGGGTTTAGGGAAGGAAGAGGGTGGGTCAGTAGATCGGTCAGTCAGTCAGTCAGTCAAACAATCCGTCAGCAGCGGCCTCTGGTGGATGTATGCGAGAACAGCAGGAGCGAATGGCACTAGTGAGAGAAATTTGAGATCTCAAAAAGCATACACAGCGGCCTCTGGTGGCTTCGTGAAAACAAAAACTGTAAAAAAACGTAGCTCCAGGAACGTATTTGGTGGTCTTCAGAAATGTATATATGAAGGTGGGTTTTCAGAATGAGCCTGGGTTGGTTTACAAGACTTTACTCACAAATTTGTTTAATTTCCAGTAGCAACGTCTGCCTGGAACTGTAAGAATTTTATTGTCTAACTAAAAGTATTGAATTTGTAATTTAAGTTTTCATGTTAAACAAGTAATTACAAACTGCAGAATAATTTACTTGTTGCTCTTAAGGTGCAGCATTTTAATTGTACTTGAGCAAAATAAGAATGCAATTCTGGGTCAAGAAATCATTTGCATTACATTTCCAGTCTGCTCAGTCTGGATGTGCTTAAATCTACAGCAAAACCACATTCCTGTCACTCATCACACATGTACTTTAATAAACTGACAGAAAACAGATTAAAGGGTCATGCTTTATTTTGATGGTCCGTTTGTTAAATTTAAGTTACATTGCAACTAATTCTCATCAGATTATAAGTAGACTGTTAGGTTGGGGTTAGGGTTGGGGTTAGGGGTAGGGTGAGTGTAAGTTGACATGTACTTGCGAAGTTTCTTATAGTCAGTTAAATGTCTGTTGAATGTCAGTATCAACAGAGATTAAGTAGACAGTCTATTAATACTCAAATGGACCATCGAAATATAATGTTACCGATTAAAGCGTTGAAATGCTGGAAAAAACAAATCTAGGTGTATTGCTTAGTTGTGATCAAGTGCATTAAGTAGTTTAATAAAAGTAATCAGGTTGAGATCATGCATTTAAATGTTCTAAATGTCTCTAAGAAAGTATACAGCATTTTTCTTTCTCTCACTCTTTGTGGTGTAACGCAAACTCCAGCCTCGACTCTCTCCATAACTGTCAGTGTGATACTTCAGCTGAACGAAGTGAGATTTTGTATTTAGGACACCAGGACTTTTCCCTCCGCAGTACTTATAAGTATCCTCCCCTGGGACAAACACCTGAGAAACATGAAAAGCAGATGAGTGTAAAGAAAAACCTTAAAAATAAGTAACTATAAAGACATTAACAGCAAGGCATACTTGCAGCCAGTGGAAGAGGCAGGTCGACCCTTGAATGTCGACTCGCTCAATGTGGAAATTCTGGCTGAAGTTGAGAGTGATCATGAAGCCTGGTTGGACAGAGATGTTGTAGACACAGTCCAGATCAAGCGAAGATGTGTCTGGATAGCCAGGACTTGAAATGGTCCCCTCTAGTTCACTATGCACGCCACCTCCACACTCCACTGACAAAGGGAGCAAACATATACTATTTGTTAAGGCTATATATAAAAAAATAATAATTTTAGGGGAAAACAACTATAGGATCAAATTCAGGCCAAATATATTTTGAAAAATAATACGTGGAAATCAAAAATGTATATTGTGTGTAAAACTATAACATGCAAAAAAAAAAAAAAAAAACTAAATGTAGAATAAACAACGAGGCCGTGTACAGAAAGATACTGAGCATGAATCAAAAATGAAAATGTGTTTAGAATAATATTGCACAAAACTGAAACCTGGTTTCAAAGTTGTCCTAATTGCAAACAAAATTAGAGTTTCAGTTATTGCTTGCTTATTGTCCTTGCCACTATCAGTGATTGCATTTCCAAAATATAAAGACAACTGATTGTTTGTCTTAGATTACTGCAAATTACATTGTAATCAAACCAGTTAACTTTTCTGTTATAATAGTGTACCTACAGTACATGGTATATACAAGTATAAGGGAACAATGTGAAAAGTTTGGGAAAACAAGTGATTACAGCTACCACTTTAACTTTAGCCCACAAACGTTATAAATTTATTTATGTTGTATGTTATATGTAATTATTTGAAATATTTTCAAATATTCAGGGCTACTGGGAAAACTAAAAAAAAAGAGCAATTTATATTTTATACACACCTTCTCCTATTATCATGTGACCCTAGATTATACTCCTTTTATAGTTTGATATTTTTTATTGTACATTACTCATGTTTTGAATTCTGCTTGAATTTATTAGCTTTATTTATTTTATGTATTTTTATATGCCTTTACAATTAATTTTACCAATTTACCAATTCACTAATGTTGATCCTGGACCATCAAATTAAAAAATTCACTAATGTTGATCCTGGACCATAAATTTTATCACTTCACTAATGTTGATCCTGGACCATCAAATTTATCAATTCACTAATGTTGATCCTGGACCAACAAACTAAAAAAAAATCACTAATGTTGATCCTGGACCATCAAATATAAAAAATCACTAATGTTGATCCTGAACCATCAAATATAAAAAATCACTAATGTTGATCCTGGACCATCAAATATAAAAATTTACTAATGTTGATCCAGGACCATCAAATTGATCACATCACTAATGTTGATCTTGGACCATCAAATATGAAAAAATCCCTAATATTGATCCTGGACCATCAAATATAAAAAATCCTTAATGTTGATCCTGG
>CAIGQQ010032566.1:1629004-1648870 GCA_903798035.1 Danio albolineatus
TATATATATATATATATATATATATATATATATATATATATATATAGCTGTTATTTTCAATACAAAATTATTAAATACAAAAAGTTATATAAAATTGTCAATAATAAAAAAATATAATCACAACTGTGACATCTTCAAAACTAAAAACATGTATATAAATATCATAATCAAGTGAAATCAAGTGGCTGTCATATATAAAACAACATTACCCCCTCAAAGGAATTGACAGGAATTGACAGTTGTCAACAATAAATTGTGCATTTTAAAGAACAGCTTTTTTGATCCACTGTACATCTCATCCCTTTAAAGCTCTCACTACGATGAGTAAACTCTTCAAAGATATAAAGCAGGGTCGAACCTTTTAGAAAAATACACTGCCATTTTTTAAATAAGTACACTTACAGGCGCAAGTGCGCTGGTCAGACTGTAGTGTGTATCCATGTTCACAGGCACAAAAGAACGATCCAAGGGTGTTGAGGCAAATCTGCGAACATGGTGGATCAATTCCCACACTAGAGGAAGAACACTCATCTGTGTCTGTGGGACATAACGATATCAAGCTTTAAAAGATGTACACAAAAAGGTCATCATGTTAATACAGCACTGAAAGCATAGAGTATTTAATTAATTAACATGCAACACAAGCACCACTGCTGTTACTCTAATATTTGGCCTGTATTAATGTTTTCCGGGTATACAACAATAAACTAAATACAGTACATATACAGTATATATTTATAATTAGCATCTTATATTTTAGGCATAATAATTTACACCAGTCTATTTTTATTGCATCAACGAAAATAGTTCCAAACAAAACAGCCAATGATTTACCAAATATAGTACATTGAATTATTCAGTAAGAAAAGCACCAGTGTTTTTGAACAGTTGAGCCGAAATCATTCAAAGACAGTCACTTTGATTTGTACATTTTCTGCAGTGGTTTTCATCTTAAATTGTGAATTCTACTCATGTAGAAACGGAGAATACTGAATTAAACCTTCATTATTAAAGCAGATTTTCCATCCCATTCAACAAAACAAAACTGTAACTTTTGTCAAATTTATATTAATAATATAATGGAAGCAGCTGCAAAATACAGTAAATAGTAAATAATTCCCTATGATAAACACTACTATTGCCTGACCAAATGCATGTTTATGAGTATAACTTTATTTTGATAACATTTTTATGAGTATTAGAAGAGGTAATAACAAAGCCCTTTTCCGTTATAAAAACATTTATTCATTCAGAATGAGATATTTGATTAGTGTTAACTTCTGTATGTGCACATGATGAGGAGAAATGATATGCATACAACACAGAATTGCTTGGTACAGTATATGCTTAGTGCATGTTTAAATAACTCACCAACCGCTTGGTAGAATGCACTGAATCCCAAGTGTGACTCATGATTTGAATCATCTGTTAGAAAAAGCAACTGGAGACGATTACCAGGAGCCAATATGGGCTTGTCACCAGGATGAAACCTGTCTGTGGAATTCTGCCCACAAAACTTCCCCAGGACTTTCCTATCAGACATAACCTGAAAAAATACCAATGGTTAAGCTGTTATAACATACTTAATAAGTGTAATTTTAATTACACTGTAAAAAAATATTTTTAAAAACTAATTTATATAGAAAGTTTGAAGTGTGCTTTCTTTAGAGTCATTCCCCTCAAGGAATTACACAGCATATAGCAAGCTGTATTATTATTTAATCTATAAACACATAGTATGGATTTTCAAGCAAACTAGAATTATTTTTTCGATACTGGTGTCTTTTCAATTAAGTACTAGAACTTCTTTCATTAGCTGTAGGTCATATGCATTACTTACTGATACATTTTCAAATTTATCAAGTTTATTATACAATAAACTTGCATTTATTCATTAGATGCTAATATTTACTCATTACACAGTGGTACGTATTATTAGATATATTAGTACCTATTTTATCCAATGAATAAATATTAGTAACTAATAAATACACTCACTGGCCACTTTATTAGGTACAAAAGTGTCTAACTGCTCACTAATGCAAATTTCTAATCAGCCAATCACATGGCAGCAAATCAATGCATTTAGACATGTAGACATGGTCAAGACGATCTGCAACAGTTCAAACCGAGCATCAGAATGTGGAAGAAAGGTGATTTAAGTGACTTTGAACATGGCTTGGTTGTTTGTGCCAGACGGGCTGGTCTGAGTATTTCAGAAACTGCTGATCTACTGGGATTTTCACACACAACCATCATTAGGGTTTATGGAAAATGGTCCGAAAAAGAGAAAATATCCAGTGAGCGGCAGTTTTGTGGGTGCAAATGCCTTGTTGATACCAGAGGTCAGAGGAGAATGGCCAGACTGGTTCAAGCTGATAGAAAGGCAAAAGTAACTTAAATAACCACTCATTACAACTGAGGTATGCAGAAGAGCATATCTGAACTCACAACATGTCCAACCTTGAAGCAGAAGGGCTACAGCAGCAGAAGAACACACAGAGTGCCACTCCTGTCAGCTAAGAACAGAGAAGTGAGGCTACAATTCGAACAGGTTCACAAAAATTGGACAATAGAAGATTGGAAAAACCTTGCCTGGTCTGATGAGGCTTGATTTCTGCTGCGACATTCGGATGGTAGGGTCAGAATTTGACGTTAACAACATAAAAGCATGGATCCATCCTGCCTTGTATCAAAGGTTCAGGCTGGTGGTGGTGGTGGTGATGTAATGGTGTGGAGGATATTTTCTTCGCACACTTTGGGCCCATTAGTACCAATTGAGTATTATGTCAACACCACAGCCTACCTGAGTATTGTTGCTGACCTTGTCCATTCTTTTATGCCAACAGAGTACCCATCTTCTGATAGCTACTTCCTGCAGGATAACGCACCATGTCATAAAGCACAAATCATCTCAGACTGCTTTCTTGAACATGACAATGAGTTCACTGTACTCAAACAGCCTCCACAGTCACCAGACCTCAATCCAATAGAGCACCTTTGGGATGTGGTTGAACGGGAGATTTGCATCATGGATGTGCAGCCGACAAATCTACAGCAACTGCATGATGCTATCAGCACATGATGGACCAAGAGGATTATTTCCAGTACCTTGTTGAATCTATGCCACAAAGAATTAAGGAATTTCTGAAGGCAAAAGGGGGTCCAACCCTGTACTACTAAGGTGTACCCAATAAAGTGGCTGGTGAGTGTATGTACTGGTAGTGAATAGAGACTATTTAATATATCTATTTAATAGGAAGTTGTATATAACAAATAACTACTAATATCTAATAGTAATAAATAGCACTCTTGGCATTAAATTATTAGTATGTTTTATAGATAATAGCAGATTTAAAAGGGCACACTATGGATTGTGAGCTCAACTGAGGTCACAGCACTCAAGTATTGTATGTAAACACATACACATTCTATTGAAGCGGTAAGTTGAAGCATCACTGACCGAGACAGAATCGTAGTAACAGTTCGGAGAAGGCTCAATGTCCAGGTGGTTGAACGTCAGCTGGATCTGGAAGCCTTGTGGCACTTGTAGATCCCACTGTTTCTGGAGATCTGCTGGATAGGGCTCAGGGTACTGTGGAGAAGAAACCTCCCCAAACATAGCCAGATCACACTCACACACATTCACGCATGCCCACAGCAGGCTGGTTCAGATGAACAAATGTCACTGTTATATTTTAAAGGAATTCAGTAAATAGACATAATGATATTCTGATAGATGTCCACTGTAATTATTGCTGTTAAATTAATCACACAACTGAATTTGTATTGTAATAAATGCAAATCTTAGATATTGTTTTTATAGAACATAAAAACAACTTACCAAAATATTAGATGTATTCCATCCATAACTGTTAGGCAGACATCAGTTTCGCTAAACCATTAATGCAGTCATGAAGTTTTCTTGTGATAAAGTGAATGTGGTTAATCATGTATGGGAGAACAAAAGTCTAAAAGTCATCAAAAAGGTAAACTTGTTTGATTTGGCAAAAGAGAGAGAGAGATGTGACTACTTTTCCTGTAAATGTTGCTGCGTTTTGGACCTGTTTACTCAAACAGTAAAGATTAAAGTTCACACAAATCATTTTTTGCATCTTACTTTCATAGATTATTATTATTATCCATCATTGTCTGTAAATATAAGTAGTTTTGAGCAAATTTTTTTTTAAATCATAGGTCATAGAAAACAAGTTCAAAGGTCATGACCAAAGACAGGTTTGTTTGATTTGGCTGTAGAGAAAGACTATTCTGGAAAAGCAACACAGCATGGCACAAAAAACATTAAAATAAATAAAATAAAACTTAACTCAGCCTCATACACACTTAAAAAATGTTCCAAAGGAATTCTGGAAGTGTTGCCACAAAACCTTTTACCTGTTTCCTTTAACATAAACATTTTCATAGTGTAAAAAACGTTTTAAAATCCTAATATAAAGAACTTTTTTTTCAACATGAAGCACTTTTTGTGCACTAAAAAAGTTTTTTTTAATGAAATCAATCATTTCATAAACTCTTAAAAGTTTAAAAAAAAATTTAATGTACAAAAAAATGAAATGGTCTTGTCAGAAATTCAATAAGAAATGGCTAAGTTAAGTACATTTTGTTGTTATGGTTGTTATAACAGAATAAAGCCAAAGAGCTTTATTTTGCAAAAGTAACTGTCCTGGATGTACTTTATCGTGTTTATTACATGGCTAATAATAACCACATTAAACACAAAAGCTGACAGAAACAAAAACAGCTGATGGAGTATACACTAACTTGCACATTATTCACTCAAGATGCACTACATAGTCAAAACGCAAAGCTAACAGAAATTAAACCGGCTGAATAAAGCATACAATAAATTAACCTATGTATGATTCATTTACAAGACGGTGCCAAAGTCTAAAACAGTCTAAAACAGTGGTGTGACAGACAAGAAGATGCATTTGAATGTGGAAGTATAATGATTTTTTTACTGACGGTCAATATGAAGTTCTCGAATCAACCGGTGTTTTTTAGCAGTTGTAATAAAATGCTGAGGAATGTTGTAACTGATTGTAAAAATAGGAAATAAAAGCCTGAATGTTTTGTTAAATTTTAAAATGGTTTTATTGCTGAGTATAAAACACTGAAACATTAACATATCAAAATGCTAAATGAATTATAAAAGCTGCAGATGCATATAACACAATCTGATATAACAGCAAGAAAATTTAGTTTTATATACTGCACTGAAGATTTGTGTAGGTGAAAAATAATTTTAGCCAGCTGATGTTAGTTTTTTTCCATGGTTTGTTTAATCCAGTCCAGGTAGTTTTGAACTTTTGTATAGTAGCCCTTAAAGCTTTTATCTCCACATTTAGGAGGACCCCATGACACTATGCCTGTAAGACGATAAGGCTGGTCTGGAGACCCATTGCCCAGAAGAGGGGAAAAAAGAGGACCTCCACTGTCACCTTTACAACTGTCTACTCTGTCTCCTCCAGCACAGATCATGTTATTAGTGACTGGCAAACCTCTCGATTCACATTTACCAAGTGGATGAATCTCAATAGCTTCGTAAAGCAGATGTTTACTCATACCACCTCCATATCCTCCAAAACCTGAGACTGTGCCCTCTATCACAGCTTTATCTGTTTTGTCTGGCAGACACACCGGCCTGATATTTGTAGCAAGAGGCACCCTAGAAGACATTTTCATCAGTGCAATGTCATTATCATAGTTTGTTTGTTTTTTTTCAAGCCCAACTCTATTATATTTTGGATAAATTATTATTTTTTCAGTCTCCATAATAACTGGTGTTGTGTTCTGACCATCTGTTATTCCCCCTAACCAACTCATGGGTTTGCTTTCATATCCATCCACTACATGAGCTGCTGTGAGAGCCCAGTAATCACTGATCAGAGATGCACCACCTCTAGGGTTGAACTTATGTAAGAGCTGCCAGGGAATCTGTCCTGGTTGTGCTGGCTTCCCACCAAAGACTCTTCCACCAAAAGAGTCCTCTGAATTCATTCCACATACTAAAAGTTAGAGAGAGAGAGAGAGAGAGAGAGAGAGAGAGAGAGAGAGAGAGAGAGAATATAAAGACATGAAAAATATCCAAGTGCATTCAGGTTTATATGTACATTCAAGATGAATGAGTACCTGGTTCACATTTAGGAAAATCTTTTGTTAACTTTTCACCATTCTCAGACACCCAGTTAATGTCTGCATTGCAGGTAAAGTTACCTAATGAAAGGAAAAATAAGACAATGGTGTAGAGTTAAATACTCTTTTGTTGAGAATTACATTGATGTAGTTCACATAAACCACACAAATCTCACCATTTTTATCTAATTGATAAAACTCAGATTTGCACTTCAGACTGATTTGTTTCAGATAAGTTGTCGGAGGATCATTTTCTGAGAGCTCCATTAATTCTGAAAGATCTGGAACACCACAATCCACAGCTGAGGAGAAAAGAAGAAGAGTGATGTTATTTTAAATGTCATACTAACACACATCAAATGTTATTTTTGCTACAATTTAGGCTCAATTTGTATGCCATACACATGTGCTACGTAGTTGTCTCAAGAGTTCACACTTAGCTGATGATTGATAACAAGGTTTGTTTGGCATGTAGTCCCGAGGGAGAGCCCTGAGCTCCTTGAGACCGGGGATCCCTCCCGTTTCATAGGGCGAGAGTCTGAGAGTCTGAGCTCAGGTAGGGTTCGAGAGCTCCCCTGAGTTAGTTCTTTGGGCCTATTATTGATTACTGGAAGTTTCCACGGCATGATAGACCACTAACTAAATGGCATATGTTTGTGCGTTGGACTGTGGGAGGAAACCGAGAAACCTGGGGGAAACCCACATGAGCACAGGGAGAACATGCAAACTTGGCCGGGACTGGAACCAGAGACCTTCTTGCTGTGAGGTGACAGTGCTAACCACTGAGCCGCTGTGTTGCCCTATCCTGATTTAATCTGGGAAAAAGGGGGAGGAGTAGGAATGGATGGGGGTATTCTTCAAGACGAAGATAACTAAAGTAAAAAATTTTGGTTATTTACAGTGTGTTTGGATTCATCTGATTGGTAAATCATGTGATAGCTAATATGGGACCAGCCGTGGTCACTCATAACAAAGTCCCTTTAAGGCAATTCATTTCACTCAATGGCCATCTTTGAAACAGTTCTTGTGCAGTATGCTCGTGCATTCTGTTTGAACGGGGAAACAACAGCTTCTCCAAAATTGCTTGCCAAACTTATGATTAAATCTTATATTACGATTCAACAAAAAAAATAAACAACAACTGCCTCTTTAGTTTCATTTCTAAATGTTCGAATCACACAAAATCTGCAGAATTTTACATCTGGTCTGAGCCCCTCACCCGAAGAATCGTCAGTCTATATCGATCGATGATTGGCTCCTGTAGAAGAAGGAGGGGATTCATTCGCCATACTGATTGTTACACTTTGATCCATTCAAAACTATACGAGTGACATGTCTTGTGTAATCTACAGTCTTTACTCATATACACGTGAATCTCTCTGAATTAGTTTATAAATAAACTTCACTTTGTGACCATCATATAATTAATTTACCACGTACTGTATAAGAAGAACAGCAATCAAAACAGCCCATATCGTCAAGGATAACAGAGAGAGCGCAGAAAACAGAAATAAATTTGAAAAACAACAACATTAAAACATTTTCTTACGTTCACAGGGGATAACTGGACTCCATTGTCCATTTTTCTGGCATGTGGATTCATACAGGTACTTAACCTCAGCTAATTCATTCTGTGAAACAAAGTGTGACTTGCAGTGATTATTAAAGGTTTGACTCACATGCTAAAAGCTATCATCTAGTCTCAGATGTCACACTCACAGAGCACTGATTAAGCATTTAGTGCATAACACACACAAACTGAGATGCACTTCTGGAGTTTTGAACCACAAATCCATAAAACTAAGCTATGGCCCTTCAGCAACTGAAGGTAAAATGGACTGAGATGTTTGAAATACTTACTTTTAATTCATGTCCTTTGTCACATGTCACTGTAACTTTGCCATCTGTGGGATATTCCTGAAGCTGTGGCATCAAACTAGATGTTGGCGTCACAGGTCCAATACATTTCATCTCTGTAATAAAAGTTTATCAATGGAATATTCTTATATATGCTCACACACCAATCCTTTTTATACAGTACATGAAGTGTTTAGTTTTAATGATAGGAAAGACAAACCTTTTGTTTTATAACTAAGGCTAAACCCTCGGTTTGTTCCTTTATGGTCTGTCCTAAAAGTAATCTCAACACTATTAGATCTTGTGAGAAAGGAAGAAGGAAGATCTCTTCCACAAAATGTTTTAGCTTCACCAGTGAGAGGTTTTATCTAGGAGAAATGGATAAAGAAAGAAAGAAGAGGTCAATACGGAGAAATACAAAGAGAAAGAGACCAGACTTTACATGTTACGTACAGTTAATGAGTCAATGCACCGTCCATTGTCTGCCTTCTCCACATCAAACGTCCCTGTGAACGTCAGCTCAAACTGCAGACCTTCTTTTACAGCCAGTATGTAAGAGCACACAGAGTTTTCTGGATATGGACTGGGCCAGTGTGGCGACTTCAGCTCACCTTCTTGAGAGCCTGTGTAATTGTTACTACAGCTAACTGACATACAGAGAGAGAGAACAGTGTCACTGGTGTCGGGATTACATAGGGATTATTAACCAACCAATAACTACAACTTTTGCTTTAATAGGCTCCTAATTTGTAGCTTATTAATTGTTATTTATTTTGTAGCAAAGCTTAGGTAATGGGTAGAGATGTAGAATATGATCATGTAAAATGTGTATTTTCATTCATTTTCCTTCGGCTTAGTCCCTGTATTTATCAGGGGTCACCACAGTGGAATGAATCGCCACCTTATCCAACATATGTTTTACACAGTGGATGCCCTTCCAGCTGCAACCCAGTACTGGGAATTCACACACACTCATACATTAAGGCCAATTTAGTTCATAAAGTCAGAGATAAACAAAATACACCTCTCAGATCTCTCAGATATCTGACAATTCTGCAGTCAGAGGTCCCCCTACACATTTCCGTTGTCATTTATCTATGCTATTTGCAGCACAATTCTATATTTGCATTTGACATGCATGAAATTTAAGGTAAAATGTTCAGCAATATTGACTTTTTGCATTTTTTTTCTTGCATAATATATTTGCACTAAATCAACACATTAAACTGACAGCCATAGTAAAAATAAGCCTCTTAAAACTGCATTCGACATCAATGTTCATTACCTTGGCAGGTGTGTTTATCAGAGTCCAGAAAGTAACCTGGTCTGCAGAAACAACGATAACCTCCTATGTAGTTATTACAGAGTTGAGTGCACTCGTTCTCAGGGTCCTGACACTCATTGACATCTACAACACAGTAGGATTTGAGCTTAAGATAAGATAGCATTTACAATGACTACGTTTACATGGACATCAGTAATCAAATTATTTGCCTTCAACTGAATAAGACAATAATAAGATTAAGGTGTTTACATGAGTTGCTTTTTAAATGTTCCTTTTATGATCCCGTTTTATATTTTCGTTCATTCATTTATTCATTTTCTTTTCGGCCTTGTCCCTTTATTAATCTGGGTTCGCCACAGCAGAATGAATCGCCAACTTATCCAGCATATTTTCCTTCCAGCTGCAACCCATCTCTGGTAAACATCCATACACACTCATTCACAGTCATACACCACGGAAAATTTAGCTCACCCAATTCACCTATACCACATCTTTGGACTTGTGGGGGAAACCGGAGCACCCGGAGGAAACCCACGTGACCACAGGGAGAACACAGAAACGCCAACTGACCCAGCCAAGGCTTGAACCAGCAACCTTCTACATCACCGCACTATCCACATTTCCTCCAGAGTTTCATGTAATTTCGAGTATTTTTAATATGTCGACTTTAACTGCAGTTCGGGACTTTCACTTTCACTCAGGAACATTTCATTCATGTCCTTCGTGACAAACAAGATATTGGATGCGAGTATGAACTGCTGGAGGAGTGTAGTTTTAATGGAATTTCATACTCAATAGGTGCATAGAATAGTGTCAAACAGCCATGTGTGTATAGACTATACTGTTGAAAACAGGGCAAAAGTCCTACATGACGGTAATAGTTTGATTGCAATGTTTACATGTCTGTACTGCACTTCAATAATGCGACTAAAATCGGCATACTCCACATGTCTTCATTTGATTTCTGTTTGGTTCGATTATGACCTTAATCGGATTAAATAATCAAAAAACGCTGTTTACATGGTAGACTCTTTATCAGAGTATTGTCTTAATCCTATTCAAATCTGATTATTGGTGTCCATGTAAACATACATATTGACTCACAATCTCGAAATAGTTTTCTTCCTTTTAGTCAGTAAACCTCTCATCATCTGTTACTGACCCTGAATAGTGTAAAAGCCTCGAAATCCAGTGTGTCTCTCAGGGTTCGAGTAGTCGGAGAGAAATGAAACAGAGAGACAACCACCAGAGGAGGAGTGAAGGAAAGGGTTGACAGACGTCTGCAGTTCCTTCATGTTCATGCGTGCACACAGATTAACAAGTAGATCCTCATCCGCAAATACCTGGACAAAAAAAAATTCATCAAACAGCAGTTAAATGGTTTGAGTGACTTTTTTAGTTTTTAAATTCCATAACTGTCAAAAAAAAGCCATCACAGTATTTTAAACACCTACAGGTATATGAAAATGAGATTAGGGGAAGGACTAAAATCCGTTAAATTAAAAAGTAACTTAAAAATGTATATTGTGTATAAATTTTGTGTATTGGAAGCAAAAGTTGTTTTTTTTTGTCTTAAAATGAAGATAATCTGTTATTTTAAACTATATGATGCACTTTTAAACTATGTTTTTTGTGACAAGTTCTATCTATCTATCTATATACTGTGTGTACATATAACTTAAAATTCAATCGAGAACTGAGCCAAGCAATTGAGAAAAATAGTAATCTGGAATGGTGCAAAAACCTTTTTACAGTGTGTGCATTTCATTTTTTACAACACTTTCACATAAAACTGCACATTTCTAAGTTTATAACACCTATATACAGTACACTACAAACCAAGTGTAAAAAAAACAACTTTCTTTCTTTAACACACACACACACCTTCAAGGCGTCATCCTCACAGTTAAAGCTTTCCTCCAGGTCTACATGTGTGAGAGTGAGTGTGATTCTGTGTCCTGCCGGAGCACACTCTTTCCAAGTCATTTTGGAATAAGGTTCATAACCTAGTGGATGTCCAGGGGACTGAATCCATCCAGACAACGGCACTGACCCACACACGGGAAAGAAAAGGGCAATCACACTGGACAGAAAGAGGAAACATCAGCAAGAAGCAACTTCATTATCGAAAACAAGGATAAATAGATAGATAGACAGACAGACAGACAGACAGACAGACAGACAGACAGACAGACAGACAGACAGACAGACAGACAGACCGACAGACAGACAGACAGACAGACAGACAGACAGACAGACTCTATGGATCATTTTGCTTGATAAAATGCTACAGATAGAGAAAACACATACCAGAAAGCAATCATGATGCGAAGTGTTGAAACATAACTGGATCCCTCCTCTTTCTGAACTTTCACTTTCATGCTCTGTGTGGATCATAATGTCCAACCCCCTTTTCTCCTAAAAAACATGGAAGTACTTCAAACTGAGTGTTTTTCAACATCTGTTAGTGGGTGTTTACTCTAGATTGGAATAATTCGGTGGGCAAAGATTCCTCAATTTAGTGGCTGTTCCAGATAAACCACTGTTGTCTGCAACATGCAAACAGTTTGGTGATTATTGTATGTAAATATACATATTTTTTTTATTTGGTTAATTGTTTTCACAAATTGGGTTGAGAACCACAGCTTCATTCATTCATTCATTCATTTTCTTTTCGGCTTAGTCCCTTTATTAATCCGGGGTCGCCACAGCGGAATGAACCACCAACTTATCCGGCATTTGTTTTACGCAGCGGATGCCCTTCCAGCCACAACCCATCTCTGGGAAAACCACAGCTTTAGAATAGAAATTTAATATGGGTATACGATTGAAAGGATGTTTTCAAGCATCAAAATAATTACAGTGTCATACTTTTATACGTAATATGTCAGAATGTGTCCTCTTTTCGAGCAAACATGGTGATTGCTGTACATTTCACCACAATTTACAGTAGACACCCGTTGAAACACTATCCAGTATAACAATAATTTATATAAAAAGAGCCTTTAGAATTTTATTTTGATGAACACACTGCAGCACGAAAATACTAATTGTTTGTCATTTTAAGTCTTTACACATTGCCAAACCAATTGGCTATAACACATTGCCTAACCTTCAAACCCCCAGGGTTTACTCATTCATCAGCAAGAGGTTAATCATTAAAAATGATAGTTTATTCTTTTATATATCGTATTAATAAGTACAGGTCACATTTAGTATGTTGTTTTATTTTTCATAAACATATACAACAATCCTATAAGTTACATTTGTACACCAGTTTTATGTTCAGCATTTATGTTTAAACTTTAAAGTACACATTACTAGCATTTGATATGCATTTCACTTCAAAAACTAACTTACACTATGTGTTTTCAACCAGAGCCAGAAATATACGTGCTAGTTTGAGATGACAAAGAGCAAGTGCGCCATCTGGTGTCAGAAATGAAGAAGAGAGAAAAGTCAGTGGAGACGTAATGTAAAGACATAATAAATAAAACCAGAAAAAAAAAAGAAAAGAAAAGAAAGAAAAAAGAAAAGAAAAGAAAAGAAGAAAGAAAGAAAGAAAAGTTAAGAAAAGAAAAGAAAAAGAAAGAAAAGAAAAGAAAAAAGAAAAGAAAAAAAGAAAAGAAAAGAAAAGAAAAGAAAAGAAAAGAAAGGAAAGAAAAGAAAAGAAAAGAAAAGAAAAGAAAAGAAAAGAAAAGAAAAGAAAGAAAAGTTCATTCATTCATTCATTTTCTTTTCGGCTTAGTCCCTTTATTAATCCGGGGTCGCCACAGCGGAATGAACCACCAACTTATCCAGCATTTGTTTTACGCAGCGGATGCCCTTCCAGCTGCAACCCATCTCTGGGAAACATCCATACACACTCATTCGCACTCACACACTACGGACAATTTAGCCTACCCAATCCACCTATACCGCATGTCTTTGGACTGTGGGGGAAACCGGAGCACCCGGAGAAAACCCACGCAACCACAGGGAGAACATGCAAACTCCACACAGAAATGCCAACTGACCCAGCCGAGGCTCGAACCAGCGACACTCTTGCTGTGAGGTGAACGTGCTACTCACTACGCCACCGTGGCGCCCCTAGAAAGAAAAGTTAAGAAAAGAAAAAGAAGAAAGAAAAGAAAAAATGAAAAGAAAGAAAAAAGAAAAGAAAGAAAAGAAAAAAAGAAAAAAGAAAAGAAAAAAGAAAGAAAAGGAAAGAAAAGAAAAGAAAAGAAAAGAAAAGAAAAGAGGGAAGGGCAAGTGGTGATGGGGAAAGGCGGATGGTGGCTAGAGGAAGAAGCGGTTATCTGAACTGCTTGAATGTCTTCCAACCAACATTTACTGTAACAACCAAACAAAAAAGGTCAAAAGGTGTCATTAAACGACTTTCATTGCAGTTTACAGCAGTCAGTGTTCTAGTATCTAACAATTCACACCCCACATTTACTGTAGTTCAATAGCATGTAACAACAGTTGCTAATAAATGACTAATTATCCTTCATTACCAATTACTCAGTCATAGATTTGTTTTTTGTTTTTTATATAGTACCTACAAATAAAGCTGACTTTCAGCATATCAACACCAGATAAAGGAAGTAAAACAGAAAGTGTTTCATTAACACAACAAAAATGGAAAGGAAGTAAAATAGTTCACTATTACAAAGAGAAGTCCAAGCGAAGGCCATAAATCCCATTTTTATGGCTGTCAAGATCATAAAAACAAAGTTTCACTATAAAAAAAAAGTAGGAATTATACTACACTATACTATACTATACTAATAAAAATCATTAATTCATTTTCTTTTCCCTTTATTAATCAGGAGTCGCCACAGTGGAATGAATCGCCAATTTATCCAGTATATGTTTTACACAGCGGATGCCCTTCCAGCTGCAACCTAGCACTGGGAAACACCCATACACACACATACACTACTGCCAATTTGGCTTACCCAATTCACCTATAGCGCATGTCTTTGGAATGTGGGGGAAACCGGAGCACCCAGAGGAAACCCATGCCAACACCAGGAGAACATGCAAACTCCACACAGAAATACCAACTGACCCAGCTGAAGCTCGAACCAGCAACCTTCTTGCTGTATGACGACAGCGATACCCACTGCACCACCACGCCACCAAGAAAAGTAATTGGTCTTTTTTATCATTGATTTTATTTATTTTTTAACAGTTATAGTTCCTCTTCAAGACCTAAATCTACTGTAGTAGTTATTAAGATACCGCATTACATAATCATACATTGTTTTTAAAATAAACAGGTGATTTCCCATAAATGTTTGTTTTCAAATATAGTATATACAAACCTCAAAATCCATCTTGAGGTTTATCTCATACTTTGGGGCCCTATTGTATAAAGTTTACAGAAATCTGCAGTATGCACACTTTACCTTAGAAAATACCACAAAACCTTTTCTATGAAGTGCATCATAATATTACAACATGTCCATGCTAGAACAACTTTATTTATATTTCACACTAAAAATATGTGCTGTTTCATTATTCATTTTTGCATGTTTCACAGACAGATTCATTTGCCTTAGCTCTTTCCTAGAGATCACATTACTCATATGAGGAAATACTACAATAATAAAATATTTGACATTGACATGTAAAAGGCTCCGTGTGCCAGCACTCACAACAGAGAGTACAGTAATGATATGAAACTCTCTGTTCTTACATTTCAGACGAAATCAGGAAGAGTAGGAACACAGACGCACATACACCCACACAAAGCACAATGATGGTACTGCACTGTCTTCCACAAAAGTATCTGTGGTTTTTCAAGTCAGATCTCACCTTTTCTGACATTTAGTATGCGTATGGCAAGCAATGTAACATTTAATCTATAAAGATGATAGTATTTATGCTACAATTATTTTTAGCTGTCTAATACATTTTTTAAACGGCAGTACTAATTCACAATTTTTATTTAATACTAAAACCCAGTCATTGAGATAGTAGCAGCACTATTTAAACAGTGAGTAGTGTTACTATCTAAAAACTGTACTGTATGTCATAAATGAAGAACAGAGAAGAGAAATAGGTACAGATATGTAATACATAAGTACTAATGTGCAATTATTAAATACTAGTTTCTTACAGTAAAATCTAAACAAATAATTACTAATGACTAACTACTGTGTTAAAAATGTGTTCTACTGGCAAACACTAGTTAAAACTGAATAACTGATATCTCAATGAAAGATCCCTTTAGATCACAATAAGAAAAATATGATGAAAATAAATCAATGTGTAGATTTAAAACGTATTCTTCTTATTATTATTGTCCAGCAGTGTAAATCATATAAGTATATTCATTTCCCTTTATTCATCAGGGGTCGCCACAGAGCGGAATGAATTGCCAACTTATCCAGCATATGTTTTACGCAGCATATGCCCTTCCAGCTGCAACCCAGTACTGGGAAACATCCATACACACTCATTCACACACATGCAGCACAGGCAATAAAGTTTAATCAATTCACCCATAACACACGTCTTTGGACTGTGGGGGATCCCGGAGCACCCAAAGGAAACCCTTACGAACACAGGGAGAACATGCACACAGAAATGCCAACTGATGCAGCCGGGACTCGAACCAGCGACATTCTTGCTGTGAGGCGAAGTATAGGTGGATAGGGAACCAGGACCAGTTGGCCGCCCCTGTACTTACCGAACCCATGGTGGTGGGCGCCAACCCATGCAGAGCTGTTTGCCACCCAGAAGACTGAGACACCTGAGACACCTTGTTGGTTAGTTTCAGGATGTATTCTTGGAAAATCCTGGCCACACCAACCTCCTCCAACATAAGATCCAAGCAGCCCTGGAGTCATCATCAAGCGATGGCCTTATCAAGTCCCAGAGGCCCATCGGCAGGCTATAGAGGAGGAGATCCAGAAGATGCTTAAATTAGGGGGGATTGAACCAGCCCAGAGTCCATGGTCCAGCCCAATTGTCTTGTTCCCAAGCCGGACAGTACCCTCCGGTTTTGCAATGATTACTAACACCTCAAAGTCTTGTATTTCAATGGCTATCCCATACCCTGAGTGGATGAGTTTCTAAACACCTTGGAAGGGCACAGTACATCCATAGTAGTATAATACACTGAAAAAAGAATACTCTGATTCAACATTTTTTTTAAATGTAATTTTTTTTAAAAAATCTAAAACCTAAAATTTAACCTAAAATCTAAATCCCAGTACAATTGTACTTTGGACTAAACTGAATTGAACACATGCTGTATAACATGATTTTATTTTCAATAATAAGGTAGACTCTTTGCTGGTGCTTTCGGTCTGGCTATAAGTGACACACAAGATAGTAATCAAACTCATGTCAGAAATATATGAAAACTCAAGAGCACATAAACAGTATCTGTTTTTCATGTAGTCAAATGACATGAAAAATGCTGGTTTAAAGTGTAAATACTTTGTGAAAAAGTTATGTTTTTATTTTATTTTTTGCTTTAAGGCAAATTGAATAAAACAGGATAAAATCAAAAACCATCATTTTCACTTGATCCAATCTAAAATTGATCTTGAATCAAAGTCACAGTAGTTTGACTTTTTTCACTGTGTATTGGTGTCATTATCCCAAACATTTTTAGTTGAACCAGTCAGGAGAGCATTTAAAGCAGCTGGATTCAGTTTTAGCTTGTCTTAATGTTGACAACTGCTGTACTACAGAATACTACTTCTGAAAACTTTTAACAACGCCGCTAATTGTAGGTAAATTGAGCTATCATAGTGGTGTTGACTTTCACTCTCTTTGTCTCAGGGGTTTAATACAGTGCAAAACAGGAAGTAAGGAATCTATGCAAGCACAAGTGCAAAGAGTGTGGATGGGGCTTTCCGATGCAGAGGGCAGAAAAAGAGCAACAGAGGGGGTTTAGAGTGGGTGACGTTAAGCAACAATAGAGGGGAAAGAAAAAAAATGTTCCCCTGCCTGCAGCAGATAAACTGAAACGTAGATACTAAAAGACTGAGAGAGCAAAAGTGACAGACAAACCGAAGAGGCAGAAGAAGACAACTGACGCAATCGTGTGGGCCAGTGTGACTACATCGAATTCCAAGTAACATAAACAGAAGGATCGAAACATCACGTCAAGCTTCAAGTGACCATGATTGGTGTATAAGCCAGCAGACCTCATATGACTGCACAAAACTCTTCACACTGAAAAAATCAGAGACACTCTTCACACTGAGACAACTTTTGACCGTAGCAAGATGGGAGACGATAAATGCCAAAAATGTCCGAAAGGTGAGATTTTCATCTAATTTGTGTACAAACAAATGATTTGAGAAGACCTGGGATTTCTGTTTAAATCATTAGTAACTTAGAAAAGTTTACACTCTTTCAAATACAAGTTCTTTATTGGCATTGATGGCTCCATTAAGAACATTTAACAACTATGGAACCTTTGCATTGCACAAAAGGTTCTTTGTACCCTGTAAACACTTAAGGGTTCAATTAATGTGTATTTTTAACAGAAACTCTTAGTAGCTGATGATTTTGGGTGGGTGTGGATTTTTGAAATGCATTATGGAACGACCTTGATCTTTGTTATGACAAATCTAGATACAGAAAATGTACGTTTTATGCTATGAGTATGAAATGATATTTTGTTTGGGTTGGTCAGGCACTATTGTAAAAAAAAAGTTATTATGTTAAGTTATGAAAACAAAAAGCTGTTCAGATTATTAAAATGTTCCTCAAGCTTGTAAAAAAAAGTTCTTGTTCTATGAAATGTTATTTTAGGAAACCAGTGTAGTTCTTCTTTAGCACTGTTGTGAAAACCGACTTTCTGGAACCATGATTTTTAAGGCTGTACTATATTAATTACAGTAAATTTTGTATAATTTTATGTAAAACTAAATGCTGATCCTAAGTAAAGAATGTTAACAAACTTGTTGTTCATTATAACTGATCTGCTTTACTGCTATGTTTTAAGATGACATGACTTGGAAGCATTCGTCTTGTGTTCTGTGCTAATTTAATAACACAACTTGCCGTACAGTTGTCTGGAAGGCATACAGTGCTTTTTACGCAACATATTGTTTTCATCAAAGTCTAATTAACCTACTGCTATGTGCAGGAAATCCTGTAACCCTGCTAACAAAAGAGGGGTTCCTGGAAATTACGAACGAAACACTTGATATTCTAAATCTATTTAAAGTAATGGCACGTCAGGCGGGCTAAAAGTATTACTGTATATGTGGCACAGTATAAAACAAAGCAGACAGCTCAAACACACAAAAACATGCTGACTTTTAAACTATATAATTACACTGAACACAAAAAGTAATTGAGCGTTTCTTGGCTCGTTGGCTCATTAAACAAGATTTTCTGCTAAGACATGTTAGAACTTGAAAGCTTACTCTCTAAAAAGGATCTGTCAGTTAATAATAATTAAGCTCATTTGTTCAACTTGGTTTGGTTGTTTTTATTTCAATCTGCCACAAAAACATCAACATAATATTTTATTGTGTGTTTTTTTTAAGCAATAATACTCAAAAGTGTCCAGTATTGAAGACATCTCTCAAATGCATGTTAAAGTTGCTTCATTAAAGAGTTCATCATTTACTCTTCCTTTACTTGTCAAAAACCTGTTTGACTTTATTTATTCTGCTGAACACAGAACAAGGTGTACTGAAGAAAGCTAGAAACCGGTAACTATTGACTTCCATAGTATTTTTTTACTATGGATGTCACTACCGGTTTTCAGCTTTCTTCAAAATATTTTCCTTTGTGTTTAAAAGAATAACAAAATTAATAAAGGTATGGAACCACTCGGGGCGCCACGGTGGCGTAGTGAGTAGCACGTTCGCCTCACAGCAAGAAGGTCGCTGGTTCGATCCCCGGCTAGGCCAGTTGGCATTTCTGTGTGGAGTTTGCATGTTCTCCCCGTGGTTGCGTGGGTTTCCTCCGGGTGCTCCGGTTTCCCCCACAGTCCAAAGACATGCGGTACAGGTGAATTGGGTAAGCTAAATTGTCCATAGTGTATGTGTGTGAATGAGAATGTATGAATGTGTTTCCCAGAGATGGGTTGTGGCTGGAAGGGCATCCGCTGCGTAAAACAAATGCTGGATAAGTTGGCGGTTCAATCCGCTGTGGCGACCCCGGATTAATAAAGGGACTAAGCCGAAAAGAAAATGAATGAATGAATGGAACCACTCGAGGTTGAGTAAATGGTGAGTATTTATTATTTTTGTTTTGGGTGAAATACAGCATCCCTTTAAATAATATGTAAAAAAACAGATTTTTACATCATAGGCTTGTTGAAGAATATATTTTTAATAACTTTTCTCTCTTTCTTCTTAAGGGAAATTTATGCTTACCAATTGTATCTCATCACAAAGTACAGAGTGCAAAACCTGCCCTCTTGGTCAATTTATTGATGTGGAAAACAGTGCGACTGACTGTTGGCCCTGCAGACAGTGCTCCAGCAGTAAATTCACATCCATTTACTCTCTTTGACTAATATAATTCCACGTGTCTCTTTCAGGGAGTAATGTTTGTGTGTGTGTGTGTGTGTGTGTGTGTGTGTGTGTGTGTGTGTGTGT
>CAIGQQ010032566.1:1658974-1669044 GCA_903798035.1 Danio albolineatus
TGATGGAAAACGTTCTTATAACAAAGTTCTGGGAACGTCTTCAGGACGTTATTTGTGCTTTATGAACGTTCTCATAATGTTGATGAAAAACGTTCTTAGAACAAAGTTTTTTGAACGTCTTTAGGACGTGACTTATGCCTAATAAACGTTCTCATAATGTAGATTAAAAACGTTCTTAAAACAATGTTTTTGGAACGTCTTCAGGATGTTAATTGTACTTGATGAACGTTCTTATTATGTTGATAAAAAACGTTCTTAGAACAAAGTTCTTGGAACGTCTTCAGGACGTTATTTGTGCCTGATGAACGTTCTCATAATGTTGATGAAAAACGTTCTTAGAACAAAGTTCTGGGAACGTCTTCAGGACATTATTTGTGCCTGATGAACGTTCTCATAATGTTGATGAAAAACGTTCTTAGAACAAAGTTTTTGGAACGTCTTCAGGACGTTAATTGTACTTGATGAACGTTCTTATTATGTTGATAAAAAACGTTCTTAGAACAAAGTTCTGGGAACGTCTTCAGGACGTTATTTGTGCCTGATGAACGTTCTCATAATGTTGATGAAAAACGTTCTTAGAACAAAGTTCTTGGAACGTCTTCAGGACGTTATTTGTACTTGATGAACGTTCTCATAATGGTAATTAAAAAACGTTCTTATAACAAAGTTCTGGGAACGTCTTCAGGACGTTATTTGTGCCTGATGAATGTTCTCATAATGTTGATAGAAAACGTTCTTAGAACAAAGTTCTTGGAACATCTTTAGGACGTTATTTGTACTTGATGAACTTTCTTATAATGTTGATAGAAAACGTTCTCATAACAAAGTTCTTGGAACGTCTTCAGGACATTAATTGTACTTGATGAACGTTCTTATTATGTTGATAAAAACGTTCTTAGAACAAAGTTCTGGGAACGTTTTCAGGACGTTATTTGTACTTGATGAACGTTCTCATAATGTTGATGAAAAACGTTCTTAGAACAAAGTTCACACTGATATTGGGCACGTTTATAAAAAACATTGTGAACAGTTATGCAAAAAAAATCTGATCGGAAAAAAAATCTGATTTGAGCACTCCTTTCAGTGTGAAGTTAGCCTGAGACTCGTTAAACAAAAACTGAAAAATTCTTGGGAGAATGAGTATACTGTACACATTATAGATATATTGCTGATGTAGATGCAAGAAAATAAGACAAACAACATTAAAATAGGTCCTACACTGACGATACCTACAATCCATTATTGTTTCACATGCCATTTCACCTGCAGGTGCACTGTCTAGTAAATGAATATGAAATCTATATGCCTAAAGATGTCAAAGTGTCACAATATATAAATATATATAACACAAATATTTAATAAATCTCCAGTCTACATACATTTTCACAAAAAAAAGACATCCGCTGCGTAAAACATATGCTGGATAAGTTGGCAGTTCATTTTGCTGTGGCGACCCTAGATTGACTAAGCCAAAAAAGAAAATGAATGAATGAATGAATGAAATTGTCCAGTGTGTGTGTGTGTCTGTGTGTGTGTGTGTGTGTGTGTGTATGTTTCCCAGTGATGGGTTGCAGCTGGAAGGGCATCCGCTGAGTAAAACATATGCCGGATAAGTTGGCGGTTCATTCCACTGTGGTGACCCCAGATTAATAAACGGACTAAGCCAACAAGAAATTGAATGAATGAATTAATTAATACTGCTAAAAAAAACAGCTTAGCTAGGCTGGTTTCCAGCTATTTCCAGCCTGGTCTTAGTTGGTCAGGCTGGGAGATGAACAGCTAAAACCAGCTTGAGCCCAGTCATTTTCCAGCCTGACCAGCTAAGACCAGGCTTGCTGGAAACGGCCAAAACCCCTCTAAAACAAGGCGGATCAACCAGCTAAATCCAGCCAACCAGCTAGGCTGGTTTAAGCTGGGGTTTTTTTCAGCAGGGATTTGTAGAATTTATTTATAATTTCATGCTTTTCATGAATGAGAACAACTTACTGGCTTTTTGTAACATTTTTGTGACATTTGTAGAGTGTTTTTATTAAAGAACAAAAATCAGAGAACCAAATGACTTGACATCCTTTACAGAACTCACAGAATCAGTTCATTTAAAAAAAAATTGTGATGAAATACTTTTTATTCACTGCATTTATGTTTTTGTTTCAGGGACAGATAATATAGGCCTATGTTTCTGTTAGAATGTCCCATACAGAATTTTATTTTGATACGAATAAAATTGATGTATTTGATATTTTATTTATTTTACGTTTCAACGTACATTTGCTCATCCCTGTTTGTAGTTAAAAGTTATTATAATGTGGATAAATAATGTTCTTGAACAATGTCCTACCAACATTTTCAAAATAATTTGAAAGAAATTTAATACAGATTTGAAATGGCATGAACATTAGTAAACTTACATTTTTGGTAAAAGTTCAATGTTTATTTTTGACTGTAAAGATCATTATAGTCAGTCACCAACATTGAACCAGTGTTTAGTTTTGGTGGTTACCATGGTAGCGCTGGAGGACTGGGCGCGCGCACGCGGCCACCCGGCCCGCCTCATCTGAAGTTTGAATCGTAACGGACGCCTGCTGTGCAACAGAATTCAGAGGTAAGCACAGTTTTCGATGCTTTATATGTTTGATTTATTCTCCTAATTTAGTTTTACCCACAATTAATGTGAAACGTGGATTTTGAGTGGTAGTGTTTCGAATCTTGAAGCATTTGATACTTTCCAGCTTGTTTTTTTTCGTCTTGTTTGCGCGCGCTCCTGTGACGCAGCAGCAACTCGAGGTACATGTTTAACGTTAACGTTAGTCTAATTTAGTGTTTTTACGGTTTTAATTTGCATTCAACTCGATAAACTACATTTTATGTCTTGGAAGTAGCCTAAAAATATGCCTTCACATCGCGGCTAACTATGAGAAACACGTTTTAAAGTTTACGTTCCTAAGCAAGGTTATAAACAATCTCTTTTATACGCAATATAATTAATATTACAAAGTGAACTGCTGTCGTTTCACTGTTGGTTGTGTGTTTCTTTTTACTTTTAGAGATGTACTCCAGAGACGCACTAACTTACAGATAAAAATGGCTTGCCCATATGTAAGTTTGCCAAGTTAACATAACTTTACCTTTAACTATGTTAAAAATTCTTGGTGTTTTAACCTTAGTTGGTAATACTCTCTTTCTAATTGCCCGTGTGCACAAACCATCTTTGTTTAGTAATTGTTATGCTATGTTGTGCGATATTATATTATTATTGATATTATGTTGTGATGTTATGCTATACTGTATGAGACAATAATATGGGACAAATATGGATTAAGTTAAAAATGAATGTTTGAATTACACTTTGCATAATAGCAGTGACCAGGTGTAATATGGCTTTTACATTTCTGTGTTATTTGGAAGCTCGAGTTGACGGCATCAAGAAACATACCGATGGCCCAAACCAGTGTCAGCTTGGACAGACATCTGTTGCAGTTCTGCTACACCACACTAGTGCTTTTGTTAGATGGCTGACTACTACTGTGTTCTCTGAAGGTATGGAGCAAAATAACAGCAACCGTTACAATGAAATTTGTGTTCATGAAGAATAGTGATATACTAGGTCTGGTACATTTGATATTATAGGGAAAAAGTTTTTTTCTTTTTTAGAATTTGCAAAAGTTTTCTTCCCTTCTCTAAAGCAAATATGGCATTAAAACAAATAAATAAAATTGCTATTTTAATAATCCAAATAAAAACTTTTGATGATTTAAGATGCTGGTGACAATCAAAATGCGTCATCTCCATCTTGTGAAAAGGGTCTATAAAAGATGTATACTATCTGCAAGACTTCTGTAGTGGTTTCTAGTGTTTTAAAACTTAAAAGAGATAGTTCACCCAAAAAATCAAAAATTTCTCACATTTTACTCTCCTAAGTGGTGGCTAAAGACTTTCTGATGATTTTACACACAAGTTTTCACGTAGTCTCTTACAGTTAATATAATTTCTTCTTAACTTGTTTTTTGTTTGCTTTTTGCAAATTCAACTCGAAATGTATTATGTATAACTAGGAATTAGCCTAAGAAAATCTGGCTACACATTGCAACTTTGAGAAACAGCAAATAATATTATATTTTGCTGAGCAATGTTATAAACTATCTTTTTAATATGCAATATAATGGTTATTACAAACTGAACTACTGTTGATTTACTGTTGTTGTTGTTTACTTTTGCTTTTAGAGATGTACTCCTAAGCAGAGGTGCACTACACGGCATTGAATGGAAAAGGCTTTGCCCATGTGTAAGTTTGCTAAGTTACTTTTATCTGTCAAGATTCATTTTGCTTTGGTTGGTAATGCTCTGTTTATAATCGCCTGTGTTCACAAACCATCTTTTATCCTTGTTTGTTTATTGATTGTTATACTATGTTCTGGTGTGTGCTTTGTTTTCATTCCTCTCTCTTAGATTGCTGCAATTTACTGATAGCACCTAATTGGGTGTGGTTTGTATGTGCGTGCAATTAAAAATAGATATTTTGCATCATTAATCTTATAAAAATTAAATGTAAATGAAACCCAAACAAGATCAATGAATTAGGAATATTTAGAGCTATGAGTCAAAATTACTGAATGACAATATTATCTGACAAATATGGGTTGAGTTAAAAACAAATGTTTGAATTTCACTTTGCATAGTAGCAGAAACCAGGTGTAACTTAATATTTCATTTATTGCAGGTTTTCTGGAAGCTCGAGTTGAGGGCATCAAGAACATATCGATGGTCTAAACCAGTGTCACCCTGGACAGACATCTATTGCAGTTCTGCTACACCACACCAATCTCTCTGCTTTTGTATGGTTGCCTGACTACTACATTGTTCTCTAAAGGTATTACTGGAGCAAAACAACAGCAGTGACATTTGTGTTTATAAAGGATTATGATATATGTGTAACAGGTCCAGTACATTTGTCATAAAGTTTAGGTCATAGAAAAAAGTTATTTTTAGGATTTGCAAGTTTTTTTTGTCTTCCCTTCTCTCTCCAAACCAAACATTGGTTTGCGCTCGTTTTGGTGATTTTGATGGGATATTTGGCTCATTTGCGATAAAGGTATAGCTCCCACTTCCTCCATATACAGTAATGGTCTGAAGATGTTTAAAGTTCAGAAAAGTAGCTAAAAACTTTGTCAAAACATTGCATGTATTACAGTGGTTCAACTGTAATCTTACAAAGCTCAAAAACACATTTGTGTGTCAAAAATACTGTAAAAACAACTTATTTGCCTCTGCCACGACAAGGTGTGTGCTTGCTGCTCATAGTAAACGCTGATCTGATGCGAGAGAGATATAGGCAAACAAATTAGTATTTACCAAGTGTTGTTAGAGCTTGGTATGCTCACAGTTGAACCAATGAAGTCACATGGAATGTTTTTTTTATGCATTATCTGGACTTTGACTTAGGGGTGTGACGATAACCGCGTTACCGCCATAATGAGATGTCAATGAATTAAAAATTTAGATCACAAAATAAAAACTGACTGAAACCTTTTTAAAAACCAGCATAGGCTGTTTTTTCATACTTAGTTTGTTTTTCCTGTCAAATAAATATAGTATGGAAGGTAAATCCTGCCAATTTTAAATAAATCAAACTTTGGAAATTAAAATGAAAACCAGATTAACAATTTCATTATAAAACACTGTTCGCAAAATATCTGCCAAAATTTAAAATGAAATGAAATGATTTAATTTTCATTTTCACTGTGACAACACATCGTCCCTATCAAACTGATAATTAAAATGATGTTGCCGATTTAACATTTCATTTTCACTCCATTTCCGCGTCAAGACAAAAAATTTAAATGAAAAGCCAAACTGAAAAATAAAATGCAAACTTAATTTTTACAAAGCTTGTTATTAATGTTCACGCTATAATAGTGACACAATTCAAATTAAAACGTAAATTTATGTTTTCCTTTTATTGACCCTTTTACTTCAGTTTTCATTTTCAACGTCAACCTGTATGCAAAGCCTATGCTAATCAGTTGGAGGGGCGTAAGTGACGTTGAGTGTTTTCAGAGCCCGAGGGCAGAAGCATGGCTTTGATGGATGGGACAGCGTGTGTTACTAATGTACATTTAACAGAAGTAAAATAGCTAAAACTGTTAATAAGCTTTTACGTGAAGCAGCTGTTGCATTGGTACAGCAAGAGGAACAGAGGACACATCAAACATTCGTCCCACAGTAGTCTCCCAGGAGTCACGGGCTTCGATGGACTTGTGATGAATTTGTACACTATATTCCTTTAGGTCTTGTGACATTGACAACTTGCTTGTACTAAAATATTTGAAAGACAGCTTGCTGTACCAATGCAACAGCTGCTTCACGTAAAAGTGAATTAATAACAAACCTTGTAAAAATTGAGTTTGCATTTTATTTTTCAGTTTGACTTTTCGTTTTAATTTTGACGCGGAAATGCAGTGAAAATGAAATGTTAAATTGGCAACTTCATTTTAATTATCAGTTTGATAGGGACGA
This sequence comes from Danio albolineatus, assembly GCA_903798035.1. Classification (NCBI taxonomy): domain Eukaryota; kingdom Metazoa; phylum Chordata; class Actinopteri; order Cypriniformes; family Danionidae; genus Danio; species Danio albolineatus. The sequence goes on from CAIGQQ010032566.1 coordinate 1,665,488, forward strand.
TGTGTTGTCACTGAAAATGAAAATTAAATCATTTCATTTTCAATTTGGCAGATATTTTGCAAAAAGTGTTTTGTAATGAAATTGTTAATCTGGTTTTCATTTTAATTTCCAATGTTTGATTTATTTAAAATTGGCAGGATTTACCTTCCATAATATAGCAGGCCTTACTCAAATCAGTTGCTCCACGGAAAATAAGCATTTGTAACGCTCCGCCATAATGCTTATATCACAAACCTCTATCAACATTTTAAATACAGGTCATTATTGTAAAGATTATGACTGGAGAATCTGATTTTATCACAGCGCTGCACTTTCATTTTCTCCGTCTAACTCTCAGTGAGTTCAGGTGACGGAGTGTTTTGAATTAGTTAAACTATTTTCAGTCTAGTCTATAGTGTCAAACTGGCACAGAAATATCAGTATATCAATATAGGCTCTGCTAAAAGGCTGGTCAAATTTAGGTCTTTTTTTTTTTGACAGAAACTATAAACAGTTGCACATGCGGAGGCTGTGGTAATGAGAGACAACAATTTTCTTTATGTTGATTTATTAATGTAGGCTATAGCATATAATCATATTGTATAAATAAGTTGGTTTAAAATGTAGCCAATATATATCACAGAGGTTTGTGATGCAACAGTTACAGCGGAGCATTAATTAAATCATTATTTTCCTTGGAGCGAAACAAACACTGCACAGTTGCGTATTTTTTTCGGGTTAAAAAAACATTTTTGGAACGAATTTCGTTTGGTACAGTTACATTTTTATGTAATTTTAATGTATTTTTGTTAGTCAGTTATCTACAAAATAAACAATAAGAACGAATAACATTTTTTCATGGCACAACACAAACTAGTTTGTTAAATGCAATTACAATATAAATAAAATAAAAGTGAAATATTCAGTTTTGAATAACGCATTTTTGTAAACTAAAGGATAAAAAAATGTGTCTTTATAAAACAATTTTCACTTTTTATGACAAAACCATCCATTGATCTGGTCAGTTTCGCTTTTGTTTTATCAAATCGTTTTCAATATTTTAGACAAAGTAATTCAAAGTTTGCATGACTAATGATTAATCTTAGCCATCCACGATCCACTCATAAACATCATGCAGCCTACTTTTTGATCATCTGACCCGCGTATCAACGGCAGCACCAGCGGATATAACAGGATTTGCGCGTAACAGTTTTATGCATCTCCAATATCAAGAAAGTGACTCTATAAGGTTAAGTAAATGCACACTTGATAATTATTACTTTAATGTACAAAGTTGTGGACGTTCTTTAATGTACAGTCTCACAGCCCAAAGCATAACATATCCTTTTTAATGTCGATGCTTAATTTGTCATTGATAAGGTCCATTGATTGAAAGGGTTGCAGACAATCAACTGATCATCAAGTAATGTTAAGATCTAAATAGGCCTATGTAAGTATATGTTAATGATTTCTTGCTTCATCACCACTGTAACAAAAAATCTGTTACTGTCACAGCCCTATTTTGACTGTCTCAGGACCATAGCTTTCTCTGGAGGATGAGGAGCTCTCACATTTAGTCTAAAATATCCTAGTTTGTGTTCTGAAGATGAACAGGTCTCCGGGAATTGTAATGACACAAGAGAGTAATTAATAACAAAATTTGTGTTTGTGAGTGAATTAACACTTCAACGTCAACATTTTTAAAGACCAAAATGTAATTGCAAAATTTAATGGCTAGTTGATAAACAGTCCTACATTCACAATTATGGACCATCATGGTTGGACCCCTGGCAATAACAGCATCAACATAAACATGCAATTTTTATTATACTACTAATAATTTAATAACAAATTGCTATTACTGTTGCAATGTGATTTAAGTTATGTAGGCTATAATAACAGTCAATTAGGCCTGAACATGTCAAGATGTAACTTGTGTTTGTGAGAGAATCAAATCATACACTCTGCTCTTAATATTTTCATTATGATTTACTGAAATATTGTATACGTTTCACTGTCACAGGTGCTCAGTTTTGCTCCAGTAATGCTAAACACAATAGATGTCATCAATCAGCTGATGAGTGTAAGGCACAAGTTAACGTGAGCCCAGTTGACACGAGTCCATAATTATAATAAAAACAAAACATTGTACTGTATCTAAAGATTGTTTAGGGATTATTAGCTCAGCTTTACTTTTCGGGGTGATTCAGGTGACATTTAATTAGATGGGTTAGCTATGTCAATTTATCTTCACGTAGGCTATAACAGCTGTGCATAGTCCCAAGTTCCACAACCACAACAAATAAAAAAAAGATTGATTTCACAGATACAAATTCAATGAATGTTCAAACAAGTTTTGCATTTGATTGGCTCACCTTGATAATCTATTATTGGCTCTGGCAACTACCTTTCTCTCTGATACTGCTGTTTTCCTTTAAAGTCAACTGTTTTTATGTTTTCTGGTTTATTGTCTTTTAAGATATTTTTTTGTGTGTATAGTTTTCTGTAATTTCATTGTGAATTCTATTTCCACTGTTTGATGTTCCATTGTAATTTACATCAATTGAAATGAAAATTAAAGTGCTAATGTAATGTAAATCATAAATGTAATAAATATTTTAAAATATGGAATTAAAGTGAATATAATTATCCTTAAATACAGAACTATCCATTTCTGCAAAAATGTGACCTTAATGTTTAATTTAAATGCCAGATTTGAAAAGGATAGCTCAAGGATTTTGTACAAGATGCCACAAAATAACAATAGTAAGAAACAACATTAATAATTCTTATGGGTTAGGTTAGAGTTAATTTTTGTAATTTACACTATTGTTACATGTTATCAGAATGGTTGAAGAGTTCAGAGAATCTCAGAAAAAATATTCTGACCTTAAATTAACTTTAAAGAATGTGGCCATTTTAATGTTCTTAGAATGTTACAAATAAACGTTCTTAGAATTATATATTTGAACTAAAATGCTGGATTTTAGAACGTTGTAAGAATGTTATGCTAACCACAAAAACGTTCTAGCAACGTTAAGCAAACTGGACATTTCAACATTCTTAGAACATAAAAAAAACATTCTTAGAAAGTTATATTTTGGTGGAAATATAGGTTTTGAGAACGTTGTAAGAATGTCATGCAAACCATAAAAAAACTTTCTAGCAACGTTAAGCAAACTGGACATTTTAACGTTCTTGGAACGTTCCAAATATACTTATTAGAACATTATATTTTGATGGAAATGTAGGTTTTAAGAACGTTGTAAGAACATTATGCTAACCATAAAGAAACGTTCTAGCAACATTAAGCAAACTGGACATTTCAACGTTCTTGGAACGTTACAAATAAACGTTATTAGAACATTATATTTTGGTGGAAATGTAGGTTTTAAGAACGTTGTAAGAACGTTATGCTAACCATAAAGAAACGTTCTAGCAACATTAAGCAAACTGGACATTTCAACGTTCTTGGAACGTTACAAATAAACGTTATTAGAACATTATATTTTGGTGGAATTTTAGGTTTTGAGAACGTTGTAAGAACGTTATGCTAACCATAAAAAAACGTTCTAGCA
>CAIGQQ010032566.1:1700519-1717506 GCA_903798035.1 Danio albolineatus
TTTCATTAATGTCTACACCTAACCCCAACTCTAAACCCAACCTCACAATAACCTGTTGTGTTTCATTAATGTCTACACCTAAACCCAACTCTAAACCCAACCTCACAATAACCTGTTGTGTTTCATTAATGTCTACACCTAAACCCAACTCTAAACCCAACCTCACAGTAACCTGTTGTGTTTCATTAATGTCTACATCTAAACCCAACTCTAAACCCAACCTCACAGTAACCTGAACCCAACCTACCTGTGGTTTAAGTCCCTCCCACTTGGAGGTCACCCAACCTACTTGCCCTCCCACTTGGAGGTCTCCGGGCTGCAGAGATACCTATGGGATTATGTGTTTCCCATGTCTTGTGTTCCATGTGATTTGGTTATGTCAAGGGATTCCTCTGTTCTGCTTTCCTGCCATTTGTTAGTGTTTATTAGATTCATCTGTGTCTCTCCTGTTTGTAATCAGTTTAATCATGGCTTGTATTTCTATAGTTTTGTTAGTTGTTTGTCCGGTATTGTATTGTCAACATCCTCGTCGTTCCGGTTCCTAGATGTAAGTGTTTGTTAATAAATATACGTTTTTTTGATAATCCTCCTTTTGTAGTAAGTGCAAACTGTGACATTTATGTGTATATGAGTTTGCATAAAATGCTTATTCTTTAAAGGTCTAAAACAAAAGTCACATAAAATGATTAATGAACTTTTCTGAAGTTAATCACTGGTACTGTGTTGTTAAAAAAAGAAACATATAACAATAACAATAAACATGCCTGAAAATATGCCCTTGTTTTCGTTTTATGCATTTTTAAAATGTATTTATTATTATTTAAATTGGGGAGAAATGTATTTAAGAAGCACTTTAAATGTTTTTTGTAGCTTTATATAAATAATAAGGCTGCACGATATTGGAAAAATCTGATATTGCGATTGTTTTATTTTTCTGTGATAAAATATTGCAATTGAAATCAGTTTTAAAAGATGAGTAGCTCTATTTGGGAGCTTTCTAAGGAGTCCAACTTTACTCAGGTACAATTAAAACAAGATTAAAATGCTTTTCTTACTTTGCATTGTCTCGTTTCTAGTCTAAATAATCGATAAACTCTTAGATCAAGTAAAAATATTGTATTGTTTTCAACTTCAGCAGAAATAACTAAATAAGTGTTTTTCCTTAAAGCAATGATCTGCCATTAGGGCAAGTAAAATAATCTTGTTTTTGCATTGAAATGTAGATATATGTAGACTAGAAACAAGACTCTTTTTTTTTGCATAAACTTCATATAAATTAATTATTAATTGTTAAAAAATAATTAAATTAAAGTTGGTTACACGCCAAGCATCATAATTTTTTGTGACCAAATGTTTTAAACACTCTTGAAATGCTCAGTCACAGGCCTTAAAAACACATGCAAATGATAAACTTTCACTCTATTATGGTTAAACTTCGCAGCAGCAATTTTACAAATCAGGTGTTCTGTAGCTTTTCAACTATAACTCAGACTCAACATTGCATACCTTGCGATGTGACTACATTACCTAACAAATGGCTTGTCGTCAATCCCAGTTGTGAAAGCAACACATAATAACTTGACTTCTAGTTGATCATTTGGAAAGGTGGCAAAGGTAGATTTTTCAGATGAATCATCTGTTGAACTGCATCCCAATCATCACAAATACTGCAGAAAACCTATTGGAACCCACATGTACCCAAGATTCTCACAGAAATCAGTCAAGGTTGGTGAAGGAAAAATCATGGTTTGGGGTTACACTCAGTATGGGGTGTTTGAGAGATCTGCAGAGTGGATGGCAACATCAGCAGCCTGAGGTATCTAGACATTTGTGCTGCCCATTACATTACAAACCACAAGAGAGGGCAAATTCTTCAGCAGGATAGTGCTCCTCATACTTCAGTCTCTACATAAAAGTTCCTGAAAGTAAAGAAGGTCAAGGTGCTGAAGGATTGGCCAGCCCATTCACCAGACATGAACATTATTGAGCATGTCTGGGGTAAGATGGAGGAGGAGGCATTGAAGATGAATCCAAAGAATCTTGATGAACTCTGGGAGTCCTGCAAGAACACTTTCTTTGCCATTTCAGATGACTTTATCAATAAGTTTTTTAGAGTCATTGCAGAGATGTATGGATGCAGTCCTCCAAGCTCATGGGAGTCCTACACAATTTTTTTTTTTCAACTGCACCATGACTTTATTTTCTATACTGTACATTATTTCTGTTAAGTGACAAGACTTTTGTCCAAGCAAAGTCAGACCTTACTGTCCTAATTAAATAATTTAAAATTAAGGTTTATTTTGATCAAATAAGCGTGATCTAGAGGCCTTAGCCTTTCATATAAGCCACTTCTGATACCAAATGATCAACCAGAAGTCAAGTTATTATTTGTTGTTCCTAAAACTTGGATAGGCGACAAGACTTTTGTACTTTTGGGTATTGAAGATCCGCACACTGCGATATTGATGCTGAAATGATATATTGTGCAGCCCTAACATATAAATATGTCAAATATACATATAATTTTCCATATAATTAATGTCTGAAAAAACATAGCATATGGAGCTATTATCATTTTCTGCAATTAGGTGCACTAAATGCCAGCGTTCTTATTTGAAGTTTTGAAAGCACGCTATCATTTATAAAACACAATTATTAAACATTATATAACATTTTACCCACTCCAACTCAATTGTCCTCAAATCCAGAAATGCAAAACTAACTGTGAAGTGTTTTCAGTATAATAAATTTGTCAAATCTTTCCGAAATCTGAATTATGAACAAGTACTAACCCGTCCTTTCTCAACTTCTCTAGTTGTCATGACAATTACTCGTGAATCTTCCTGCCACATCATTTGCCAGAAATCGTTCACAGTGGTTGCGAGGCAGCCTTGACAGGCAATGTAAGTTTTCTGGGGGTTCGTAACCATTAGTTTGTTCTGTTGGCATACGGAAACAGAGAGAAGAAGGGAAAAGAAAAAGATTTAAAGAGCCGTTCAAACTGAAATGTACTATGATTATTTCATGATTTATCTCATGGACGTACTATAACATAGTTGGCATTGATGTAATCAGAGCCGACAACATTGGGATCTGCGTTCTCCAGGATGACCCGAGTTTCATCAACTGAAAAAAAAGAGAAGAAATTATTTACATTTAAAGAATTTAAAGTATCCCTGAGACTCACTGCTTTTGACCTTGCCTATTTGGGAATTTTTATCCTGCATAAATGTTTTTTTCTGCTATCCTTGTATTTTTTAAAGTGTAAAGTGCTTTGAGAGTAAAGTTTTAAAAGGCACTTATAAAATAAATTCTTATTATATTTATAAATGATATATTATATATACAATTAATAATATTTATAAATTCTATATTTATGTACACCATAATAACAAATTATGTAAATATATCTTAAATATAGTAATAAAAAATAAATAATATATACTTCATGGCATGGAGCATTTTACCCCCAAACATTTCATTAATACTATTTCATTTAGAGATTTAAAAAAAGTGTCACACGTGTCCTTTGTAATTACTATAAAAATAACAATAAATTATGAATAATTCTATTCAACCATCCCTAATGTACTATTGAGTACATGTATTAAATAAACCATAGAAACAAAACTGAATTCTGAAAAAAAAAAAAAAAAACTACATTGTGATGATATTCAATGCTCACAGGGAAGGATGTTCTTGTATCTGTTTTTGCTTTTGTTTTCTGGTCTCATTCCTTCATCTCTGCTCTTCGTCACCTTCGTTTCCAGCTTCTGCAACGCCTGCAAATAGAACAACAGATTTATAGCTCAAAAATAGCCAAGAGAGTGAGAGAAATAAAGACAGAAAGTACACGTGACCACATCCTGTCGAGAGCCTGTTGACAGTGGCTCTGAACGACCGTTTGGCTCCTGTGGTCTAACCTTACTACGACCAGAGATCAACTGTTTAGTACAAACAAACTAATTATAGAAATGGTTGATCGAATTCTGTGCCATCCTATTCAGTACAAAATGGCTGTAGAATCCATCAAATGTCTTTGTCTTTAAGACTCAAATTGAGGTGAATGTAGAACTGGTGGCAACAAAACAAATGCCTATGGCTTGAGCTGATTCTGTCGAAAATAAAATAAAATAAAATAAAATAAATCAAAATAGTAATGTAATAAAAAAAATATATATATATAATATAATATATTATAATTACACAAACACAAAAATAAAAAAAACATAAATTGATAAATTGATAAATAATTGGAAAATTAAATAATTACACAAACAAATAAGACATAAAATAATCACATAAATAAATAAATAAATAAACAAATAAATAAAAATATAAAATGAAATAATTACACAAACAAATAAAATAATTACACAAACACAAATAAATAAACAAACAAACATACAAACAAATAAATAAATAAAATATTTAAATAAAATATAAAATAAAATAATTACACAAACTAACAAAAATAAAATAATTATTAAAATAATATAAATATTTATTAAACAAATTAAAATAAAGTTATCTAATAAAGGGCTTCAGCTGCTTCGGTAAGTCAGAAACTGGGTTAAAGGCAATAATGGATTATGCTCAGTGGAAAACAGAGCCTCTGTTGTGTCCACAGACTAAAGACAGAAGTGTGAAAACTATTAAAAACCAAAATAAGAACCAAAATAAATTTAAAAATGTACACAGGAAGCTACATACTTGATTTGGTTTGTTTATTCTATTTGCATCAGTTTATTTCCTTTTTACATTCATTGACTAGGTCTGAAATCTTTAAGAGTGTTTAGTATTTAGATTAATAATACATAACATTATTGAAAACATATTTTCAATCAGCAATATAAACTGACAACAATGTTTGTTTGTTTAGCTTAAAATGTGCATTATTATTATTATTATTATTATTATTATTATATTTTTATATATTATTATTTTTATCATATTATTGGTAAAGTATTACATTATTATTATTTATTATATTATTATTTTGGTACTATTATTATTATTATTATTGTTGTTGTTGTTGTTGTTGTTATTATATTACTATTATTATTATTATTGTTGTTGTTGTTATAGTATTACTATTATTATTATTATTTCTTATATTATTATTATTTAATTTTTTTATATTATTATTTTTGAATTATATTATTATAGTTATATTATTATTATTATTATTGTTAGATTATTATTAATTAAATTATTATTATTATTATTATTATTATTATTATTATTTCTTATATTATTATTATTATTATTTCTTATATTATTTTTATCATATTATTATTATTATTATTATTGATATTATAACTATTACATTATTATTATTTCTTATATTATTATTTTGGTATTATTATTCTTATTATTATTGTTATATTATTATTATTATTATTATTATTATTATTAAGTGTATTTCTCAGGGTAGCCCAGACAGTTATCATGTGTGTTCTATTACAACTGACGCTCTTTTAACTCAAAATGAAGTATTAAAGTTGTAATTAAGATGAACTTTCGATAAAAGAAAACTTTCCAAAATGTGTGATGAGAAAAAAATGGAGAAAAATGGAGCTTGTGATGTTTCCTTTTTAAAAAAGACTTAAAGCTCCATAGCTATTTTTTAAATAAACATGGAGAAATCATCATCTGTTTGTTTCTCACACACATGCTTGAACATCATAAACTCGTTCCTTTTCTAAATGAATGAGCAAATGAGCGCATCTGAATGAAGAAGGTGTGCTTCATCTATACAGCAGGTGGAGAATGACCTTTAAACACGTCACTCACATCAAACTCTTCCCAGAAACCGGCTTTAATCTTTTTATCGGCCCCGTCCATCTTCTCTCTCTCTGAGGTCTGGTCGAGCTGATTTACTCTGCTCTGAATATCAGCGGCGTTCAGCCTAGTCGAGTAATAGGGCTGAGGAAAACAAAGAAGACATCCATACAGAGAGAGACAGAAAGGTTGAAGATTAATCACAACATTTCCCACACTTCTTTGTTTGTCACACTTTAAAGAAGATAACTTCATGCTTCAGTCTCATAATGTCAGCAGAACAGATGCTCCTGAGTCAAAGTCAGCATTTACACACTATATACAGTTATGAATATGATCTTAAACTATTTGTGACATTTCTTACAACATTTTGGATTTTAAAATGAGGAGTTTATTTGAGGAACGGATAACTCTGTTTTTAAGAGCTTCTCAGATGTAATGTTTTTATGTTGTACATTGAAGAGTACAGTTAAGAAAAAAAAAGTGATTTATGGATTTACTGAGAAACATGATTTATGGAAAACACTCAAACTGAAGCTTTTTAGTTTTCAGGAATTATGATTTTACATTGTATTTTAGAGAGTTAAATTGCAAAAAAACTAAAACTAAAAATAAAAAAATGAAAAAATTAAATCAAAGTGACCAAACAACAAAGCCAATTCCCACAGAGCAGGGGCGTTAAACAACTGCAGGTGAATAAGGTTAATAAATGTTGATTACTGCATTAAGAATAGCTAAATATTTTTAAATGTCTATATTTTTTTTGTGCTGGGCAAAGATTAATTATGATTAAACACATCCAAAATAAAAGTTTGACATATGTATGTATATATACATTTATTATATACAGTACATAACAAAACTATACAAAACTATTTTGTTACATAGATATTTAAATTTACATTTAATTTGTATCATGTACACATATATTTTATATCTAAATATAAATAAACATTTTCTTAAATAGATGCACACATGTAAGTATTTATATATACACATCATAAATATACAGTTAAATACACACTTAAATTATTTATTTTGGATGTTATTAATCATGATAAAAACACTATTTTTTTTTTTCAAATCTCATGTTTAAATGAACAAATTGGGCCTTATTTATCTTATTATGTGTTAATTTGCAAACATTTCTAGCCCAAAAATCTGAACAACCGATGAAATCTGGTTCAAGCATCATTTCATTTTCAATTTGTTTCATTCATGTTTGGGTCATGTTTATCACTCCGTAATTCTGAGTCACGTTTTTATTTTATTTATTATTTCCATTTTTTTTGTGCCATATATATATGCTATAAAATGCCTGATGTATATATATATATATATATATATATATATATTTATTTTATTCATAACTATATTCAGAATGTTTTTACAGAGGTATATCAATCGATCGATCAACAGACAGACAGACAGACAGACAGACATACCTCTGTAAAAACATTCTGAATATAGTTATGAATAAAAAATAAAATCTACAAACACAAAATTGATTAAATTTCTAGGATCGTTTCTTTCTGTTAGCCAAAAAAAACATTGCCAAAATAAATAAATAAATAAAACAAATTTCATGTGCATGATAAAGCTGCTTTTGTCTGCAGTGTCTTGCATTAATATCAGAAGCTGATCAGTCGCTTGACATTTAAGATATTAAACATGCTAATTTGGGGAGGAAAAAAAAAAAAAAACAATACCAGTGTCCTTTACCTGTTTGAGGTAAACCATTGTGCCAGACAACTCCTCAATACCAACACGCTTGAAATGCTCCACGAGGTCTGTCAAATTATCAAAAACGTCTTTACCACCAACGGTGTAGCGGTCATTCTGCAAATAAACGTGCATAAGAAAGTCATCGTTAATAAGTCTGGCAGACTCATACACACCAGCAACATGAGGTTCATTAGCACCCACAAATAATAACATATACAAATATACAAAGACAAGACAGTATGGATTTTCTGTGTTTAAAGACTAATTTATAGGTAGTATATATATAGGTGTATTGCAGTGTGCAATTTATCAAATGAAATGATTAGCTGTTTTTTGACTGTCACTGTACTATACGATCAAAACTAATGAAACTGTTATTTTTTTACAGTCATTGGTTTCCAAACATTGCCAAGTTTAACAGTAATCATCATCTTAAATCATTGAAAGTTTTTAATATTTAGATTTTTTTTTAAATGTGTACATTTATATGCATTCATGTATATATTATATCATCTTTGCATCAAACTACAAAAAACGATTTACTGCTTGTGAGGCATTTGTAAAGCCACGTCTATGGGGAGGACAGTAAATATGACGTCGTTCTCTTTTCCGGCTGCCGTTATCAGCATATTTTTTTCCTTTTTCTGAAAGTCTTGATAACCATCGTGAAGTTTTTATTTATTGTTTCAGCAAATGGGACTGTAATTGTTTGATGTACTCTCCCGTTCACTTGTGCTCTAAATTTACTTAACTATGACGACTTCCCCTCACTGAGAAACCTGGAAATGTGAAAAGGCCCATTATTAAGAAATTAATTACTGTACTAAGCTAAAATACAAGATGATTAATTTCAGTTTCATTTAGTTTATATTCATTATAGAAAATATTATAAATATAAAATATAATTTTTTTAGGTAACACTTTATTTCGATGGTCCATTTGAGTATTAGTAGACTGTCTACTTAATCTCTGTTGATACTTGCATTGAACAGACATTTAACTGAGTATAAGAAACTTTGCAAGTACATGTCAACTTACACTAACCCTAACCTAACAGTCTACTTACAATCTAATGAGAATTAGTTGCAATGTAATTTAAATTCAACAAACGGACCATCGAAATAAAGTGTGACCTTTTTTATTATTATGTTAAAAACAAATGTTGATATAAAACCAAATCAACAACAGTCGGCTTTCCATCCTAACTTGAAGCTAATTTTTTTCAAAGTTCACAAAAAAGAAAAAAAAACAAAAGTGAATCATAGATGCATTTCTTTCAGGCTTTTAGAAAGCCCGGCTATTGCAAACTAAAACATTTAGCAGTCTTAGTTATAATATTTACAGCATTTATTAGAATATTAATAATGTAAAATTGTCTCCGCTGATATTATTAAATGTGTCTGTGCTGCATGACTCAAATCAAACACTTGTATTTTTAATAACTAATGTTCAAATTAAATGCCCATTGTACATTTACGTCAGTCCATTGACTAATGTAAACCAACAACAGCATGTAGTAAAAGATCACTGAAACTTTGCATTCACTGAACAGTCAACTTCAGCTTCTCCTATTGAACTGTAATTCAGATCGTGCTCTCATTGCGCAACCCATAAAAAAGTTTGTTCATAAATCGTTAAATAACATCACAAAAACGGCAACACAGAAAGCTTTCTTCGTCTTCAAACTAGATTAAAAGCAGAAAGTGTCCACTGGTGAGGGCTTAAAAGTTCTCGGCTCAACTAGGGTTAATGCAGGCCGCTTTAAGAAGTTTTATCTGCATTGTTTGTTTCTGTGAGCTGATTAGACCCGTCTTCACAGAACACAGTTTTGTTCTGTTAATCTGCTCACAGGGCAGCAGCGCTGGCGTTTTTTCTGCTCTTTGAAGCACATGCACACGCACATACCAGTGGAATAAATTAACAATCGACAGGCAGTGCGCTGACCTGATTTTCCCCTGGTCATAATCTCGTACCATTCATTAAAACAGCAAAACAATAGCGCTTTTTTAACATGAACAACCCCCGCTGACGTCCACACACTCATGACTCAAAGTCCAGTCGCCTTGCCAGGTAAGAGCAAACTGGTGTATATAAGTGTCGTACTATGTGTGTGTGTAGTGTACTTTATTTGTACTGCGCACAAGTGTGTCAGACTTGTTTATGTGTATTTGTGTTAAACTATGTTAATGTGGGCAAATGTTTTGGTCTGTGTGTTTGTGTGCATGCATGTGTGCGTGTGTGTGGTAATGTCATACTGGAAATGCTTACAGTTATGGAGTTTCTACCTTTTTTATATCTACTGCATATTAAATTTCCATTTAGATTCCAGGCATTACATTTCCATTGAATCATCTGGCTGATTCATGCATCTGAAATGACTTATAAATGAGGAGAATAGAATTAATTAAAGCAGAAATAGAAGAATATATACTGAGAGGTGTCAGTTAGTCTAATGCTAATAAAGAAATATATATTTATTTATCAATAGAGCAGAGTACCAGTGTTAGGATGTCAGTTTTTTTTACATAAAAAGTGTAAGGAGAAAGGAATATCAGAAAAATAGATTTAAAGTTAATGAAACTTAACACTTAAAGGAATAGCTCACCCAAAAGGAAATTATGTAACATAAAATTAAATAACGCAAAAGAAGATATTTCGAAGAAAGCTGGAAACCTGTAACCATCAACTTCCATAGTATTTGTTACCATGTGAGTCAATGGTTACAGGTTTTTAACTTTCTTCAAACTATTTTCTTTTGAGAAGAACAGAAGATAGAATCTCAAAGGTTTGGAACCACTTAAGGGAAAGTAATTTCTCATTTTTGGGTGAACTATCCCTTTTAAACTTTATTGACCTCAATGTTTTAGCAGTTTACCATTTAAACAAGCCCTATATAAAATGTGTGTCATATAATGTAAACACTTGTATGAGGTTTTGAACAACAGCAGACATAATAAATATAAAATGGAAATTATAGTGCCATCTATTTAAAAAAAAAACCTAAATTTTATTCCATAAAATGAAACTCAAACTACACTGTCATTCATGTGTTTTTCTCATTCGCCACTAATCCTAACTTGTGCACACTTTGACTAATTCTCCTTGCTTAAAGCCAGTTGGATCATAAACAATTCATATGATAAAAAATTAATTTTAATATGGAAATTGCATTAAATAAAAATTAATTAAAGATATAGAAAAATGCCTGATCTATTTACAATAAATACACATTTACCTGGACAGTAGTATGCACAGTAATCAACACTATAAAAATGAACAGTTCAATCAACTAGTTTTTCCCCCAACAATTTTAATTTATTTAAAATAATAAATTAAATGGAACAAACATAATTATTTTAGGTGTTGTCTACTTTAAGTTGATCCAACTGTTGATGTTAGAAAGTAAAGTTAGTTTAATGTATTTGTAAGGTGCTTTGAAAAATAGCGTATGGTAAATGACCAAATGTAAATGTAGTGTAAATACATTAGCATAGTATTTAGTCAAATACCCACACTGTAAAAAAAAATGTTGCGTTCCTCACAATTTCTTTATGTTGTCCCAACACAAATTGATTAATTTCATAAAAATTACAAATTTAAGTGGATTTAACAAAAAAAATAAAATAAAGTTGACCACTCAAAAAAACGTAAGAATTGTGTAGTTTCAACTAATTTGAAGTAGATTTAAGAAGCAGCAAAATACATTTGAGTGCAACCTTTTCCAAACGGTACGAAGTGTAAACATACAACATTCTAACATCTTGACGTCACATTTAAAAGACGTCAAACCAAGCCCTTCATGCCAAAGGATAACATATTGACTAAAAAAATATGACAATGTATTCCCTCACTGTTAACTTTGATTTATCTGAAAGGTTTTTTGATTTAAGATGATATGACCTGCTTTTTTCCCCTTTGTATTAAGATGCTTCTTTTAGATGTTGTCAATCCTCTCATGTCAAATGATAAAGTGGACTGAACAAATATGGTACACTGTTTTCTCACTGTCAACTCAGAAAAGTTTGGAACAATATTTATTTTATTTTCATTTTTACTTTCAATGCTGTGGTTGTGGTAGGGGAGGGGAAATGCACTGCTTTAAATTATAAATGCAAAAACTCAATACATAAATATTCCAAAAATTTATAAATAAATAAAAAAGACGTCAATTTAACATCTGGTTTAATTTGTCATTACACACAATGTCTTCCTGACGTCTTATGTTTGTTGAGTTACTACAAAACACTGAGCTCTTATGACTCGCATGTATGTTTGTATGAGCACATGCCCGCACACTTACATTGCACATGATCTTAATATGGGAGACTCTCCTTCCAGAACTGGTTTGGTCATCGGTGAGCGCAGAAAGCACAAAGTCTCCCGGTTTGGAAAGCGACTCTCTGACCAGAAACGTCCCGGGCTCATCGCGCTCCCGGAGCAGCTTCTCAGCGTTTGGACCAGACAAATGGCCATGATACCATCTGAAGATGTAAATGCAAAGAGAAAACTGAACTTCAAACTACAGTGTCCTAGTTATAAAAATGAGACGCCCTAATAACAGAAACATTTCTAAGTAAAACAGTAGAGTATGTTATATTTGAATCACATTTCCGTAAGACATAGAAACTGACGCAAAACAAACCAGTCAAGGTATTTAGAGGACAGCAGTTTCTAAAAATAAAAAACTAGGGCCAAATGCAGCTGCACCACAAACCACTGTAGCCATGAACACAAAAACAAGAGGCTGAACATTTATGTAACCATCTACATTTCCAGAGCTCATATATTTCTAGATCATGATGCAAAAGTTTGGAGGACCTCACATTCTACCATGCGAAAATGTGAGTTAACAATTGGGCTCAGTTCTCAATTTCAGCATCTCAGCTTCCTGTACTGCGGTCGGAAAATTTTCTGATGACAAGATTTCTTGACTCGAGACTTTGGTGTATTTTTAGCTTGTCCTTCCTTCTCTCTTCTCTTGTGAAAAAAAGAGAGAAAAAAGAGAAAAGGACTTGCTAAATCACCCCCCTTTTTTGGAGGGGGTCTTCCATGATTGCTTTCTCAAAGAATGATGATTTTGTTGTCTTTGAATAATAATAATAAAAAGAAATTATTGTTTTAATTGATATGTTTTAAGTACTTTGTTTTATTAAATATAACAAAATGCATGACAAATATAGTAAGTATATAAATAAAAATATAATATATAATATAAAAAATCATGCACCGTGACATGTTTCAGACGTGTTTCATAATACTGTCATTATATTGCATTGTAAAAGGTAGATGTGTCTGATTTCAGATGAAATTTAAAAAGAGTTCTTCACTATTTCTAGCAAATCAAAATATTTTACACATATTTAATGTGAGAGTCAAATGTGTGGCACGTTATGTCCTTACAAATTCATCTCCAATTTGATTGACTTGGAAATGTAATTTTCTTTGTGCACATAAAACAATAACTTGTAATGTGTGAGACAGAGTCATGCACAGTTGATGTGCAGTGCATATGTATTGCGAGACTCGCGTTCTGCTAACATTTGTGAGAAACATTTTTGTAAACATTTAATGTGAAAAAATGTGGTTTAATGCATGACAAAAAATATACATAAAGACCAAATTTGATAGGCAGCTTATTTAAAAATATATCATGTACAGGAAAAAGATCAACCCAAAAAATTTACATAACATGCAAAATTGGATGTTACCTGGAAAAATGCTAGAAATAAGATGCATATTGTGCCTTAACGCTATTCAAAAGTGAAATGCTGGATGGGGGTGAAAAATATACAACTTTCCTAACACATTAAGCCTCATGAAGCAATTTTTTTTAATGGTTAACTAAATATATAAAATGGTTAACATACACGTTAAATATTGTTCAGCTTGTGCAAAATAGATTTGTATTCATTTAAATATAAAGCATTCATAAAAACTATATTCTTAACCTAACCATATACTGATTTTGGTCTTTTTTAAAATCAAGGTTTAAATGCACTAAGCCATATAAAACATTTTTTATGTTGAACGTATTAAAATTTGCAACCCTACCCCTAAAAACATTCTTAACGCCCTACCAAACGTTTCATTGGCTCTACCACAAAATAACATCAAATAGTTAGACTTATTGTTTTCATTGAACATAAACTTGCTTTGCAATAAGCTCATGTTATAAACTAATAAATTATAAACGTATACACTCATTAATAAACCATTCTTCAGTTTTTCTATACAGACTTTGAAAAACCTTATGTAATAAAACACTATATTAAGTTTAAGCCTTTTTAAATCTATACACGTTATTGAGTCAATATAAATGAAATAGCCCCTATTATAGCACCATTAAAGAGGACCTATTATGCCCCTTTTTTACAAGATGTAAAATATGTCTCTGATGTGTCTAGGGAGTGTATGTGAATTTACACCTCAAAACTTTTTGAAACTGCCTCTGTTAAGCTTTGATCCAGATTGTGCCATTTTGTTGCTTAAAATTCAAATGTGAAGGTGGAGCTAAAATGCCTATGCATCAGCATAGTGGCAGATTCACAAAAAAACGAATATGATCTGTGCATTATCGGTGCACTCTGCTTCTTACTTATGCCGAGTTCAGACTGCAGCGTTTTGTCTCTGCTTTGTTTACACTGCAAGATGGAACGGCGACAGGGGGTTTCACACTGCATGACTTCAAAATAAGAAGAATCGCTGACAACTTTGTCCAAACTACGTCTCACACCCAAAACACGTAGCATATCTTTTGTTATTAACTACATAACGAGAAAGAAGCCTTTAATGGCGTATAAAATGTACATATTTGCTCACCTGGCTTTGAAGGGAATTAGAAATTTCTCCTCAACTTTTGTATTTTTTGACCGGGTTGGGTTGTGATATTGTTCACATGACACGTCAAACAGACATCTCTCTCATTGGCTGTAGGCGATCGCTGATGTTATTTTCAGTCAAAACTCATTTTACACGGCATGATTTGAATCGCCGACAGCTCCAGATATTTAGCACGCCAAATATCTCCCGGGCATCGGCGGCTCATCTGCGATTCTCTCAGATGGCGTCTTTGTGTGATTGTCACTCGCGTGCACGAACACCGATTTGCCTGTGATTTCAGGCATTTGTCGGCGAGTCAAAATCAGGGCTAAAATCATGCAGTCTGAACTCGGCATAAGGGCTGTCTATGCTAATGAGGGAGAGATCATCACTAATGTTCGGGCCTTTCCCCCTCTGATGACATGTAAAAGTCAATGCCAATCAAACTGTGTTTATGCAGACTGTTTTTATGAAGCTATATTCACACACTGTTGCCACACAACTGTTTAAACTACTTATAAAAGTGATTTTTGCATATTAGAGTACACTATTTGAGGAAGTAGCCATTTGTCATGGTGTCAGAAACCATATTGGATTCAGTCCCACAATGCATTGCAATAACAGGTATACAGCCAATGTACACTCAACGGTTGTTGAGAATACCCATAACGTACTGTGAGAGTTTCTGTACCAAATGAATTTGCCATCCATGGTGGAATCCTATTGGTGTAAGTTTCTAAATAATTGATTATTAATTGTTAAATTATTATTTGTAAATGTGACAGAAGTCAAGAATCTGGTCAAGACATTTAAGATCTATTTTTATGAACCAGCAAAGCACAAATAAAATGGCATCCCTTCCAGTGCTTCACTTATTTTCATTCACTCTTTGGGTGGACTACATCAGTGGACTAATGTAGGGAATAGTCAACACTGGCTCATTGGAAATATGTGCTCAGGGCTACATTTTTGAGATCCAAAAAATATGTCCTCGGAGGTACAAAATGGCTACATTTTGTGAATAAAAAATGCTCTGAAAATACTGTTACACGTCCTATTTCTGTCTCATTTGTAAATTTTCACTTGAGACATCACCACAAATATGGGTATTTGGTCATAGTATTGTTTGTTAATCCACAAGAAGAAACTCAATTCAGGGTTTCCATGCTGTATGGCATAGCAAACTGGAGGACTGTATTGCCTTCTTGTTCGAACATGTTTACAATTACTTGAATACCATTGCCTAAATGCAATGGTTGATTGCATTGGCGTAATAATTGTGTAAATGATCTGTGTTGCTCAGTGGAATGAGCAAGTCAGTCACAAATGAGCTCAAACATCTTTCATAAGGCTGTCTTTATATGTAGCTGAGCTCTGTAAAACAGCATTATAAATTCTGCTTTTATAAGAAATCAAACTCCTAATCATTGATTTGCATACACTATAAAAAAATGCCCTGGGAAGTAACAGTAATACACTGGCAGCTGCAGTTGCCAGCAATGTACTGTTATTTTAAAGCACTTTAACTGTAACTATCATTTTACAATATGTTATAGTAAAAACACATGCACTGAGTTAAGAATAAAGTAAACTTATTTCATTCACTGAAACTGACTGCCTCAAATTGGCCACCTGCTGTCTAAATTAATGAAGTAATATTTGTAAAGTGTTATATATATGCTTAATATAAGCATTTTTATGATGACATCTTAATGATAACAGGCAGAATAGCATCAGAGTTTCTCTGCTCATCTTTGACTGTCTCTACTCTCCTTCACAAGGGTAATACATTAAAGGCACAGCAAATATTTGACTCAGGTTTTTTTGTTTTGTTCTTGATTTTACAGTAAATGACTGGCCGCTGTTTGCCAGCAATCTACTGTTTTAGTAAAATAAAATACAATAAAATTAAATTTTAAAAAAAGTATTTTACTGTAAAACCTGGCCTTTTTTAGAGTTGTTTTTTTCAGTGTACATAAGAAATTCATATCCTAACTGAGAAACACTGCTCTTATCCATAGTGCTATCTGATTTGATCTGTGAACATCATTTAAACTATAATCATTTGCACTAAAAAGTCTTTCACGTATTTTCACAGCATGTTATGCAGATGAAACAAAATCATATAGGTTTACTATGACATTACAGGTGACTAAATAATGGCTTTTTGGGGGATGGAGTGAATATACTCTTTGAACATCTGACTTTTAGAAAATTCCAGAAAGAAAGTTGATGATTTAAGAAAAGAAAGATATTGATTTAAAACGCACTAATAATTTTTGGAGCAGCTCACATATAAACTAAAGTCAACTGTCCAACTTTTGTGGTGCAAGAAAGCTTTCAGCTCAGTTTGAACCAAGTTCATCAAGAGCATGACCAAAAAAGAGAAAGAGACAGTGAAGAGATGAAGGAAGGCCTGAATGGGTCTGGTCACTGTTTGCAAATGTGTCAAAACTAAAGTTTCCAACCGCAGTAGAAAAGAGGAAGTCAGACACATGGCAGAGGGTGGGGTGAAGTATGACTGCAATTCAAGATTCTTCAACTTGAAATAAACAGCATTAATTAAAATTAATGAAGTTACAAAATGCCACTTTGATATATGATATGATATAATATAATATAATATAATATAATATAATATAATATAATATAATATAAT
>CAIGQQ010032566.1:1723962-1757312 GCA_903798035.1 Danio albolineatus
CAGCGGATGCCCTTCCAGCCACAACCCATCTCTGGGAAAATATATATATATACACATATATACATATACATACACATATATACATACATATATATATATGTGTCTGTGTGTATATATATATATATACACGCATACATATATATAAACAAAAAGCCTTTTATTATTATTATTTTAATAATTAGCCTTCTAACTAGGGTTCTTAAATTTCTAAATGTATTTGGGTCACCAATAGAGCACTATAGTTTCCTCTATTAAGACTGGGTGCAAAAAAGCTCAAAAAGAAAAAGAAACATGCAAAACATATGTCTAAAAATAATTCAGAGGTTGGAATAAAGTTAACCTTTACAGACAAAATAGCTGACGCAACTTACTCATTTCTGGAGATGTACAGGTACTCTTCAAAGTCACCATGGTATCAAAACGTCCAGTTAATTTCAGACCAAGAGTGAGCCAAATCAAGATTAAGAGATGAAACCTGTGGCACTACAGAGAAATGGTTGAAAACAAGTTGAAAAATTTTGCATGATTGAAGATAGAAAGATCAGAAATCTGTTGCTTACCCACATGACATGTTGTCCTCCTCTGTTCAATATGTGGTTATACACGCACAGTGAACCAATGTCCCATTCTGATCTTACACAAAACAAATCAAACATTGCATACATGCCATGCAGACTGATCTAATAGCATCCAATGTGAAGGTTTGACTAACAAAACTAAAGTCCCTTGCATCTCTTCTTTCAAGTCTTCAATTCCCAAGACATATTTGCTCTGATAAGTTATCTGCCTCCACCCACCCACTTTAGTTAATTGTCATAATTTCCCCATCCTGTATTTTTTTTTTTTGTCATTTATTAACTTGTTCTTTCTTCTTTTTCAGTACCATCCTAAGCCGTCCACTAATTTCCCAGTTGGATTCATAAACATATAGATATACATTCTACTATATACTTGACTTCTATTGATTTTTTTTTTTTTTTTGTAACATGCCTATGTAACATGCTAATGTGCAAAAATGCAAACTACAACATTTTCTCCTGTAAAAGATCATTTATTTCTTCAAGAACTTAGATCTTGGCATTGATGACACATTGGCCAATACAAGATCCAAAAAAAAAGAAAAAAAAAAGAAAAATTAATATATATATCATGCCTATGGACAAAAAAATTCTTTTTGACATTATAAGAAATAGTCATTTTGATAACAAAATGACAGAATAAAAATATTTTATATTAAAAGTAGAAGAAATGATCAAAATGTTTTACTCAAATCAGTCAATATATAAGCTAAATCCAGAAAAATTAAGAATTGGTAATTAGTCTTAATTTTCCCGCATATAACTATAATTATTAATGCTTAAAATTCTTAATTTACATTGGAAGCTTGTAATCCAGTTGAAAAAAAAAGTGCAAATTTCTAGTAAATTATATTTTTTAACCATCATACTGAATATATTCTTACAACTCAACGCTACAGTATACTATAGCTATAGTAAACTTATAAACTAGCAAATACTGTAGCTTTTACTACAGATTGAAAATTTTATAGTAATTTGTTTATATTACTGTTCGTGTATTACCACAGCAACTACAGAACTGACACAACAAACTATTTCCAGTATATGGTTCAGAAACACTATAGTTGTGTTTATCATATCCTGCTGGAAAAACAGCATACATGAAAAATATGTAAAAAATACTTTAGTAATCCCTGCTGGAAAAAAAATATGTATTTGCTGGTTAGCCTTTGATGCTAGTTTTTGCTTGTCAGAATACAACCAGCAAAAAACCAAGCAAAAACTAGCAAACCAGCATTTTATCACCATAGATATTTTTTTCAGCAGAGATTTTGATAGTGTATGCATGATTGAAGCTTTTATATATCCTTGAATATGCAACTACAGTCTAAACGTCTTTTTAACAGTTGTTTTGAGATGACGAAATTCTTTTGAGGTGCACGTTTATAAATCATAACGTACCAAACTAAAGTTTATATACCTTAGGTAAGAGCAGATCATTTACAGCTACAAACCGAATGCAAAACTGACAGGAAGATCTCCGGTAAACCACGTTTTTGCACCTTTCCAAAATTTGGATGCAATAGGCAAATCATGTAAGGCCGAATTGAAAGATGAAAATCAATAAATAAAACTGTCTGAAGTTCAATTGGATTCATTTAAATCAACACGTTTCTACGCAATGTTATATGCTGTATGTTCACACTATTCAATCTGAAGTATGAGTATGAAGAGGCAAATATGTGAAGTTTAACTTAATTTCTGAACATTAAAGTGATAGTTCTCCATAAAGTGAAAATTCTGTCATCTCTTACTCGCACTCCATTTATTCCCAACTCATTTGAACACGCAAAATTAAAAATAAAAACTGGTAGCTGTTGACTTCCACTTTAATTCCTACTCTGTATGTCAGTGGCAACGAGTTTCTAGTTCTGGAGATATGGAACCACTTGAGGGTGAAGACATGTTCATTTTGTTGTCAGCTTTATCCCTTTAATACACTGAAGCGTGACTAAATGTATTAAAGTGTATTCAAGAGATCAAGAAAAAAAAAAACATTTGTAAGGCTGCAGTTCATTCAGTTCAAAGATTCATTCTAATTTTAATTTGATAAAATTTCAGCATATTTCAGCAGAACCGCCACTGAATTTAGCTTGGCACCAAGCCTAAAATATGTTTGGACACCCACTATTTATATTAAAAAAATTATGCTGCAACACCTAAATAAAGACTAAATCAAACCATATTTTGTTACCATTTTATTGCAGGTCTGAAAAAAGAAAACAGAAAACATAAGACATAACAACAATAACAGGGTAACAACGATAATTACAAAGTGAGATATTCAAAACTTCTGAAAGTGTAAAATTAGACGTTAAATTAACAGCTGTATTTTGTCATCTGTGATAGCGGGATTTGTCTTATAGGAAGAAGAAACCGTGGCACACTCTCCAATTACATTACCCATGGGCCGATCAGGAGGGGTAATGGGACAGCTTTAATTTTTATTTTTACAAGCACAGAATTAATAAACAATGGTGAACTCAACTCTTCTTAAAGCAGCGGTTCTGGAAAAATCTTCATTATAATATATATCGTTTTAATTCTAAAGGAATGAAAGGTCATTTCGTGGCCTTACATGAGCTGTGGCCCTGTCCCAAATACATCTGTGAAGTTCCAAAGACTATAGGGTGTCCTATTTGACATTTTTGATTTCAAAAGAGTGAGTTTGTGTTTATTGTTTTTGAAGAAGCTGCATCAGTGGACTGTTACTGTTTAATCTATCCGTACTTACATCACCAAAGTGTGAACTATGTCTCATGGTGGCATTTGGGACGGGGATCTGCATTTACCTTTCACTCAACTTCCAACTTCTGCTTGACGGTACTTACAGTATTACGAGATGGAGACCACATGATTTCAGGTTCAAGATTCAAACACATCTGAAATTCAAGCTTGGAACATGATTGTGGAAATGCACAAAAAACAAGCAGTGTTTCAACTAGTGTGAATTACAACATAATACACACCTGAGGAAGAACAAAAAATCCTCACTGCAAGAATCCAATCCATGCAAGGCAAAAAATCCACATCAGCTCATCAACCTTGCCCTGCTTTTACTTCTACACTGCAGAATAGGTGACCTGAAAAACCTGAACTGGACTTCTATGGAGAATAATTTGAGTGACATGTTTGCATCTTTCAGGTCGGCAAGTGTGTGTGTGTGTGTGTGTGTGTGTGTGTTCACAAGATTTTTAAACAAAAGGTGTGGAATGACGCTAAATTGAGTTTTACAGGAAACGTAAGATAACCACAGTGTGTTAGCAAAGAACCGCTCCACTCTCACTCGGTCCATACTAAATGCGGGCAGCTTGAACTTATTTCAGATATATACAACGCATCTTATGACCTGAGCCAGGTGCACGTCTGTATGTGTGTGAGATGAATCCTCCTGGTGATTAATGCGAGGTACGGGTGGGTCGTCAGCGTTGCGCCTGCGTCTGCGTGACCTCGGGTCCTCTGCTGGCCAGCCGGCTAAGGATGCTTCTTTCCGACATCTGCAGCCGCACAGCGACGGGTGGTATTCGAGCGATGGTTGCTGGCAGTCGAGTCACATCTGCCTTCATGTCGCTGAGAAGCTCCTCCAGTTGTTTGAGAACTGAAAGAACGATTGGTGATAGGAGAGATTTTTAAACACTTCTGCATTTAATTGAATATCTGATGCACGTGTATTCATCAGTCTTAATATTTCTGCCTGTATTGTTGCTACAGGATGTAACGATCAGTGTGCGTAAAACTAAAATTAAATACTAAGTGTGAAGTTTGTGGCTTTGAGCTGTTCTGTTCTGAGCTTTGTATTATTATTGGGACTACGAGGCTGTCTGCATCTCAAAACATGACTGGTATAAGATTCAAATTCAAATAGATTTCAATTAAACTAAAATTGATTTGTACGAGTGTTTGGTTTGGATTCAAATAGAATTTTACTTAGATTCATATTTGATTCAATACAGGATTTGATTTGGAATCAAATTTCAGTTGTATTGAAATGGTTTAAGGCTCTTTGATTAAATTAAATTCACATTCAATACAATCTGGATCCAAACTCAACCTCAAATTCAGTTTTGTTCGGCTTCAATTTTTGTTTATTTTGTTTTTCCATCCAAGTTTATTTGGATTGAGAGTTCGAGTTCGAATTCAACTTCAACGTGTTTAAATTTAATTTAGATTTGATCAGTTTTAGATTGTAACTTTTGTTTTTGATTATAATTAAATTCAAATTAGTTTAGATTAAGGCACTGTCTGGTTCGCTTATTTGCATTTCAACCTCCTGAGCAAAACATTGTGGCATTAATATTGTGCACCATATTGTTGACGGAGTTGCTGTACCTTTGTGCAGAACTGCATTAGCAGGCTTGTTTCCTGACATAGACTCTTTGCTGAGATGCTGGTGTGACTCTGCCAGACATTCCACCTCACTGAAGCGCGTGTTTAGTGCCATTGAGGGGTGAGAAGGATCTTCAGTCATGTTTAGATACGCAGCGCGTCTGAGCTGCTCCTCGATCACCAGAGCTTGTTCCAACAGCTAAAAAGAAACAAATGGTCCAGTTGAAAGAGAAGCTAACAAATGCACCTCTGGGCAAATGTCAGCAGACAGTTTCTGTACATCTCTGACCTTAAACCTGCGAGCAAGAAACTTGTTTTTAATCTCGAGGAAGTTCCCCCGGCTCATTTCTCCCTTAAATGGCTCATTGAGGATGGCGAACCTCGGGTCATTCTGCACATCCTGCCAACGGGCATAACCATGGCTAATGGTATAAGGGTTAAGGACAAGAGTTTTAAATATAATACAGTTCGAACAGTTTCCATAATTATTATTAATAATTTAGTTTAGTTTTAATTGTCTGTGTTATTTGGAAATGCAATAAAAAGCAATAATTAAAATGCACGTTTCCTGACTTCGACCTGGAATTGTATTCTGAATAACACAAACAATAAAAATATCTCCTTTCAGTGACTCAAGTGCTAATTACCAAAATGATAAACGTAATTCTGCCAATAAGTAAAAGATACAATATGATCCCAGCCAGGAGCCAGTAGTCATGGCGACGATGCCAGATCTCATAAGTCTTCTTGGTGACTGTAGCGGCTCTCTCTTCATTCTGCCAAAGAGAGTGCAGCTCTGGAGAGAGAAAAACAGAGAGTTCATTGATTCGAAATTGGGCAGCACATACACACACAGTAAATTCCCAGCGTACCTGTGAAACCTCCATCAGCGATGTTAAACATGAACCTCTGCTTCACCGCTTTCTTCTTCTCCTCACTCACTCCATCCCCTCCTCCGCTTGTCTCTTTAGCATTCTCTCCATTCTGCAGCTTTGCAGAGTCGTCGGATTTCACTACGTCCTTCTCATCTTTCAGCTCTGCATCAAGAGAGAGAGAGATTATTGACTGTAACAGGTAAATATGGTATAAAGGTGTCATTTTTCTTTCATTGAGTACCTTTCTTTTCATCGCTGGCTGGGCTAGTGTCCATTTTTTCTTCAGAAGATTCTTCTGCAATTGACATGATCAGTTAAAATTTCACAGAAACGTTTATTGGAATTTGAATGGCAGGAAGAGGATTTTTTTTTTATTCTATAAGTGCCTAATTTCTATACCTCAATAAGTATAAACAAACAAACTCCAAAATTCACCATTAATCATTTTTACAATAAGCTTTACCAAGCTATTATATACTTGCATTTTTTTCTTATTGTAAGACACATTGTAAATCAATTGAATGCCAAATAAAAATAAATAAAAACTACTTGTATTTTGAAGATTTTAGTGAGTGCTCAGTGCTTCACCTTTGGTTTTTGTTGAATCTCCACTGTTTGTGGCATCTGAACCTTCAGCTTTGTCATCTGAAGAGGTGTTCTCCTTCGATTCCGCAGATTTCTCTTTCTCTCCATCTTTTTCATTTTCTCTGCTCCCTCCATCCTTTTCAGCAGTAGTTTCCCTCTCCTTTTCCGTTTTCTCCTCTTTCTTTGCAGTACTGGGGGATTTCTCACCTTCATCTGGAATCTCAATGATCTGAGGAAAAAAAATGAATGTGAGAACAAGAGCTGAAGTCGTGAAGAAACACAAAGTGAGAGAGGCAGGTGTTTAGAAAAGAAAGAGGTTTAAAAACACAGAGAAATGAAAGAGGAAAGACGGAAAAAAGTGAGACTTTTAATAATAAGTACTTCTTCCTCCTGTCTGGAGCCTTTCGTCTCGTCTCCGTCTCCCTCAGTCTTCTCCTCCAGCTCTTTAACGTCTTCGGTCTTGGAAAGATCTTCTGTTTACATAAAAGAGAGTATGATTAATGATTAAAATGATAAATTGTTTGTGAATGAAGAAACTGCTTTGAAAGCAGGTTTTAAAATATGCAGATTGTCAGATGTTCATTGGACCCATTGAACAATTTCACTAGACACATTTTTTCACAGTATTAATAAGTCAAGCAGTTTTATTAATTAAATATATATTACAATTCAACATATTACTATTATTATTTTTATTAATATTATAGGTTAGCTTTGTAAGAATTATTTATTTTATATTTAGATCACAATAACAGCACTGCTATGCATGTGTGTACCAGGTGCTGGTGTGTTAGGCTGTGTATCTGCAGGCGTCCCAGTAGAGGGCGTTTTGGGATCTTCTCCTGCTGCAATGGCCGCTGCTCTCTTGCTTTCCTCCAGTTCTTTCATCCAGGGCATTGACCACTGACCATTGACATGTTCAAACTCCTGAACCTGTACAAAAACCCCAACATCCTGTCATATAACAACACCACTGCAGCTCACAGCTCTCGTCTGACCACTAAAGCACCAGCAAACAGAACTTCACACACCTTCTTGCGAATAAGTGACATGACACCTATGCGTGTGAGAACGTGTTGTCGTGACAGTCCTTCACGAGGAACGCCATCAGCAAATGTTTCTGCTCCGTCGGCGCCTGGTTCACACAGATGACGCATAAAGAGGGACACGTATGCCCTGGAAAGAAATTTTTAAAAAATATCAAGATTAAGTAAAGTAAAAAATAAATTAAGAATTTTTTTTTAAAAAAAGACAAGGACTGCACATGCCAAAGGCTGCATATTCTTTTTAAACAGTGTTTTAGAATGAAGACGCTCCTCATACAGACTGCTGTTTTTACTGTATTACAGAAAAAATTATCTCTGTCCATGCTATACAACCTAAAACACATGATGTATAACTATTGTACACAATCACTGGGCATGTGCATGTTTGGTCAATATCTGTACTTGCAGTTCCAGTGTAATGGTCACATGAGAAGAGCTTTACAAATCAGAAAATGATATGGAACAGTCTTGAAGACCAGTCAGAAAGACTTTTCCAAAAAAACAAAAAACAGCATTTCAGTCAATCTATACTCGCACAAAAAAAAGCAGTTCAACGCTAAAACAGTGTGTTCAGCTTTTTCAAGGTGCTTCCTTTTTCTATGCATTTTAAAATGAAAATGCACTAGTGTAAACAGCTACTGTGTAAAGTCAAACTCACTTGAACTCCTTCTCCGATTTGCCTCGTAGGTCTCTAACGAGCCACTGGGTGGTGAAAGCATCCTGAGGAGGCATCCCGTAACGCATCACTGCATTCAGGAAGGCCTTCCTCTGTCGAGCATTGAAGCCCAGCACCTGATGAGAAGAGAGAATCACTTTCACTGCATGTGGAGGAACTAGCTAAAAGAAAACACATCAATCAACCAGCCAGAAATCTGAAGCAGTTAGTTATTTTTTTAATTATTATTATTATTATTATTATTATTATTATTATTATTATTATATAACCGATCTGTTCCAGACTAGCATACAAACCAATTTTCACTGTGGAAAAACGGGAAGAAAAAAAAAAAAAAAAAAAAAAAAAAGGTGTATTGTTGTATTTGGAAAAAAACACCAGCAGACCACACTGTTCCTACTGCTAAAAATACTGGGGAAAAAAAACTAAATCCTGATTGATGTGAGAGTTTTTACAATACATTCATAATTGGAACCCTTGTCATTTTTCTTTTCCAGATAATGCATATTAAACATGTTTACAGCACTAGCCAAGGTAAATCTGAACCAAGTGACTCTGCATTTTATTTAGCATATCTACTGTTTTTTTTTTTTTTGTACAGGTATGTTTTATGTTGTATATTTTTCATAAAGGTAATGTCAAATCATTTTACTTTACATTTGCAATGATAGACAAATTTAATTGAACTTCAAAAAAAAAAAAAAAAATTTAAATGGAAAACATCAACAATCAGAATCAACCATGAAGAAAAATAAATAAATAAAATCAAGATGGGCACATCACTAGCTGAAAAGATAAGTGAATTTAAACCTCAATGTTTCCTCCCACTCTGGCCAGTAAAGGAGGCAGGGGTTTGTCTTTGTCGTTCCTCAAGCCTTTGCGACTTGGTCTTCGAGAGTTTGCAGCTGTTAGTTAACCAAGAGGATCACTTCAGTAAAATGTATTCTATACAACAAACTTTTATTAATCAGAATAATTGTTTCAATTTGTTTCTCACCTTCAGACCGTTCATCAAAGTCTTCATCACCCTCTTCTGAAGCCACAGAGTAATCTGATTGGTTATCAGACTGATCATCCTGCCAGTCTGAGAATCCAAATGAGTGGGACAACATATTTATGAGTATTTGGGTTGACTTTCAGAGGAAATATTTATTTGAAGGGAACAAAACAATTGGGATTCATGCTCACACTCAAAACAGAATAGTCAAATGTTTAAACAAGAATGGAGTCGATTTCATAAGTTATTACTAAAAAAAAAAATAATAATAATAATAATAATAATAATAATAATAATATTAATAATAATAATATCGACATTTATAATTAATGTGCAACTGAATAAATATATCATAAACAATATATTGTAATAATTGGTGAAATATACACTGTATAACATCTGTATTTTACAGTCTCTAATTTTACTTTATTATTTATAACTTCAATATTAACGTAAAATGTCGAAAGAAAATTATCAATAAAGAATGCATAATTAAATATGCATCAAAGTGATATATGATCGACTTTTGATATTTGAAACAAATGATCACATTACATTTTAGTGCATAATATACACCGTATCATGAATATTTAATTTAATAACAATGAGAACAATTTAAGTCTCCAAACATTTGAATGTTTATCTATTATCTAAAATAATTATAATCTCAAAAATAATAAACTATTATATTCTCTCCAATGAACAGACAAAACACAACACAAAGAAATAAAGAAATCTATCAGACCTTGAGATCACACCAATGAGTTCGTCTTTATCCACAGCACACGCTCACATACTCACAAACATAGAGGGAAAGATCAGTAAAAATAAGCAATAAAGTTTGTCTGTACCCCGTCTACTACCTCTGTCCTCCTGCGAGCAGTCGTTGTAGTTGACAGGTTTGCGTGGCCGTTTGCCTTTGCCCAGATGACGAGCGAGATCTTCCTGCTGCTGCTCGTAATGATGCCGTAACAGTTTCTCCCAGTAATCAGGATCTACACTCTCCTCCTGCTTAATGATCTCTCTATCCACATCCTCCTCCTGACAGACACACCATATTATTCACATACAGTCAAACCAAAAATTATTTAGGCACACCCGATATAGATTTATTGATATTATTATTTTACCAGGGAATCAATGACACTATAGGTTATGTAAATGGAAAAAATTTAGTAATCTGTGCCATATTATATTCAAATATTGTTCATAAAGTTACTAAAAACCAACATGAAGTGAAGCTGCTCCTACAGTGAGAAAATATTGAAGATCGAGTTTACAAGAGAGACTATAGGCTGCCATTGAGGCTAGATTGAATCAACAAATGTACTGATAATTGTGCAACTATCTGCTGTGGTTTTGGTTGATTGTAATCCATTGCATATCATACTTTTCTTTCAATTATCTGACATTATTAAGATGAATTTCTTCTGATATTTTAGCACCATTTTCTAAACTACAGTGAATAAACTTCGATAATGTGAGAAATTGTAAAGATGTCCTAATAAATTTTGGGTTCACGGTCTATACACACAAAACCTAACAAACTAAGCACACACAGTGAATCACACTCAAACTCACCTCCTCATCCTCATCTTTGACCACATACTGGGCCACTTTAAAGGAGCTCAAGTATTCATTCATACTCTGCAGTTCTGTGTCCTCCGTTGCGTCTTGGTTTCGATCCAACAAGCGATCAATCGCCTTGTCATCATAGTGAATAACACTGCTGTCTTCTTCTTTATTGTCACCTGGATGGGAGAATTATATTGGATTTAGATTTGATTTACTTTGTCCCAATCTTGTATTGTGCCCATTTCTATTGATATTTCTATATTCCTATATTTACTTATTCAACCCATTTACTTCCCATATTAGCTATTACAACACATACTTCATGTATTGGCAGTGATAAGTATTTAAAGCTGATAATGCTTTTCTAACCCAAACCGTGCGGGAATGACATAGTGATACGGTAGATAAAAATACAATACAAAGCTGATTTAAAGTCAGCAGTAAACAGGTCACAGATAAGGTGATGCTATTTATTTCGGCCCAGGGCTCAATAATAATAATTTTTGGCTGACACAGTCAGGCCAGTATGTTAGATGTTTACCTTTAACATTTTCCCTGCCTGCATCAAATTAATACCCGCTTCAAAGTACATTCACAAAACCGATTTCATGTGCATAGAAAGCATAATAAATACAGGTGTCCATTTGAATTTACAAATAACCTTTTTTAAACTACAGAGTCAAAATATGGGTGAAATAATGGTCCATCATATTCACAGAAAATGACAGAACATATATAATCAGACCTGTACTTTAAAATCATTTATTGCAATGAGTAATCAAGCAATACAGTTTTTTTATTCTAAATGATAAAACAAATTAAATAGGGTAAAACCTAATGATACAAAAGACAAAGTATAAAGATTTAAAATGGTTATTAAATATTGCTCGATTAAAATGGATATTAAATCATGCTTGATTGTGGGCATATTTTGTGGCTGCACTGTGATCCTTAAACGTATTGTATTTTAATGTCACTTAAAGTTTTTAAAATTTGAATCACGGGTTGTTTTTTGCTACACTGAATAAACAAATATTACACTGAATTAGATTTTAGAGGGAGTCTTGTGTACAGTTAATCATTGTAAAATTCCGATTTACTGGACAAAATTAAGACTGTATTATACTGCAAATACATGTGTTTGTGCGTGTATAGTAAAATCCATATTTAGCACAAACCATTTTAACCTCCTACAGCCTCAGAGTGAAACTGATCTCATTAAAATACGTCCTCAAGACGTCATGCTTAGTTTAAACCTCTAAATAATTTTCAACTGAAAGCAGAACTTCACATCTACACCAGAGCAACGTTTATGTATACACGGTTATGACCAATCCACAAAATAATCCCCCCTAATGCTGCGTTCACACCAGACGTGGATGAAGCGTCAATGTTTAGATTTTAAGTAAATTGTTTCACGTGAATTGCTTGAGCTAAAACATCTGAACTTCAGTGGACATTCGAGCCACGTTGACCAATCAGAAGCTTTCTCTTGTAGGAGCGTGATTATGACATATCGCCTGTTGTTGATGTCCCAAGGGGAAATCATCTCGCCGACACCGGACAACAGTTCATAAAACTGGGCTTGGCTCAATCGAAAGCACTGCTGAAAGCCTCCACCATCCAGGTATATTTTCTGGAGGAGTTGATGAACTCACAGAGCTGGGTGCACCTCTGAAAGGATTTAGTGGACTCAGACATGGCGCTGAACAAATATAAGCTGTTTTTCAACCTTCCTAAAGCACAAAAACACAGAATTGTCTCAAATCCATGTTAGCAATTTAGCAATGAAGCTAAAGTCACGGGGCAAACAGAAGCTCTGCCAATGACACGAATCCGCATCTACTGTGAAGTGAATTTGAAGTCTGTATGAAGCGTTCTGCATCTGGTGTGAACACAACATTAAAATTCTGTCATTGTTTACTCGTCTCTCCCTTGCTTAAACCCCATCTGAGTTTCTTTCGTCTGTTAAACACAAAGATACTCTGAAAAAAACACTCATTGACTTCCATAGTATTTTTTCCGACTATGAAAGATAAGTGCCAACAACTAGCGATCTTCAAAATGCCTTCTTTTGCATTCAACAAAAAAGAAACTCATGAAAAGTTTAAAACCACGTGAGGGAGACCAAATGATGAGGACGTTTTTTAATTTTTGGGTGAACTATCCTTTTAATGAAAAGCAGATCATCTAACTTACCATAGCAAGTTTGACTGCAATTAAATAGCACAACAGTTTTGTCAAATGTCTACTCTACTTTCTGACTGCAAATCAAGGTCATGCCTACAAGATAAATCCTTCATTACGTTTCTCACCCTCCCCGAGTTCGTCTTTGAAAAGCTGTTCTGTGCCGAACTTCAAGATGTCATCCAACTCTTGTTTGGACATGGATCCTGCTTTAGAGCCCAGACCGGGCCGGACCACCAGATGGGTTAACATCATCTTCTTCTTTGCCACCTAAGAAAACAAAAAAAGCAATAGTGCTTTATTGCCAGTTCTTTTTTTAACATGGATTTATCTGGGTTTCAAACCACTGCTGAATTTCTCACCTGTGTAATTCTCTCTTCTACAGACGCTTTAGTAACAAATCGATAGATCATCACCTTCTTGTTCTGACCAATACGATGAGCCCTGCTAAATGCCTACAAACCAAAAATATATGTAAATAAAAAATGTAAAAATCATTCATCTATTTTACAGATGTGCAGGTTCTTGAATTCTAACAGAGGGTATTTGATGTTGCCTCTACCTGAATGTCATTATGCGGGTTCCAGTCTGAGTCGTAGATGATGACAGTGTCGGCAGTTGCCAAATTAATACCCAAACCTCCTGCTCTGGTAGACAGGAGAAAGACAAACTGGGGAGCACCAGGAGCTGCAGCAAGAGCAAAGATTCAGGTTTAGTCACAGCATAGCATGCATAATGCATCATTTATAAAAATGTGTGGTATTTTCCCCTCACCATTAAATCGGTCAATGGCTTCTTGTCTCATTCCTCCAGTCACTCCTCCGTCTATTCTTTCATACTTATATCCCTCATTCTCCAAAAAGTCTTCCAGAAGATCCAACATTTTTGTCATCTACATCCATTTAAAAAGTATACTTAAGTATATAGTTAAGCATCTGTATTTTATGCATTGCTCTTGTGCGTACCTGTGAGAATATAAGAACTCTGTGTCCACCCTCCTTCAGTTTTTTCAGCATCTTATACAGAAGCATCAGTTTCCCAGAAGCCTTTGTGAGGGCACTGCCATCATACATGCCATTGGGCATTTTAGGAGCTTCCTACAAAAATCACATCTTTAAAGATCAGCTGAAAGTAATGTTGTTGTTTGTTTTAAAAGCTAAGAGCTTCAGCTTCCCCTGTTTTACTGTAAAATGGTACAGTCCTAGTCAAGAGAAAGGAATCTTACAGTAGCAGCTGTGGGGAAGAGGTAGGGGTGGTTACAGCACTTCTTCAGGTCCATAACCACATTGAGCAGAGACACCTGATTTCCTCCACCGCGGGTGTTCAGAGCTTCAAAGTTGCGTGTCAGGATGTACTTATAGTACTTCCTGTTACAGAAAAACAGGAAGATCAAATCAGAGGCTATTATCGTCAAAAATCCTTAGCAAATTGAATGAAAATGCATTGGCCGTGCTATCCAACTTTAATTTATACAAACTGAATAATCTGAATCATTCATCTGTCACTAACACAGATCGATAAAGCAAGCTGTAAATAACAGAGGCTGTCCAGCAGGTGGCACAAATTAGTCTGAATATTTGTTTTTAATGTACATTATTAGTAAAGGCTTTATATATATATATATCATACTTCTGCATGGGACTGAGCTCCACACGCACAATGAGCTCAGTTTTAGAGGGCATGTGCTTGAAGACGTCTGCTTTGAGTCTTCTGAGCATGTGTGGACCCAACATGTCATGCAGTTTCTTAATTTGGTCCTCTTTAGCTATGTCAGCAAACTCTTCCAGGAAACCTTCCAGATTACTGAAACACACAACTTTAGTACTTAACAACAAACAAAAATACTGAGGGCACAAAGATATCTACTCGCTCATCAATTTTACACAAACACTTACTTGAACCTCTCAGGTGTGAGGAAGTTGAGCAGATGGAAGAGCTCCTCCAAGTTGTTCTGTAAAGGTGTGCCGGTCAACAGCAGCTTGTGCTGAAGAGGGTAGTTATTCAACACACGGAAGAACTGTGAGAAAGAGAAAAAGGGAAAAAAAATGTGCTACTTTAACATCAAAGATTTTAGATTTAGTACAGTATTGACAGAGTTTAATAATATATTCAGTTTCATGTTGCTTCAAACCTATAATGGATTTTCTTCAACAAGCATTCAAAACCATAAAAACAGCACAACACCTTCTGAGTATTTTAAACTAGTCTGATAGTTTCAAAGTGAAAAAAAAAAAGTTAAACGCAAGTAGTTGCAGCAATCGGATCACTGAGTTCTAAAGAGCTAAAGAACCAAATCAGAGATATTTATGAAGGAATAACAGTTCATAATTCTGTTCATTTGGTTCATGTTATCATGTGAGCTACACACAATGTCAAGATTTAAGTGAAATGGGCCTACTTTATGGTGCTTTAAAGGAAAATTGAACACTGTAATTGCATAAAAAAACAACCCCTTCATTCATCATATTTCTTTGTCTTTTAAGAACGAAAAACAAGGTAATACAGGCTTTGAATGACATGAGGGTAAATGATGAGTCACTGCTACAAAAATGTTACAAGCCCTTTAAGCAGTAAATGTTTTGGTGTGCCTCTGGTCTGACACAAGGATCTTACCTTTGACTGGTTATTTTTCAGTCTGTGTGCTTCATCTACCACGAGACATGCCCAGTCAATAGAGCCTAGGATGGCTTGATCGATGGTGATGAGCTCATAGGATGTCAGCAGCACATGAAACTTCACAGCAGCCTCTTTCTGCATAGTTTAAGACATTCAGAATCATCACATAAAACTCAGTTGAAAACAAGGGAGCACATCATCAAACTACATCCCACACTGATGTAAGCTGAACACACTGCTTTAACAACTCTTCCCTCCAAAGCCCTCCTTTGATCTGGGTTTCATACCTTCATTTTGGAGGCTTTTTTCCCGCCGCGGATGGCATTGTCCTCAAAGGTGAATTCATTCTCTCGTATGACCGCTCTGCTGTCTTTATCACCCACATAAGTGACCACGTACATGTCAGGGGCCCACATCTCGAACTCCCTCTCCCAGTTAATAATGGTGGACAGGGGTGCACTGACAAGGAACGGCCCCTTCGAGTGACCCTGAGAGAGATCATTACAGAATGTACTGCATTATAACCTTTAAAGCCCAATTCTGACCAATATATTCCATGTTTTTATTTTTAAAAAAGGATGAGGTTTTTATATCTTATATGAGGTTTTTATATCTGAAAAAACATTTAACTACAATAAAAATCAATCAAACTATCCCACTACAATTGAATATTATGTGACTATAACTTAAACTATAAGTTTTCAAAATAATAAGAATAAACAAGTCTAAAACACTTTAGAAAAGAGTAATGACTGCTGAAAGCTATTTTGATGCTACTAGTTTTATGTATTGATCAAATAAACGCAGCATTGGAGAGCAAAAGAGTTACTCTAATAGCAATAACAAAATGTCCCAATAGTGCACTTAAAATATTCTTTAAAAACACACCTCTTTGTAAAGTGAGTAGAGGAAGACAGCCGTCTGAACGGTCTTTCCAAGACCCATTTCATCTGCCAGGATTGTGTCTGTGCCCTGAGCCCAAGAAAAACGCAGCCAGTTCAAACCCTCCAGCTGGTACGGGTGAAGCGTACCGCCTGTGGAGTCCAGATAATCCGGCTGCCTATCAAACTTTATAGTGGGCTGAAAATAAAAGACAAGTAGAATATTAGTTTTTTAATTTGATTTCAAACAGTATAATCCACTCTTAAAACAATTATTCAAACACAAATACATTTAATCATAATAAACATATTGCTATAAACTCAAAAATAACAAATTTTAACCAGTTTGAAATGGAGCAGGATGAAATACAGCCTTATTTTTAGATGATTGTTAATATCAATATCAGTAAGTCAGTTATCCAATAGTTACATTTAAGAGAACATGGGGAAGACCTTAACAAGTCAAATAAACTGTAATAGTACTAATCTGTTTAGTACTAAAGTTTTTTTCTTTTTAAAGAGAAGCTGAATTCGAGTTGTTATAACAATCCTTACATCAACCACAGGATTGGCAGGAGGTCTCTCTGTCTTCCTCACTTTCACCTTCTTCATCTTTTTACCTGGTCTGCCCTCTTCTCCGAGCATCAGCTCCCTGATAATCAAAGAAAGAAGAGAAGCTTATTGAAGTATAACCGCACTCCATTGTCGCCTCATACTAGTATGCAATTCTCTGTGCACGTACCTGTGGTTCCAGTAATGTTGCTTGTACGTCTCAAAGTCTGGAACATCCATGTCTTCGGACTCCCAGGTAGACTGATCATACGGCAGATCTCTCCATTTGATCAGATAGTGAACATTGTTCTTCTTATCCACACTGCCAGAGAGAACAAGACAGGTTTATATCCAAATAGTTCAGCAGATGCTGCGCTTCAAGAGGCTTTGGTATCTGAATCCTCACCTGTGGTTTAAGATGCGGTGAATGAAGAGCCACTCTATCTTTACACCAAACCGCCCATACTTGTCCTCCATGCGGGCATAGAACGGATCTTTATTTTTCCTTTTACAGCTCTTATCCTCATCTCCCTCAGCACCCATCTCTAGATTGGGGGGCTCCTCCATATCTGTCTTTCGCTGGTAGTTACGGAACATTACCTGACAGTTCAGCTCCAACTGTGACAAGAAACAGAAAAATGTCTTGCAGGATTGGTGGATAGTTATTGTATGCAAACTTTTAGAAACAAAAGTATTATTTAAAGCAGGACGCAGAATAACAGTAGCAGAATCAACAGTTATTGATTTTTGAAGCCATTACTGGATATTTTATCAGTGCATTTTTAAACTATCCAATGCTTTTTTAATATTACCACATAAATGTATTAAAACATTTGTAGCATTTGATTTCTTACTTGACAGATGTTTCATTTCACATTCATTCATTCAAAATTGTATAAAATCTTGGCCCCTCCTTGCATAACCTCGTTAACAAGAAAACTTGTGTATTTTAAATACTGTGTATTACCTGTAATTCTTGGACCCAGGAACAGTGCCAGTACGACTTGTTGCACCACTTTACAAAGAACTCTCTCTCCTTCCGACCAATCATAGGTGGAGGATCTGGAGCCTCGGCTGGAAGGTCTGCAGGGCGGGGCACAGGCATGGGTGGGGGTGCTTCACCCCAGCGCCAGGTCAGAACTTTCTGGACTTTGCCCTTCAGTGGAGGACTCTGAGAAATCGTATAGAAGCATTATATTCTGAATGCTATGCAGAACTGCACTATACAATGCATGTTCATTTAAATAAATTATGTTAAATAAAATGTATACATATATGCATTTGGGTTTATGCAGTATAATTTTTTTTTATCTCAAGGACGCTGCTACTTAATATTCCCAGGCAGCTCATATAATGCAATTAATATCAAGTAAACAAAACATGCACAAAGAATACACACTTTATTGGTGGAGAATGAGAGAGTGATCGGAGTATTTATATTTTTTTCCACTCAAGAGAGTTTCAGGTTCACTTGAAAAAAAATGACTCATGCTTTATTTATAAATGCCTTTTTATTTATAGCTTTTGTTGTTTATAGCGAATCCCACTAACATACGTTTTATAATTTCTATTCCAGTTACATTTTTCAATACTGTTAAAAAATATCTGTTGTGGTTAGAAAATTTTTACTTTATTGCTGATTTATATTAGAAAATGTGACTCAAACACTTAAATACAACTTATGAACAACTTGAAGCTGTTTTTTTTCCCCACAAAGCAGGTTTAACAATTAAAGTCAGATGTGAGCTAATAATATCAAGATAATACTGCAGTCTAATTCTTTAAAGTTAATTTGGATCAATTGCTAATTGTAATCCTAAACAACAAAAAAAATCCAACTCCAAAATTCCAAACTCTCACCAGGCAGCGTGGGCAAATCCACTCTCCATTGGGGATGTCTGGCAGTGGCGGATTGAGACAGTGCAAGTGGTAGGAAGAGGGACACGTGTCACAGCACAGCAGCTCTCCTCCATCCTTGCACACACGGCAAAACTCCATATGGTGATCGTCCTCCTCTTCCACCTCTCCGTCATCCCTCCTTCCATCATCGTTCTCCTCCTCGCCCTCAGAACTCTCTTCGCGAGCCTCCCATTGAATGCCCTCCTTCTCCTGAGAGAGACATAAATAATGTATCAACAACAGAAACTTTAGTCATTAAATAACAATGGAATGTAGAAATAGTGCGCATGCAGAGAATACAGATTTTTACTCCATGACCAGCTGAAGGAAAAGACATGGGCATATTTGCATGAACATACGCAGTGGGGGCAGCTCCAGGTACCCTCTGGTGCTCTCTCCATGTCAGGATCCAGACACACCATGTGATAGGCTCTGGGACAGGTGTCACACAGAATGATCTCACCGCCCTGCTGACAAACCTCACAGTAATCCTGATGATCGGTTTCATAGCCGTCAGCATCCTCATCCACTGTGAGAGAGAAAGATTAATTATATCAAGCAATGGCTGGAAAGTTGGCAAACTAGTATAGTAGTTCATTATAATGTGTGTAATCTGTATTTGTACTTACTCTTCTTCTTCTTTTTGGAGCTCTTGGCTTTCTTATTCTTGGAGCGGCTGCTTCGACTGTTGGATCCATCGCTTACAGAAAAACTGTCAAAATCACTCTCACCATCATCATCCTCACCGCTCTAAAAGAGGGAACCATGGGTAAGTGGTGTTAAAAAAATGTTAGTCATAGAAAGAAGAATCAAATGCATAATTTAATACATATTCACTGCAGTTCAACATATTTTTAAATATTAATGTATAATGTATAATTGCAAAATGTATAATGTTATTAATTATTTTTAATGTTATTTGTAATTTATTCCTTTAATGGACTTGTTTGCTATTTAAAATGTTGAAATATCTTTTTGATACTAATATTACATACTAAATAGTCTATTATACTATTATTTATTTTATATTATACTATTAAATAAACGTTAACAATACGGTTTAATTTAGCAAATGTGCTAATTATTTTGCAGTAATGAAAAAAGTATACAGAGAATATATACATACAGATGAACGCTTCCTCTTGAAATTGCCAAGTTTAATCTTGAGTGGTGCCACTTTCTTGGCTTTAGACTTTTTGTCCTGGGGCTTTGGGGTAGGCTTGGTCTTTCTACGTGCATTTGGGCCTGGAGCAGACACAAAAAGTAAAAAATAAAATAACATAAACACACTTTT
Organism: Danio albolineatus; assembly: GCA_903798035.1. Lineage (NCBI taxonomy): Eukaryota > Metazoa > Chordata > Actinopteri > Cypriniformes > Danionidae > Danio > Danio albolineatus. Next base: position 1,744,050 of record CAIGQQ010032566.1, read on the forward strand.
GGCCTCAAAATCTTTCTGTGCTCCGTTCATCATTTATCCACATTCTCTGCTCTTCTCCTCTGACCTTTGCCCTCTTTGGTCTTGGCTTTCCGCAGTGGGACTGCTGGGGGCTGTTGAGGTGGGGGTGGGGCAGCGACAGGAGCTGCTGTTGACGTGGGCGGTGTTGCGGCCAATGCCACTCCTCCTCCTCCTCCTCCTCCATCCACCTTGGTCACCATACTCTCCACTGCAGCAGCTACATTGGCAGCTGCCAGGGCTGCGTTGGCACTCGCTGAGCCTCGCATTGGATTATTAGTGCTGAACTCCCGCCACTTAGCTCCCAAAACCATCATCATCTTTGACACAGCGATCTTAGGGTTCTTAGCAGCAATTAGAGGCCTAAACATGAGAGGAACAAAATAAGACATCTCAGATCAGTCACAACATAGGACATCGCATGGACGAGGCGATAATAGGAATGGGACAAAAACATGAAGAGATGTAGAAGTGCCACTGCTTTACCTGACAAACTGACTGAAAGCTTTGTAATTGGTGAGAGAGGTGTAGTCCTCTTGGGTAAAGGTGTAGTCGATGTCTTTCATTCCCCAGTCTGCTAATAGCTGAGAAGAAGATTTGGGCTCCTGTGAAAAAAAGTACAAAAGATGACAGCTAAATGTGACCATCAGAAGGTAACCAAATATAAATATCAATCATTTGACCTTAATCTTTAACGCAGTTTGACATTAACTGACTAGTTTACACTACTATTCAACTGGGGTCTGTACAATTTTTAATAATCAGTACAATACTTATTCTTTAAGCATGCATTAAAGGGATAGTTCACCTAAAAATTAACATTTGTCATCATTTATTTACCCTTTGCTTGTTATAAACCTGTTTGAGATATTATGAAAAATGTTGGAATTGTGTAACCATTGACTTCCATAGTTCATGTTTTTTCTACTATGGAAGTCAATGGTTACAGGTTTTCAGCTTTCTTTAAAATGTCTTGTGTTCAGGTGAACAAATGTTTGGGTGAGTAAATGTTTTCGTTTTTGGATGAACCATCCCTTTAAATTATAATTACCATCCCTTTAATATTTAAAAGGATTTAATTTAGTTGATAATGAAAACTGAAAAATATATGCATTTGTTGTGTCAAAAATGAGGATGGTGAAAGCATCATTCCAGGAATAAGTAACACGCGTAGTTACAGTATAAGTCACAAAAAATGTAATGTATAATGTAGAAATAGTTTTTTGTAATTATGTGTAACTACATTTGCGCCAGTTAATCTGTACTCATCTGTTTTTTGTGCCAAGTTAGAACACCAAGTAAAATTTAACAAAGACCACAGATTGGTATTCACTTACCTGTCCATCATCATCATCATCGTCATCCTCCTCTGGCTCTGGCTCCTTACGTTTGCTTTTTCCTCCAGAGCCACCAGCCTTTTCTCCTGCTGAACCTTTCTTTCTGTCCTTGGATGAGCTGGATCTCTTTTTCTTCTTCTTGCTCGGGGCGTAATCACTTCCTTCGCTCTCAGATCGCATCACTCTGTCCTCCTCTTCCTCACCTTCTGCCATGCGAATTGCTTCCATGACTTCAGGAGAGCTGACAGCGATTTCCTAGACCACGAAATCCACCCAAGGAGAGAAGACAATACCAGATATGTTGAGGGACCAGCTAATGGTTTCTGTCAACATGTTTAATAGGGGCAGTAATGCCAAATGATTGATTACATTTTTTTTTATTCTGACCAGGGATGCATTCACTTGAAATAGAGAAACAGTTTTATTAAAGAGATAGTTCACCAAAAACAGCCTCCGTCATGATTTATTCAATTTCCACTCGTCACAAACAACAATTTTCTTTCTTCTATTGAACACAAAAGCATTTAATTTATCTTAAAAATGCTGGAAACCTGTAACCACTGACTTCATATTATTTGTTTTTCCTACTACAGCGGTCAATGGATATTGGTTTCTAATATTCTTTAAAATACCTTATTTTGTGTTCAACAGAAAACAGGAATCTCTTAAAGCTTCGGAACCACTTGAGGGTAAGTAAATATTAAGTTCTGAGTAAACCATCTCTTTAAAGGGTCACGAAACACCAAAACACATTTTTTGAGATGTTGACAGTCATATATATGTCCCACCTTGCTAAAAACACTATCAGGACACATATTCAGCTAACATGTGAAAACTGGTTGTTTTTGTGTTGTTTAGAGCAAATTTGTTCTTCTGGTTTAAAAAGAAATTTTGTCTGTCTGTGTGGGCCGGTAGAAAGTGACGTCATTGAGTTTTCAGCACAGCTGTTCAGTAATTTATGAGAAAGACTTGGTTTGAACCAATCAGCGCGCTCTATTGTGAACAATTGCAACTTCATTAATATACATAATATAGCTTTGAAGACTCCTTTTACCTGTTACAGTGTTCAGAGTGACACCACGTTGTGTTGCTAATCGTAATTCAAACTAGTAGAAGAATTGTTCAGAGACATGGGTCGTCAGTGTGTTTACAAAGGTTTTACACAGCTTGTGTGTGGACCCAAACAGCTGGATTACAATGGTCTGCTAACACGCGACAATATGTTTGTAAGGAACGATTTTTACCAAAGAGCTTTTTAAATCTGAAAATGGTGAAATCTAGATTTGCCGCTCATCTTTGATTGTCCTGTCTCTACTGATTTGGTAAGTGAGCGATCAGTGTTCCTTGTTTATGTTTTTTTCAGATGGCACCGTTAGTCAGCAGTACTCTTTCAGTTTTTAAAGACATACCTTAGTCAAAATGATTTAGTTACCAAGTTTACAGTAACACCGCAACAATACTATGGACTGAAAATCCTCAACTTCCACACAATTCTCAGGCACTGTTTACACTAGTGCGTTTTAGTCCTAAAACAGCGTTTTAGCATGAAAACGATCCGCGTCCACACTAGCGTTTCACCCAGCGTCTTAACAGATCTCTGTCTTCACTACTCCACCAGAAACGTATATCCTGTGACCATTCGCGCACTCTGGGCATGCACATTCAAGTATAAACAGGAAGCATGCATCTCGCTCGGCATTTGGTTGTTGTTAGTCAACAAACGCTGGTTGAACGATGAACGCAATGGCAAAGAAAGCAAGAGAGATCTATTTGTGGACAGACGACGAGGTCGAGTTGTTTACTTAAAGTAACGAATGAATATAAAACATTCATGGCTATCGAAAATAGTGTTTACAGTGAAGGCTGGTATTGCTGTTTTCCAGTGACGTTATAGCCATGTGCGCTTGACGAATAAGGGAAGGTTACGCAATGACCCAAAGCCCCAATAACATAGCAAATTTCAGCAGCCACGCCTCCGTTTTCAAATGTCTGCGTTTATCCACGTCCACACTGAGACGGGGCAGCAGCGTTTTAGAATGAAAAAGGCCTCCCCAGCGTTTCTAAAATGTTTCGTTTTCGCAGCTTAAAAACTCCGCCGTAGTGTGGACGGATGGCGTAACCGTAGCAAAACTAATGCGTTTTAAAACGAAAACGCACTAGTGTAAACGGGGTCTCAGATCAGCTGTAAATGCTGCACTCCGAATCACTGTCTATCTCCCCTGCGTCTGTGTTGCCACAGCGAAAATCATCTGTAGTGCACGTAATAAAACTCCCCTTTTCATGCAAACCCTTCCCTCTTTCGTCACTCAACACCCTCACCTAAACAAAGACTCCTAAACACTTTCCTGACTTTTTTAAACTAGAGGTGTGAAAAAAACCCTGCTGAGACAGGAGGGGTTTCATGGCCCTTTAACAATGAAAACAGCTGCAGTGAAAACTCAGTGATACATGTTTGATTAATAGAAAGCTTAAAAGAATAGTAATTATACTGAAATAATGTTGAAACTTTGTCACTTTGATCAATCAAAGGCATACTTGTGTGTAGTGTGCGTGTGTTACCTCTCTGAGGACTTTCTGTCGTTTGCTAGTCCTGCTTTCACGACTCTTCTTTGCTTTCTTCTTCTTTTTGGATTTGGGAGTATCTGTTTCTGATATTTGTTCTTCTACATCTGTTCAAAACACAGACATCATGAATCAAACATAATAAATTAAAAGCTGCAAAATCATCTTCCTTTTGATTTCGTATCCTATCCTTCCTAAACAGAGAATATTATATTATGCATAGGGCTGGGATATATTAATTATATACAACGATATTTTCTTAAGGAGTTAGCACTACATAAAAATAATGAACTTAGTGGATGAATTAACAGTCATTACAACAATTTTACAGTCTTCAGAATACATCACTTTCATGCATTCCTGCCTTAAGATGTAGTCAACTGTCCAAATCTGTTAGCAGCTGTGAAACTAGGGCATAAGGCTCTTGCTTTTGAAATCATTCATTTATTATAAGCTCTCTGCTGATAGGCTGCGATACCGACGCCATTACTGAGGGCGGCCAGAAGAGGAAAAGCAAAACAAATGGGTTCGACACACATTACGCTAAACAATATTCCGCGCGGTGTGACTGCGAGGTACAAATACAACTAGTTTTCGCTTTTAATATGCTAAGTACAGTATCAAATAGGTTTCTTATCATTTTAAATATGCTGGTTGTAATACAAACCAGTGAATCAGGAAGTGACTCATGCATGCTGATGCTCCAATATAAACTAAAGATTTGACTTAATAGGTGTTGGGATGCGGTAACACGTGGCTTTGAGGCTCAAACAAACAAAACATACAAACGTTCAACCCGCCATACTCTTCCTCACAGAAACGGCTGTTTGTCCAGAAGTACGTTGACATGTCAGCAGTTCATTTGCATGTTTGGGCTCATTTTGGGGAGGTTATATAACATGATGTACTTAATGAGGGTCCTGACTCTGTTCAGGACAACCTTACCGTCTCTCAAGGGTTCAAAACGGTCCCGCTCGTCTTCACTCCCCGACATATTTCCGTTCGGACGCTGAAAAAGACAGAAATGACCACAATATTCTGTAATGGGTTTTAGCAGCACCCCATGTTAACACAGAAAGAAACAAGCGACATGGGAGGCTAACTGTGTTTAGATGAAATGAAATCAATTAAAGATGTTGGCATGTCAACACTACGACATCACACGGCGAGCAGTGTTAAAAAGAGTTTGACGTAGTCGTATAATTTCGGCTTTTTTCGTAAACTTTCTCGTTCGGTCAGAGGGAAAGAAGCCTCAACTTAGCTGTCAATCAAGTTAGCAAAGCTAGCAAACAGAGTCAAGTGATCCGGCTGCAGGGAAAATGGCAGCCGGCTGGATGAGTTGAGTTAAAGCGCTTATCTGCTGTCGTTTCTGGTTATATTCGTCTCCCTAAAACTTTCCTCCGTGAGAATACCACGCGGAGGTGACGAAGCCCCCGACAAACACCATATGGCGCGTTATGACTCGAGGTATAACAGTTGTAAGTAACAGTTTCCAGTAATTTTACGTTTGTTTGTATGTTTGTTTTCTGTTTTAAGCTACATTAAAAACGGCTCGACGAAAAAAAAACCTTGCATTTGTATATCTATATCGTTTACGCGGGCGGTTGGAGGTGGGTGGGAGGAATTGACTTACAGGTCAGTCCAAGGTGTAGATGGTCGGCGCTACGATCAGCTTTTATCCTGACGCGAAAGCTGCAGGTTACTATCTACCACTACAAAAACAAAAAAGCAGCTCCGAAAAGGTGTAAATCTTTGGGAGACGTCGTCCACTCTTCTCCCCTTTCCCCAGCGTCAGTGACCAGAAGCGAACATCCTCGTACACACAAAGAAATCAGGGGGGGTAGAGACATCCCATAATAATCCCAGGCACACTGCCCCCTCCCTGCAACACTCACTCAACTCTGCATAGTTACCTCGCAACCTACAGACCATAATAATCATCTCCCCCTCACACACAGTAGCAAGTACACACTGCCTTCCCCTTTCTTAGTCCCTGCCCCCTTAGCAACCACGTTGCTATGGAGACACTGCCCCCTCCCGCCCTCTCTGCCATCCCATAATACTAATAAGCAGGCCGCTCTGACATCCCATAATAAACACAACTCCTAAAAGAGAGGGAAGAAAAAAAACAACACCAGTCACATGGTCTCCAGGGAAACCCCAGGCCGCTGGCGACAGCCCATAATAATCTGCGGCTGTCTGTCCACCTGGCTGGGTTTTTGGTGCACGAGTGACGAAAAACCCATATGAGCACCTGGTTAGAAGTCGGGCTAACAAGTAGTGCGCTTCGGGTATCTGTCAAATGCCACACACTCACAAGAGCCACAGTTCCCAGTTCCAGAGGTGATAAAATGTCATCAGTGCGTCTTATGAATGGCGTATCAGGCCCGGAGATTGATGAGACTGTGGGAAACTGACATAAACACTAACTTTTGTGAACTGCGTGTGCTGTGACAATCTCAGAAAGGAGCCTGGGACATGAGTCTGAACTCCGGTGACTTGTGCTGCTTGAGCTTACAACAGGTCGAGGAGACTTCTCAGAGAAGCAAATGCAGAAGTGACCGTTTTAGCCATACAGTACACATTAAGATTTGGCCAAGAGTATCTATTTAAAGCAGGAGGCATACCTATAGCTCTCAGTTCTATTTATATGCATACACCGTTTCTTAATATTGTGTTACTGTGTTTCCCATATTTTCTCAAATGTCATAGAACTGACCCTAATGCTGAAACACCGCGAGTTGACAGCAGAGGAACTAGTTATATACGTCATCAGATTAAAGGGTTAGTTCACCCCAGTACTTAATTTGAGCCGGTGTTCTGTCGATTTGTCCTACTTTGTCAGATTGTCCTACCTTCCGCTCAAAAAGTAGGTAGCACATTTTGATGACACAATATGCTGCCCATCAGATTTTGCTAGCAGTGTAAATTTGAATGTGGAGTAGTGTGAAATGAAGCTGTAATATTGCCCTAACCTACCTTATCCCAAACTCAAACCTCAGAACCATTAGAATCTGCTTGTTAAGTGTGATATCATGTGAAGGGTCTTCACGGTCCAAGTGCTCGATCAGACTGTATGGGGCAACTCATCAACGGGGAATAATAAACGTTAACAAAGCGATATAATCCTTTCGAAAATTATGATCGCAATATATATATATCCACGCCTAATATTCAATGGACAGAAAGTGATAGATTTTTTTATAAGTTGTTAAAATTTTGGTATTTGTGATGCAGCAAGCTCAGAGGCTGTTGTGTACACCAAATTGATTTTATATAAAATTCACTTTAATGTGTGATAGGACTAAAATGTGGTCATAAACGAACATTTTCTTAATTCAAATAAGTAGCGGCGTGGACCCGGAAACAGTATTCCATACATCACCGATACGTCACCAGTTAACAAGCGGATACAGTGTTAGTAGCATAATCTGAAGATTACTCTTCAGTGTTTGGACTCTAAGTAGTGAATATTAAACAACACTGAACTGAACTGAACTCCAACACTAAAAACTGGACTGACACTGTTTACATTTATAATAACCTTCTATGTGAAGCTGCTTTGGCACAATCTACATTGTAAAAGCGCTATACAAATAAAGGTGAATTGAACTGAATTGAATTTAAATTAATCTGATGGGTAGGATAAAATGTCAGGACACCGGATCTTGCCAGATCCTGTTCTGGGAAATGCCAGATATTTGTGTATTTATTTTAATTGATCCGGCGTTAACTTTTGCGTGGTGAATACCTGCATGTATGAGAGAGAGAGAGAATGTGAATGAGTCTGAGTGAAAAACAGAGAGCAAAGCTGTGTTGGTTGTGCGCGCGTGCACACACATAAATGTAGTCATTTCGACCAGTCAGCTTTCTTTTTTTACCATCACTCTCATTGGTTGGTGATTATTGTTTCGTTGGCCGTGAGCAGCGGAAATAAATAATGGCATGATGGCCTACCCAAATATTTGTATTTTCAAAATGCCAGAGGCAGTCACGCATATATAATTATTTTTGAAATCACAAGTAAATCTGATAATGGGCCTGATCAAGAGAAGATGAAACTGGATCAGGATAGCGGGATATAGAAGCAAAGCGATCTCAAGTCAGCCGGAAAACATGGCGGAAGATGTAACTGTGGGCTCTTCTTGAAGATTAGACAGCGAGTCATTTTCGTTTGGCACATGATAGTGAAGTGAACTAAATGTCAGTGGTGTTAGTAAACTGAATAGTGATGTTTCATACGATTTATGTGTGTAGCTTCATGTTTGTTTGTTCTTTATCCATGGTTGACCCATAGGGTTATATTGCACAAAGTAGTTAAAGACCGTTCAGAAATTTGATGCTATTTGATACAACCACCTATAATGTCATGTTCCAGGAAAACTGAAATTGTGTGGCGGACAAAGGTCACGGTACCTTTTATTTCCTGGTTTTGTTCTGGAAATTATTCATTTACAAATTATGCACTGGTTCACCCAAAAATGAAAATTCTGTTATTATTTATTTATCCCCAGAGACCTTTGTTTATCTTCAGAACATAGATCAAGATGTTTTTGATTAAATCCGAGAGCTCTCTCATCCTTCAGCAATGATCCAGAGACATCCAAAATCCAGAACAAAAACATTGTCAAACCCTTCCATGTGACTTCAGTGGTTCAGCTGTAATCATACCAAACTCCAAGAACAATTTTGTTTGCCAAAAAATATTTAAGAATGATTCTTCAGCCATCTTCTCGCCCGTGTCAGGTTGAAAGGGTGTGTGTTTACTACATTCAGTGCGACATACTGCCAGTAGAGTTAGCAGAGCAACAATTACAAACGCAAAACCTGATCTGTCATGCAATGAAACAAATGGAAAGAACAAAGTCATTTTTACAGTTTTTTTGGCACACAAAAGTATTCTTAGAGCTTTGTATGATTACAGTTTGACAATGTTTTGGTTCCTTTTCAGCAACTTATGCTGTGTCTGGACTGTTGCTGTCTATGAAGAGCAAGATATCTCTTGGATTTCATCTTAAAAAAAATTCATTCATGCTCCCAAGGTGAACAAAGTTCTTGGGGAAGAGGGTGACTAATTAATAATAAAATGTAAATTTTAGGGTAAACTAACCCTTAAGAGCTCTGCTGATGGGCATTGGATCTCCTAGAACTTATGAACTTGGGAGTTTCAACAATATTGAAGCAACTGAGCTTGATATGAAGATAAAACTCCTGCAAAAGTGAGATCATGTATGAAGAGTGAGGAAAGTTTATGTAGAGCTGATTAAAAATTCAGATTTGTAGCTAAATTTCAGCCCTACAGGAGGTAATGGCCAACCAGCATATGCAAACTTCACAGTTCATCTAAAAAATCAGTAATGAACAAATAAAATCAGTTATATCAAATAAATTATAGATATAATATGCATATGTAGCTTTCAAAGCTAACATCTGTCTATAAACACCTATCTATATCAGACATAACATGATGCTTTCAGGCATGTAGACATGGTCAAGACAGGGATCTGCTGGGATTTTCAAGCACAACCATCTCCGGGGTTTACAAAGAGTAGTCTAAAAGAAAGAAACTGTCCAGTGAGCAAAGGTCAGAGGAAAAGGCCAGACTGGATCAAGCTGATAGAACAGCATCTCAGAATCAAAAAAACATACACAGCACTTCAAACCATGAAGCAGATGAGCTACAACAGCAGAAGAAGACCGGTGACACCCCTATTAGGTAAAAAAGTTCTAATTCATATTAAACATACATGAACCAGCTAATCAAGCTCTTTCTAGGTGTACTAGAAACTTCCAGGCAGGTGTGTTAAAGGAAGTTGGAGCTAAACTGCGCAGGACACCGGCCCTCCAGGACAGAGTTTCAGCACTCCTACTTTAGACTATAAAAGATTGGAAAAAAGCTGCCTGGTTTGATGACTCTCAGTTAGGGTATATTACAATACCCTGTAGAGGATATTGACTTGGCACAATTTGACCCACTTAATACAGACTGAGCATTATTTACAGTCCGACTGAAATCCAAATTTACAGTGTGTATATTACATTGTTATTCTTAAGGTGAATAATTAATCCATACAAGTTATGCCACTGAAAAAAATGTTTGCATTTGGTAATCTTCAAAGTCTTCAAAATGTGCATTTTTGTTCGATGTTTGACATAATTTAGAACTGAAACATGAAGACAGGGTGGGACATAGAGTAGCCTATGTACAGTATGTAACCTAAGTATGAGGTGGAAAAAAAATCATTGATCTGTTTAGGTGGAAACTGCAAGTGTTTATATGTTTGGATTTTGGATGTTCATATATATCTTAATGTGAATTTTGTATAACCTATATAGATAATAAAGAAGACTAACATACTGATACCAATATGTAAAAAATCCCTTGAAGGAATATTTGAACACCTTGAATTTAATAGATGAAGAAGTCTAATAGATACTCCAAGATAAGCCTTTCCTTTGTTTTTTAGGTGCAGCAGAGGAGAGCATTAGGTTTTATCCTTGCTCTGTCCTCTGAATGCGATCCTGTCCTCAGACTGTGTAAAGATGTTTTGGGGTTTTTTTCAGATCACTGTGCATCTCTCCTGTATAGCACCAGAAATGCATCAGTGCTTCAGGTACATGTCCCCCCATACACACACACACATACTTATGCACAGCCTTCTGCTTAAAGTAGATCAGTCACCATGGAGATTGGGGGGCAGTCGAGGCGACGGGGGTTGTGGGGGGGTTTAGGTGTAGCTCACAGTCACCAATCATGGCAAACCATGCAGGGGAGGGGGGTGGGGGGGTCACCCTGCGGCCCCCACCCCCCACAACCACCACTCTTCGCTGCCATCCCATAATATTCTCTTGAAGATCAGAGGAATGTTGACACTGCGGACGTGGTTAAAACCAAGTGTCTGTGTGCATGTGCTATTATACATGCTTGTTTCACCATTATTAGTCCTGCAACACGCACAGATACTACAAACGTGTACCATGGTCTGCCTGTCATCAGAGGAGCAGTGAGGACATCCAGTGGTGAAACGATAGATGAATGAGAGCAGTCCACTATAACAAAGGACATTCTTCTCTGTAAACCAGATACTGCAGCTACTTTAAAATGAAATAGAATACAGCTTGGCACCTTCAATGAGAACACAATAAGCAGATGTGTGTAGGTTATGGAGTAATGTGTTGAATGGGGTGGGATTGTTTGATTGGAGGGCTGTCATTTCTATCCCATAATATTCTCTCTCAGTGGTCCGCGGTAACCCAGTGTAAGCATTCCAGAATGAGGTCAACCAGCCATCCAATAATAATCACTGTGTGCTGTCATATATTGTGCTCATAGTGTTGATGTTCTCTGAATTGAATTTGCTTATATATGTATGTATGTATGCATGTCTGCTTGTAGTTATATTTGTTTGTGAATTACATACCAAATTTTATTTGAGACAAAAATATATTGATTCTTTCATAATATCACTCATTGTATTATGTAAAAATGCAGAAAAATAAATAAATCACATCTGTGTAATTTGCATTCATACACGTACAACAATTATATTTAATTACAATATATTTAAATAAAATATATTACACAAATTAATGTTAATATGAGTTATTTGTTAACATAATTTGCATTCATAAATAAACAAAGTAAATTAAAGTATATAAAACATTAAAATGATTAAAATATATTGTAAAATTTATAGTGTTCAATTTGCATATATGTATGTATATGTATACGTATACATCTATACAATTTATAAATTATATAATATATATAATTATGCAATATTTACTTACATACATACATACACACACACACATACACACACACGTATATATATGTGTGTGTATATATATATATATATATATAATACATAAACACACGCACACGTTTAGCAATTAATAAATAAATGTTAACTGTATACTTCATTTGCAATATGAGTGCAATAAATATATTTTACAAAATATATTCTACTTACATTATTTACAGATTATTTGCACACACTTTTTACATTATTTACATTATTAATATAATATAATATAATATAATATAATATAATATAATATAATATAATATAATATAATATAATATAATATAATAAACACTTCCTCCATACTGTAATTCACAACCGAGGTGTCCACCTGAAGCCCATGTTAAATCAGCCAAACTAGCCACAATTAGCCACAGTGACATCTCAAATGAGAGTGTAAAACAGACTGGGACGGAGAGGACAGTTGATTTAAAAGAAGAGCTTTTATTTACGAGCATGAGCTGAGCGGATGGAGAGATGAGGAGCAGAGAGGCGCCGGACATGACATGCAGTTGCTGGAGGGACGGCGGGACACAAAGACACAATACGACAAGGAGAGGGGTGAAAAAGTGCAGGCGAGGGGAGAGACAGAGGCCACTGCTCCAATGGAGAGAAAGGCAGTGAATCTGTTATTTATTTGCTTGCCGAGGTGCAGGAGAGTTCAGCAGTAAAGACAGGCTTACGGGTGTATTTGGGTTAATAAATGGTTCTTGGACATTTTTACAAGATCTACAACTGGAGATATATACAAAAAATAATAAAATAAATAATAATCTTCATAAGACAAAATGTGTAAAAACATGAATTACTGCAGATTTGATTTCAAAACCAAAATAATCCTTCATGTAAAAGCGTAATCTAAAATGCTTATTTTTATTAAAAAATATGCTAAAAATCCTTGGCTCTTAACATGCACTAAAAATATCAATGTTTTTGTATTTCATAAAAAAAAAACTATGGCATAAAAGCTATGTATTAAAGAATGACATATTTATATTTATGTTCATATTTATGTGATGGGTCAAATCACAACACATTTCTTAACATAATAGTTTTAATAGCTCATTTCTAACAACAGATTTCTTTTCTGCATGATGACAGTAAATAATATTTTACTAGATGTTTTAACACACTTCTATACAGCTTAAAGTGACATTTAAAGGCTTAACTAGGTTAATTAGGTTAACTATGCAGGATAGGGTTAGGAAAGTTATTGAAGACCGATAGATTGTTCTGTAGACAATAAAAAAATAGCTTAAAGGGGCGAATATTGACCTTAAAATGTTTTTTTAAAAATTGCTTTTATTCTAGCCGAAATAAAACAAATATGACTTTTTATGAAAGAAAAAATATTATCAGACATAGAGATTATCAGATTTGCTTCCTCTGTTAAACATCATTTGGGAAATATTTTTTAAAAATAATAATAATTAAAAGGGGGGCTAATAATTCTGACTTCAACTATATATAGTGTGGAAGTGTTTTCGGATGCAGCCTTAGTTTTAGGGTGCTTTCACACTTGGTTCAATTGCCTGGACCGTACC
>CAIGQQ010032566.1:1763945-1775344 GCA_903798035.1 Danio albolineatus
AGTCCTGAAGGTAAGAAATCAAACACCCTGATATCAAAAGCAAGCCAATAAAACACACACAAACATATGCCTCTCGCCTCACCCTTAGGTTTCCAGTGGTCAGGCTGCTCTGATAATCTGTCCTACGGCGTTGCATTCTCACAGACCTTCGTGGATGAGCCAGAGAGGGCTAAAGGCATGTCTTCAGGACGGCCACTAATGAACATTCACAATAATGAAGCAGGACGAAAGGCAAGCGAGCTCATAAAACTCATACTGATATCAAAAATCTAGCTGAACATTGACTTGCTGCTCTCGAAGGGCCGTTGTCCTGCAGATTTCAGATCTAAACAGGTTTGGACACCCCTAGTTTATGTGGTTTTCTTTCCATATTGGTTCAGGCGATCCTCCATAACATGCAGGTGGAGTGCAAGTGCCATGGAGTTTCGGGATCCTGCGAGCTCAGAACATGCTGGAAGGTCATGCCTCCATTTCGGCGGGTCGGTGCCGTGCTGAAAGAACGCTTTGATGGGGCAACAGAGGTGTGTTACGATCAGGGTTGGATTAAGAACACACAAATCCCTGGGGCCTTAGCGAAGCCAAAAATTTGATCATTATTATCTAATTCTTAGTGTATATTTGGTTTTACATTTACATACACAGTAAACAAAGGTGCAAAAAATCATAAAAAAAAAAAACAGCTACAATGCTTCCTAAAGGAGTACTTTATGTTAAATAGTTTTATTTACTGTCAAAAAGTTTCACCAGAGCTTTAGCTGAGCAGATATTCCAAGTGATATCTGTAAAATCCATTGTTCTAATTTCCAAAAATGTTTGCCTTGTGAATCAATGACAGTAGGCTAGCATCATTCATTTTAACATCAGATATTTTGTCTGAATTAAGAGCCAGCACCAATTTTTCATTGTCCTGGACTATTATTGTGGTATTTGTTAAGGGGCAACGTAAACATTTATAAGAAAGTTTGCTTTCTAACTGGTTCAGGGTAAGACTTCACTGTATTTACTTAAAGAAATTCCGCACAATGGACATTTTGATAACTGTTTGTGTAGGCTACTTAATTTGGTTGAATGTTGCCTGGCATTATTATCCGAGGGAAGGATTGTGCGAGTGAGAAATCCCTTCAGTTAGAACCAAGATCTCCTAAAGAAGAGTTCTCCATTGTTTTTAATTAGATTTAGCCATTTGAATTGGTTCATGGGATTGAAGATTTTTCCTCATTGAAACCACATATAATCGTTCTTTTTGTCCTTTGCTGTTTTTGTATATACAATACAATACATAGCATGTTGGTAAAGTCATGTTTTTTATCAGTCTAAACAGTTTTGAATGAAAAGTCCGAAGCACTGAATAAAATGGTTGTGTTTTTAGAGTTTGTTTCAATGCATTCTGGAATTGCATTCGCTGTGAAGGACATACAATACTGCAATAAAAACTTGGTCACAGCTGCTCTTTTCACTAGAAAATATTCTATCTTAAAATAAAACGTACTTGTGCTTAATAATCTTGTGGAAAGTGAAATGTTTTAGATCCTTCAAAAACCCCATCGGGTGAAGGACCATTTGGTAACTTCATTGACATCAATTATAATACACTGAAAAAAAATATTTTGCTGCTTGTTCAAACTAAATTAACTGAAATAACACAATTCTTGTATTTGTGGGGGGGGGGGGGGGGGGGGGGGGGGGGGGGGGGGGGGTTATGTTCAATCCACTTAAATTTGTAAAAAAAAAAAAAAAAATCAAGTTAACTTAAATTGTGTTGAGGCAATGAGAAGGAATTGTTCAGAAGTCATAAAATTTCAAAGGTCTTGTTACAACCCCCAGGGGCACTCCCATATGTATTCTAATGTGTCAGCGCACCCTAAAGTCTTTAAACTTTTGAAGAATAGTACACCCTCGCTTAATAGTAGCATTGTTTTCTTTAAAAAATCTTAGTGACCCCAAACATTTGAATTGCACATGCTCTTAAGTATTTGGCAACATAATTGTGTTTCTAAATATTTGGTAAGATCAAGGGTCACATCTGTTCTTGGCGTTTAGGTGCGGCTAACGCGTGTGGGCTCTCGCACAGCTCTCCTTCCAAGGGACCCCCAAGTAAAGCCACCAGCCACACGGGACCTGGTCTACCTGGCTCCTTCACCAGATTTCTGCCGATTAGACCCAGACAACGGCATTCCTGGCACTGCAGGACGGCGGTGTAATGGTAACAATCAGGTTTCACATGCCATTTTATCACACTGTACTCGCAGTACCTAATCATGTCTCCATGTCCCAGGAACCTCACGGTTGGCTCCAGACGGATGTGAGCTGCTATGCTGTGGACCAGGTTTTCGAGCAGGCCGGGCTGAGGTAGTTCAGCGCTGCTCCTGTAAGTTCTCGTGGTGCTGCTCGGTGCGCTGCCAGCAGTGTAAGAACACGGTGCTCATACACACCTGCCGGGAATGAGACACACCTGGAAAAACCACGCAACCACACCAGAAACACCTCATCTCACGCAAGACCTAAGTGCAAACTGCCCACATTAAGAACAGCCATCTCCATCCAAAACATCCCGGATCATGTCAATTTCTGTGACTTTAAACTTCGTTCGGATATGACATTAAAATTGTTAATCTACAATGAAACAGTGTTGTATTGGAACATGCAAACAATACAAACCCATAAACTAACTTGCTCAGACAACGCTCTTAAAGCCGAGATTAATCCCTGAATAACAGCAGGAGAATAATGTTAGTTTAGTCTGTGAGGCATTAGCATTAAACTCTAGCGCAGAGCTGCTCTATCTGTTTTTTCTGTATTTATAATTTCTTTTCAGTTTTGCTGATTGTGTTTATTTATTTGAGTTCATCGTGCCTGTATGGCGTTATTTTTGGATTGAAAGTTCCCCTCGCAAACTCTCTGGCTTCAGCTGTCTTATTTCAGCTTATCGTATTACATAGAGGCTCGTATATTACCACTGTCTCGTTTTTATAATCTATATGACCTTAAATAAAGTTGTTTGACATTCCAAATGTGGAAAGGGCGGTGTTTGTTACATTTATACATACATTAGGGCTGCACAACATTGGTAAAATCTGATATGGCAATATTTTATATTATCTGCGATAAATATTGCGATATTAATACAGTTTTACAAGATAGTTTGCATAGCATTAATTGACGGGGAGTCTAACAGTATTCTGGTACAAAAAATTAAATAATAACAATGCAAAAAATAATTTTCTAACCACTACTTTGTGTTTAATTAAAACAAGTAAAACGATCTGCCAGTGGGGCAAGTAAAATAATCTCAATTTCACTTTGAAATGTTTGGACTAGAAACGACAAAGTTAGAGAAACTTTTGTTTTGCAAAAATTGTATGAATTCCATATAAATACAGCTTCATATGCAATTCGGTAGCTTATGGTCAACTAATTCAGACTCAACATTGCATATCTTACGATGTGACTATTGCGAATGTGCAGATTGCAGTATCGATGCTGAAACAATATATTGTGCAGCCCTAATATACATAGTGCTGGTGTTAAAAAGTTTGGGGTCAGAATAATTGGTAACACCATTTTTTGATGGTCCATTTGAGTATTAGTAGACTATTTGTTCAATATCTGTTGATCCTGACATTCAACAGACATTTAACTGACTATAAGAAACTTTGCAAGTACACGTCAACTTACACTAACCCTAACCCCACCCTAACAGTCTACTTATAATCTAATGAGAATTAGTTGTAATGTAACTTAAATTCAACAAACGGACCATCAAAATAAAGTGGGACCG
Organism: Danio albolineatus; assembly: GCA_903798035.1. Lineage (NCBI taxonomy): Eukaryota > Metazoa > Chordata > Actinopteri > Cypriniformes > Danionidae > Danio > Danio albolineatus. Next base: position 1,767,724 of record CAIGQQ010032566.1, read on the forward strand.
AATAATTTTTTAAAAGGCTCACCAAGGCTGCATTACTCAAATCACAAACTAGAAAGAACAGTCCAATTGTGATACACAGTACTACAACTGTTTTCTAAATGAACCACCTTATATTAAGTATCTTTAACTACTATGTTCTAGTGTTTACAGTAAATATACCTGCAAATAGTTACATTTGTATTTATTTTTTTGCAGTTAGAAATCTAATTATTTTGACTCTAACCCACCTCCTTACAACATGTCCCTAATCCTAATCATATTTAATCTCAATTATTTGCAAAACAAGAGAACAGGAAGTACAAATGTACCAATCAGTTAATAATTTTGATAGTAGTACACTCCGAAAAATATTTGTTGTTGCTTGTTCAAAATACTTATTTAAAATGAGCTGAAGCGCAACAATTCTTGAGATTTCATTGGGACAACTTTATTGTTTTGTTCAATCCACTTAAATTAGTAAAAACTAATAACTAGGGCCAGACAGAATCTGCGGAAATTCAAAACTGCGGATTTATGCGGAATAATTTTGGGAGTATCATAACTAAAAACTTAATATACAAATTAATAAATATTACTTTTTTAACTTTTATTGAATGTTTACAATGCAAATCCAATTAGATCCCCTTATTTGGTAAGGGGAATAAGTCTTTCGTATAATAGATCTACTAATAGAAAATAGTAATTTACAAACCGTATTGTAAATAAATCATACAAACAATTTTATATTAGTCAATAATATTACTGAAATTCATTTAAAAAAAAATAATAAATATAAATGTACACCTATTTACACAGTAAATGCATAGACTCAACGATGGGCTAAAAATCTGCGGATTTCTGCACGTGCATATTCGGTGTGGGCCTACTAATAAGTTAATTTAAGTTGTCCCAACACAAATCGTTTGTGTGGAACCCAGCATTTTTTAGTGAACATAGCAGACACCCAAGATAAATTGGGAAATCATAAAATAAAATGTATTTGTTTAATATTTTCGTGGAAGGTGGAATACTTTAGGTCTTATCTTTAATATAGCAATATCTTTAACCATTGGGTGAAGAACCATACATGGCAACTTCATTGACATTGATTATAATATAATTGAAGTCATAAAATTTCAAAGGTCTTGTAATAACCCCCAGTGGCTCTCCAGGGTTTTTCCAATGTGTATTTTAATGAGTGCTCCATAAAGCGCAAGTACAATCTTACATGATTGCCTAACAGAAGCATTGTTTCCTTAAAAAAAACTAAACAAAATAAAATTCTTAGTGACCCCAAACTTTTGAATTGTACATACAACTGTCTATTTGCACACACCATACAATCTCACAATCATCTAATAAGCAGAATACATAAACAGCCGTGTGTCAGTCGCTCCATTTTATTACAAATATAGTGAGATTCCAAACACCGCAGGACTAATAAAAGGCCACTTTTTCGAGCCATCATCATCGGTTTACCTCCTCCTTTTTAACTCGCACGACTGTTAAGATTGGTTATTCAAAATTTTATATTTTAAAATGTTATTTCATTAATAAAATCACAATCAAAATGGTACTCTAGCAACAAAATAAAATATAGTCATTAAAAAAAACAAGCTCAAGTTTCAAAATATCACCTAAATTCATTCACCCAAGAGAGAGATTTAAAAAAAAAAAAAAAAAAAAAAAAAAGTAATACACTTAACGCATCATACTCAGGACAACATAACAGAGGAAAAAGAATAAAAATAAAGTTCAGTTTTCTAAAAGGCCAGCAGACGGCACGAAAGTAAATGCACTTAAAGACAGATTCTAGGAGCATGAACCACAGAAGAAGAGAACAGTCTGGCTCACACAGGAAGAAATAAACATTTACGAACTAAAATCCAAGTTCCAAACTCTTATAAACCACATATAACACCGGTCACTCAGGAAGAGATGTGGTCATAGACTGAGACTCCTATGGCCATAACACTCTGATCCAACATTAAAACAGTTTTTAATAGTTAAAGTATCTAAAATGATTACGGTTTATTTTGTGTTTCTCCAATTCGACACCACTGTGAGTGATTAGAGCTAATTAAATGCCCAGGACAATCACGTTAGCTCGCTTTTGTGCCAAATTCAGTTCAGTACATTAACAACATACACGACAGAACCTGCCTTGAGGTGTTGCAGGAGTCCGGCGTCTAAAAATGGTATATAAAAATAATAATAATAATAAAAAGAAAAGACACAAATCGGAACCCATAACAACACTAAAAGGCAAATTTGTCAAGAATCACTTTTGTGCCAATGGCAATTCTGCAAAAAGGCAAAAAGCTCAGAGGAGATTCAAGAAAGCTGAAATCAGCTTACTGCACGCACACACACCATCCACAGGTTACAAATAGCTGAGTCCTGCAGAAGTGTTCAACAGAGCAGTCAGCATGTTGGGCTTTACACTTTATGAAATGTGCTGTTTATCGGCATTGTGTGCAAACCACCTTTGTGCGGCTTTAGAGCAAAGCATGTGTCACAGAATAAACCCTATGTTTGTCCAGTGAAAAGCATTTCAAATCATACATTTTTGTTGGCTGTCAGAAACCTGAAGCTTTTAATCTCATGTATATGTGCCACTGTCACACATATAGTTCATTTTTTGGGGAGAAGATTACGTGTGACTGACACTTAAAGCATTAAAGTGGATCTTTATGTTGTTCTGTAAGACATCACATGCATAAAGTGCACCTGTATCTGGTGGTTTTATTGATATTCTCTTTGTTTTGCAGGGGAACTATTGGTTCCAGGGTTCTCAAATTTCTTCTGTTGTTCTAGAAACATTTAGAAAGGCACACTGTGCATTTATTTGTTTTCAATACCTTTTTTGTCGCTAAATTCCTCCAGTATCACAGTTTTTTTTCTTTTTTTTTCTGTTTTTGCTGTTTTGTTCCCATGATTTTTCACAATTATAACTCTTGTCACTCCAAAGCCAAGCCCTTCCAACCTTAAACCCCCATGTTTCTTTTTTTTTTTTTTTTGCCTCTTGTGATGGAGTGAGTGCATCACCCACGGCTTGTATTCCTACAAAAGGACGCAGCGCTTCTTGGGTTTGGTCTCAGGAGGTTCAAGGGCAGCGAGAATTGCCTCGTCGAATACGTTCTTCAAGCCTCTCTGTGAGAAAGAGATGATAAAAAGACAAAGGTCACGTGGATAAGTGAGCGTCTGTTATAGGTTATGTCATCACAGGTGTGTGCGGCTGCTCTTTTAACCTGTGTGAGAGCGGAACACTCCACGTATTTGACAGCTCTGAGGTCTCTGGACAGCTTCTCCCCACTTTCTGGTGATATGGGGCGCTGCTTGTTTTTGGCAAGTTTTTCCACAGTGTTACTGTCATCTCTCAGGTCCACCTGAGTGCCCACGAGAAGGAATGGAGTGCGTGGACAATGGTGAGAGATCTCTGGTACCCACTGAGATAAAGAGAGGGCAAAACAACGGTATGGTAAGATATCGCGGGGCATTGAAAGAACAAACATCACAACAAATGGTGTGTAACACTTGAACAGGCAATCTGATCAAACAATAGAGCACGAAAAGTGGTAATCTTACAGGTCATTTTCATTTTGTAAGAACTGAGCCTTTAAATAATGACAAAAAATTATAATTATTATTATTATTATTTATTTTATATTTTAATAAATTTTAAAATGTCAAAAGCTAAATTGAAGTCAAGGTTTATTTTAATTAAATGCATCTTTGTTAAATAGAAGTATTAATTATTTAACTGATTGTGCACAATGAAATTATTTATTTTAAATTTAAATGTTCTAAAAAAACATTATGAATGTCTTTAATGTCACTTTTGATTCGAGAATTACATAAAAAATGAATTAACTACAGCTATGGTGAACATAAGATAACTTAAATATTATAGATTATATAATATAACAGATAATATTATTTCAAATACTTAATCTTTCCACCCACAAACGTTTAGACAACAGTACATCTTATAAATAATAATAAAGCTTGTAAAATACAGTAATTATCAGTTTATTCTGGATAAAATCAGGCAGAAATAATAATCAACATTCCTGTGGGCTCCCTTACATGACATTATAAACTTGAAATCTCTGTACTGTACTGTCTATATCTTCCAAATCAATCTGTGCTGGCTGTTTCCACTCAAACTTTCCTTTTTCGGTTCTACACCCAAAAATAAACTGCAGTCAAAACACATTTCACGTAAGGAAATGGCTTATTCATTCTACAAGTCAATAGTGCATTACAATGCTTAAAGGTCCTTGAATATATTGATGATGATTTCAGTTTATTTATTATTTAAATTCTATTATGAAGGACAGGGTAAAGTTAAAATCATATGGCAGAAATTCTTTAAATAGGCTGTTAAACTTTTATCCCTAAAATAGTATAATAACAGATAGCTGCAAATGACTAATCACAATCATGTATTAGAGAAATGTGTAATATTCTTAATCATATAATATATAAACGAAATAACATTAAGTAGGTTTATAATAAAACAAGAACAAGTATGTGGTAATTAAATTAACGCAAAGAAACAAGTTTTCATATCAAGCTGATAGTATTTGTTCTTGTTTTAAACAAACTTTAGTTTTGTTCAATTTCTCAGAAAATATTTCATTTCAAAAATTGCATCAGGAATGTGTCTTAATTTGAGAATGCTTAGATCAGGGGTTGGGAACCTTTTTTCAGCAAAAAGCCATTTCTGATTTTTTTTGGCAAATCACATGTTGAGCAAGTCCATGAATGATGTTTTGATTTACATGCATGAGGTTATCATAAAAATGTAAGTTGTTTGCCCATTATTGGTGTCGCATGTTAATCCACAGCACTACACTGTGTTTGAAAGGTTTTAATTATTATTGTATATATGTTTTAATCATTGTAAAAAGAGTTCTTATTCATTTTGCTGTAAAAATTTCAATAAAATAATTTGTAAGTCTTTTTAATATGAAACTGATTTCCAGTGAAAGTTATCAATTTTTAAACTTTAAAACATTATTTAAGGGAGACAACTGAAGAGACACATTTTTTGGTCAAAGAGCCGCAAGTTGCTTGCGAGCCATAGGTTACCTACCACTGGCATAGATATTTGAGTGGAAAATCATGACATAAGATACAGAAAATCAAAATTCATCTTGAGAAATCTAATACTTTCTCTTTTTTTAATCATTTTAGGCTTTAGGTGCAAATTACAACTCTTTAAGACTGCAAAGCCCTGCTGTATATCCATCTCCTTAGGACATGTATGAAAAGTAAATATGTGAAAAGAAACCAGTGACAAACAAGATTCTGGACGTCAAAAAAGAAATAAGCATGTCAGTACACTGTAAAAAAAACTCAACTCAAAATTGAAAAGCAACTTGCTGCAGAGCTTTTTTGTGTTTTAAGCCAAGTACTGCGCTTGGCTCGATTTAAGTTGAGTCAACTCAAAAATGTCCTGAAGCTAGCTGGCTTAAAATTTTAAGTTGAGTCAACTTTTTTTTGTGTTTTTCAGTGTGCTTTTCAAGTATGCATTGATCCATTTAAATACAAAGCAGATCTATTCACATGAGCTTCATACTCCAAGTACAGCAGGAAAATCAGGTACTGCTTAAAGTGTTTTAATGACACTAAACAACTTGTGACGTCGGAGTCACACTAAAACCTCATTGTACGAAACACACCATGCTGTTGAAATGGGTATCAACACCGCAATGTATCTACACATCTCCACACCACATATAATAGAATAGTAAAACCCAAGATTAAAACTTATTAGTTTCAGTTTAGTAGAGCTTCAATGATCAATATACCAATCAGGAAAAAGAGCAGAAAAGTGGCTTCGAACTTTAAATGAGTAAAACAACAGAAAGCATCCAATTAACACGCACCTTCTCTTTCACATTCTCAAAGGAGGAAGGAGAAACAACCGAGAAGCAGACAAGGAAGACGTCTGTCTGCGGATAGCTGAGAGGCCGAAGTCTGTCGTAGTCTTCCTGCCCTGAGAAACAAAAACAAGATTCAATTGATCGATTGGTTCGATATTAGATGGAGAACAGATGGAGAACAGCTAAGACTGAAGAGAAATTGCAACCATCATAAAAACAATAGCTAGAAACAATAATATATAAATGTACATTTCAATGATACATGTATGTAAGAGGTGTTAGTTTTTTAAAAGCTTTTTCTTATGCCCAGCAACAGTTGCAGTTTACCGCAGTGACATAGAACCAACATTTTTCTGTTCCCCAATTAACTTTAACACAACAAATGTGTTTATTCCATTGTGTGAAGAACATTTTAATACCTAGAAAATGTTTTGTATATTGGAAATATTGGAGGGATGTTAAAGGTTCTTCATGGAACCATAGAGCACAGAGAAGGCAGGATTTGATCCACAAAAAAAATGCAAGTGTTCAATTTCATGAAAAAAATAAAAAAATAAAAATAAATAAATAATAATAATAATAATAATAATAATAATAATAAAACAACCCAATTTTACTAACCCAAAAACTTTGATCAACAGTACACCAACCAAGACTGTGGTAGAACTGTGTGTATGATGTAGTTTTCACACATCAACAAGCCGTCAACAAGCAGGATGGATATTAATTTTATCATCTGCCACATAAAATATGCATAATATTGTCTAAAGCCATAATGAAATAAATGTAACATTATCTAGGTAGTAAATAGTAAATAATAAAAAAATGTGTCAGAGGATCTGGACTGAACTGATTCAGTTTTTGTTCATTTTGTTCATGTGTTCAGCATGGCAAGATGTACAAACAGAAATGAGCAGAGGCCCTATTTCCAGTTTTCACATCTTCTTTTTGTATAAATGGCTATACATATCACCACTTGTACACTGTAGACAATCAAAGCAGATTAATGCCCAGTGCAAGCCGTCTTACCTGCTGTGTCGAAAAGCCCCAGTGTATACGGTTCCCCTCCAATCATCACTGTGACAGCATAATTATCGAACACCTGCGAACAACCACAAATCTCTCTCATTCACGTTCACTGGACGTCACTCTTTAATTCATATCTAAAACTAAATACTAATTTACATTCATTTAGCCAAAGATCGTACAAAATAGAAGTGGTAAACGGCATGTATGACAGCAAAGTCTTTTTTTAAGAGGGAAACTGTACTTCATTTCAATTTCAAACAACGGAAGCTCTTTGATAGATGGTTTGTGATAGATTGATGGTGCAACAAACACCAAAGCCAAGCTGTAGTATTTGTTTTTGTAAATAAATATCATATTTAGGTCATGAATGTCAGATGTTTGTGAAATTATGTGAATTGAGTTGTAAAAAGTCGAACTGTTTAAGTGCAATGCACGAAATGCTTAAATGTGGACGTCCATTTTTGTGCAATACTGTCCAAATGGGGAAGTTAAAAGACTATACATAACATTAAAACACTTGAAAAGCATTCGTCTAAAACTTTCACACATCTCGCTCTATGTGGCATCTGTTTAATACTGCATGTTTATATTTGTCAACACACATTCTTACAAGCAGGGCTGGATTAAGAACTCAGAGGCTCCTGGGCACATTGTCTTATAGGGCCCCCTACCTGGCCGCACCCCTATAGTTGAATTGAAAAATAAGAATAATATAATAT
>CAIGQQ010032566.1:1775744-1825278 GCA_903798035.1 Danio albolineatus
TGACCAATGACAGCAGTCTGTTTAGTTAAAACAAGAGAAAGAACAAATCTGCGTGCTTTTTATACATGGAGTCATTTTCTGACAATTTAAATGATAGTTATATGTGATAACGTTACATTAGCCATTGTTTGCAAAGAGGAAATATATCGTTCTAAGCAATATGATTTTACAGAGAGGGAGGCATCTTTATCAAGACGTGCCGTCTATTCTAGCTGCCAATGTATTTCAGCGGTCGCTCATACACTGCGTATTACGGTAGAGAGCTAAAAACTGAACTGAACACAAATACTGTTGCCGCTAACGCATGTTTGTCATGATAGATCGGCTTCTATCATGGTCTGATGATACAGAATTAAATCATAACGAAATGAATAATACACAAATGCAACTAGAAAACCTAAATATCAAGGCTGCTTTATCCGTATTTACAAAATAAAACTCCTTCAAATCTCACAGACGGCCCTACTTTGTCCCTGTGTTAAAAAATGTATAATAATAAAACTAATCGATTTCACAAGCCATCTACACCATAGATTGACTGTACACCCGGCCATAGTGTCAATTAAACCTTTTATCGTGGCCACTTGGTGGAAAATAACTGTTTAGATGCTGTTTATACACATTTGAATTAGGCTAAACATTATTAAATACCGACGAGCCATAGTGACTTTTTATCACATTTTCATTATTAATTTTTTTTGTTAAAGTTTCTTTACTATTAAAAATGAATGTATTTCCAATCTGTTATGGGAAGAGAGAAAAACTGCATGAGTTCAGCAGAAGGTGGATTCGAACCAGGTTGACGATGGATCGCGTCAAAACATCTTACAGTGCGCTCTACGAGCTACGCCACTCACGCTACTATAAAATGCGCACTCTAGTTATCTTGTCTCTGCCAATCATACGCTGATGGGCGGAAACCACGTCAATAGCTTATTCCAACGAGGTGCGCTATTTCCACTTAGCCTAAATAGACGCTCCAAAATTGCCTTTTTTTTCCCCCTCTTGCAGGGGCCCCAAGTACGCACGGGCCCCTGGGCCTGTGCCCAGAATGCCCATTGGATAATCCGGCCCTGCTTACAAGGCTATGGCACATCTTGTCATTTTGACACTACAAAAAATATTTCTGCTGCTTGTTCAAACTGCTAATTTAAAATGAGCTGAATCAACACAATTCTCAGATTTTCTTTTTTAGGGTCAACTTAATTATTTTATGTTCCACCTACTTAAACTTACAAAAACAATTAAGTTCACTTATTTGATTTGTGTTGATATGAGACAACATGAAGGGATTGTGTGGAACCCAGCGTTATTTAGAATGTACTTGAATTGTCATTACCAGAAGGAATCATCATCTCGAGTTTAGGTACGTTTTTGTTAAATATAAAAACATGCATCATTCAGTACTTTTAATATGTGTGCACATTAAAAACAAGCACTTTCATAATTTTACTCAAGTGAAATTGAAAAGGCATAGCACTTTTACTGAAGGAAGTATCTATATTTAGTCTAATAAGAGCTTGAGCTCCTCATTTTAACCATCACAAAGCGCACACAACTCAGCATCGATATAGCAATGTGTGCAACTGCAAGTCACATCGCAAGATATGCATGATATGTTGAGTTGACTTTGCAGTGTTTTTTTAACATTTAAATACACAAAACGCACTGTTTAATTTACTTTTATCTTTGCTTCATTGCGTTCATCTATGCTTGCAGTTTGTTTATTACATTTTATGCATGATTCACTCCCCTACAGAATCATCTCAATCAAAATTAACACATTTGATAACACTTCAGGGACCAATTCTCACTATTAACTAGTTGCTTATTAGCATTAATATTATTGAGATATTGGCTGCTTATTAGTACTTATAATCTACGTATTCTGCATGATCTTATTCTGTATCCATAACCCAATACCAAACCTACCTTAATATATATTAATAAGGAGCAAATTAGGTGTTTATTGAAGCAAACGTCATATTTAATGGTTTGCTAGTAGGAATAGAACCTTAAAATAAAGTGTGACTATATAGATTATTTCCAAACAGTGCTATTCAATCACAATATAATACAGAATATCACAATATATATCGCAGAAAAATAAAATATCCCAATGTCCAATTTTTCCAATATTGTGCAGCCCTGCACACAACAGATAATATCTGGCACTATTCCACATAATCATTGGATCACTGTGACCCTCCCCCTGAATCTCTGACCCACAGCCCTCCACCATTTACTCCATTACCGTAGGAACATATTCGGAGGGGAATTTGTTGGTTGTATATGAGATGAGCAGACAGGTCTTTCCGACAGCTCCATCCCCAACCACCACACACTTTATGGTCTGCATCTATATGGAGAAGGAAAGAGACATATTGGAAATCAAGTTATCTCAATTGGCCCTCATAGGATTCAGAAATGCCTTTGAGTGAATCATACAGGAATCATTTGTTTCGGGCGTTCACTGTCGCCTCTGTTTGGCAGGTTGAATGCATTTACCAGAATTGTCAATAAGCCCTAAGTGATGTGATTTGATTTCAGAGACAAAGGCAGGCATACAGAAAGACATCTACAAGAATGCGTCCGATCTTATTTGCTTCCGCATATTAGCGCTGCTTATAGGAAGACTCGACTTTGTCACTTTGTCATACTCGTGTAATATAATCGCCGATTTTCAACTTTATTACCGTCTGTGAAGGAGTTTTTACATCAGACAATATGTATAATGCTCGTCCTTTTTAATAAACACATTTTGGAGTCTAATTTTGAACGCGACAAACAAAAGGAAGACGAATAGATTTTCAGCAAAACACTCATACACTTGTTTGTCGTTGATTAATTTGAGAATTTTCTTAACAGGAAACGTGCTGCATTAATAGGATAAGTCGGGTTTAATAATTAAATAGTTTATTTCTGCTTTCTTCCCCCCACTATTAAAGTTAGACACTTAACCTATTAAGTCTATTTTATTGACTACTACAGTAAATAATGAAGAAATCAGAAGATTGTGGCGATCACAGATGGCGAGATATATACTGGCGGGATTTGTTAGCAGTAAGTAAATCAAAGTTTTGTGTAATGAAGGCGACAGGATGCTGCGAGGCTAAGCTAACGCGTTAGCACTACTGAGAGGGCCACAAATCAACCCAAATCAAAACTACTCAACGGTTAAAACCTGGCCTAAAGTGTGTACTGTTTTACTGCTGTTTGTTCGATAAGAAACCATATAAAATAACAATACAGTTTAAGAACAGCTTACCGTTTCTCTCCGGCGACTAGGCGTTGGTTACGTCCGGGTTTGAGAGTATCAATCTGACGTGAATGAAAGCGAAAAACGTCCGAGCGTAGAGCCTCGATGTTCAGCCTGCCCACTCCGCGCACACACCCAGCACAGCCTGCAGTTCCGCTGGAGCGGCCGCTAGTGGTGCAGTTACTGCTTTGAAGAGGCAAGCACTCGACTTTTTGACTTCAAGGCCCCTCATTGTCAACATTTGAGGGCCCTCCGGCTCCACCTAACTTTCATTCATTCATTCAAACAAATTTTATTACAGACTTAAAGTCCAATTAAAAGAAACAAAAAACATACTCCATAACATGTAAGAAACCAAGCCATTTACAAAATACAGCAATATCAATGTCTTCACGGCTCGGATTGATATTGTGTACGACTGACATCTTTGTTTGATAAACGTACAACAATCATATATTAATTCATTTATTAATTTTCTTTTCGGCTTAGTCACTTTTTTAATCTGGGGATGCCACAGCGGAATGAACCGCCAACTTATCCAGCATATGTTCTACGCAGCGGATGCCTTTCCAGCTGCAACCCATCACTGGGAAACATCCATACACACTCATTCACACACATACAATACGGACAATTTAGCTTACCCAATTCACATGTATCGTAAGTGTTTGGACTGTGGGGGAAACCAGATCACCCGGAGGAAACCCACACAACCACTGGGAGAACATGCAAACTTCACACAGAAATGCCAACTGACCCAGCCGAGGCTCGAACCAGCGAATTTCTTGCTGTGAAAAGATTTTGCTAGCAAATTCCCAAGCTGAGTTTCAAACTGTTATTGACATACATTTTATAGAATAGTGAGGAATGGAAAGAGTGTGGTCCAAAAAGTCTGAAAATGATAATAAAATGACCGCATTTCTTATGTTTTTTCTTACATATATCATTATATAAAATATATAATACAAAATTCATCATAATTTAAACGAATACACCACTAAACCAGTATATTGTTGTTTCTTTATACATTTTCTGTATTAGCTTATAAACCCTAAACAGCTGTAGTCTGTCAAATTGAATTTTGTTAACAAAATGTTTTTGACAAAAGACCGTGGCTAAATATTTAATATACATTTTAAAATTACAAAGATAAATAAGAATAATATAGATTTTTTAGGCATTATCTCCATTGTAAAAAAATATTTTATGAAAAAAAAACTTAAAATTGAATTTATATAAAACTACATTTGAAAGAAACCCAAAGCTATAAGAGTCCGGAGTGGAAAAAAGGGTAGTACAAAAGTCTGAAATCGCTAGTAAAAATACTTATTTTGTTTTAGTACACATCAAATGGCACTGTAACTTCATCCGTCACGTGACCACATGTGGGAAACGAGTGGCCTTTCTTCTGTCAGAGAAATGTTCTCCCTTTGCATCCTGTGTAGTGCCATCTAGTGATGCGACAATTACAAGCAATAATCTCTAGTATTTCTCATTTATAATTTGGAATAGGATTCATCTTTTTTAATGTGCATTTACAAATAGGCATGCACACGTACATGTGTGGGGGTTTTATTACTTTTCTTTGCACACAATATTGTCAAAACATTACACATACATAAACATAAAATAAAAAGTCTCATGTAAATATAGAAATTAAACCAAAAAGAACAGTTGATTAAAAAAAGTAAATTATATTTAACTTTTATATTAAATTATATTACATTTCTGAAAGACATAATATGAACATCTTCATGTTGAACGTACGCAATGTATTTAGGCCCAAGTATCATTAATAATACTACTGATAATAGAATCAATCATATAACTTTCAAATGACGACAATATACAAGCATTCGTATAAAAAAACAATAATTTTGGCAGCAACTTTTATCTTTATTCACCGGAATGTGCGCAGCGCCGTTCCCCTCCTCTTCCTCCCCCTCCCATCCCTCTTTTCTGTTGACGTTTGGCTTTTGTGCCTGTTTTACTAAATGCGCGTAATCTTGCTCTCAAAGGCGTCTATTCCTGCCTGGACTTCATTTTTTGGTGCCAGCGCGTGACATGGCATCGACCCTGATGTGATGCGTTTCGAAAAAGACGCGTGAATTTCTCAGAAGCGCAAGATTGTCGCCCAAGATCTTCAAGGTTTTGTTTCCTTTGTCACACTGTCTTCCTGTGCTCATCTGCGGAGGTTATTTCCGTCGGTCCGTCTGCTCTGCGTGCTGCTGTTTTTCTCACCAGCTAGACACAAATCACATTGACCTGTATTTCAGAACCTTGTTGTGATTTTATACAAATCATTTCCGCGCGCATGTTATTATGCTAGGCTAACAGCCCGAAATAGCTCGCAGGCTGTTTTGGATTAGCACCTGCCTGGAATACTCGATAATATTCGCCTTAATGTAAATGTTCTGCAGAGGTGCTTTACCATATCAGGGTGCTCTGTCCATTTCACTCGGTAAATTGATGGTTTTGATTGTGGTAAAGCTATAGGTCGTGCAGGCCGAATTGTGTAATTCTCCAGTTGAGGCTGTTTTGCATAGCTGCCAGAAGGAGCTTGATGATTGGTTGACCAATTAAGCCCCCTGAGCTGCTGTTTCACTGGCTTTTGATTGAAGAGACTGAAGTTTACTTACTTGTGTGACTTGAACCGACCAAGGAAGGAATTCAACAATGTTTCGCTACTTGAATGATGTGGATGACAGCCCATACATGATGTGAGTGTTACATTTTCTAATGGGGTATATGCACAGTGTTTTTCAGCCAATGGTAAACTTCTGGTGAAAGTTTAATGTGACTATTTTCAACATTCACACGGTCCCTTTTACAGCATCCATGTTGTAATGTAATGTAATTACAATACATTCAGTTAAATAAACTTAAGCATTCATCTAGTTGTTCAAGTGTAAAACGAAATGAAAGACCGTGTAACCAATAGCATCGTCAGGATCAGCAGACGAGTGCAGAAACTCCATTGAAAGTACTGAGGTAACATAAACTGTCATATTTTAAAGACATGGCAGGGAAAATGTAATGCAGTGCTTCTTGCCCCACTTTATATCATACATCAATCAGGCTGTGAAGATCACGGATATTTAAAGAAATCAGACTATACGTTCCGATTCTATAATGGAAAGACGGTTCACCGGAAGCGATGAGGCTGGCTGGCTGAAATAAAACGTCTGTGTGCATATACCCTATTGACTACATTTATAAAGGGGAACACTGTCTATTGGAACTATTTTGTAACTAAATATAATGCATGTTATGTAGGGATCCATTCGCAGCACATAGGCACCAGATGAGGAGTATGTTTGGTTCATTCGGGATGGATCCGTTTGCTCTCACCCCGCAGATCCAGCATCCACGAACACGCATTCAGGTACACCTCTGATTCATTTAATTGCATATTATTATGTAGGATTTAAAGGGATAGTTCAGCCAAAACTTTTAATCGTCATCATTCACTCACTCTTCACTTGTCTAAACCTGTTCGACGTTCTTGATGGTCACTTTGATATATCACATCATCCTAATGGTGATATTATAAGTTGTTAGTGACTTTTAGGCTTGTATTGAATATTAACGTGTCTGTTTTGTACTCTACACTTTGTAGCCACAAGCTGGAGCCTTGACCCCCTTTGGCATGATGGGAATGGTATGACCAAAAAGCCTCCTGGGCTTTAATGCCAAATAAAACATGTCTATGGCAATTATTATATGACTTAAAGCAGAGATTTTTCTTCATTCTATGTCCTTTTTTTATTCCAGGGTGGTGGGTTCATGGACATGTTCAGCATGATGAGTGGAATGATGGAGAACATGGTGAGGTTTTTGTCTTGATTGCAAATAAATAAAACACTGACTTACTGAAACACTGTAGTGTGCATTTCAAGCCTGTTAACAAAACCGCAATATCCTAAAATCTGAAGAATCTTTCTATGTAGAATGTACATTTGAGTTTTTATAATATGAAGGCTTGTTCTGCTTTTGTTTACTCAAGATTTATTCATGTCTGCACGTTAGTCTAGTTTTATTCAAGTCACATTTTACCATCAGTACTGATGACACAGAAATGCCAAGTACATAATGATTAAACCTATAATAATTATTGTCAGTACAAATTATTTTAAACTCTTGACATCTATTCATACAGGTCTTTGTTTAGAGCACCACCACAATGCTTGCTTTCTGTTAAAAATATCTTCCATGTGTTAATGGCAATAATAGCGTGCATTATTTTTACAGCTTCTGCACTGTAACAAATACAGACCGGACTTTCCCCTTGTTGATCTCACTTTAATATAACTGTCTAAACTCTTGAAGTGTTGAGGGAATACTGACAGAAAAGATTAACTGATCTTTGGACTTTCATGTCTTCTTTTTTTTCTTTACTTCGTAGGAACGAATGTCTGGTTCTCCAAACTGCCAGACCTTCTCCTCCTCCACAGTCATCTCGTACTCCTCCACAGATCCAGGAACACCTAAAGTCTATCAGCAGACTAGTGAATATCGCACTGCTCCCGGCGGTGTAAGAAACACTTTAATGTTTACATCACAAAATTACCATGTTACACATATATACAGTTTGTATGGGATAATGTAGCTCCAGCCAGTTGCTGTTGCATTAAAAAAGCTCCGTATTACAGGACCTGACATGAACTGTAGTGGTCTTTTATCAACCGGAAGGGTTTTGTTTTGTGGTAACAACCAACTGGAAAAAAACAATATCTTACTAAGTAATCCGTTTCAAACCAGACAAATGTTTAAGCGATACAGCAAAGTCATACAATTTAAAACACATCTTTCCACCACATAAATATCTATGATTTATTAGTGAATGACTTTAACTAGCTGTTTCTATTTAGATCTGCAAGATGTATTTAAGATGTTGTGAGATCAAAGTCAGTGTAGATTATCCAACTGGTGGATATTATCATATTATAGTTATACATATCACAAATTATAGTTTGTGGTTAAAGAGTTTTTATAGTGGCTTTTTAAAAATAATTTATTTATTATTTTTTTAAGTTTTTGGTTTAGCATTTGAATGCAGCTAAAAGAATGAGACCCCTTCCTAGCAAACACTGATGCTGTTAGACAGAAAAATGAGTGCAACACTTACCAAAACACCTACACAAAGCAAAAACAAAATGTTGCGTTGCTACAAATCGCAAGGTTTTGATGACGCCAAAAGATTTGTGAATCTAAAACTATAGCCGATTTTTCCACTGCATGCTATAGCGAGATTCAGTTCAGTACAGCTTACTTTTGGGGGCTTTTCCATTGTGTTTTGTACCTAGTACCTGATACATTTTGTAGTACCACCTTGGTTGAGGTTCCAAGCAAAGTTGTTCCGTTATCAAAATGTGATGTGTACATAATGCGGATCTTCAATTGGTTTGAGAGTATCGTCACTATATTGTCACTTAGCATCATTGGATTTACATTTAGCAGATGTTTTTGTCCAAAGTGACTTGCGGTTGATTTGTGAGATGAGATACACAACCTACTATATATAAATAGTCTGCAGCAGCCATTGCTGTGTGGTTGGTTCGCAATGCAAACCAGTTGGTTCGTGTTAAGCATTTATATTGTTTACCATGATGCTACAGCAGTTGAGGTGGCACAAGTATCGCAATAATCCCCCTAAATGAAGTGAGCCATGTCGTTCATAATCATATGTGGACATGCAGTGCAAACGCAGCTTTAATGAGCCGAGGTCAAACATTGAGCAATGAGGAAAAGTGCCTCATTGGCAAAGCAAAATATGCATCATAGAAGCTGTCAAATCAAGTTGTGAACTAATCCGTATAGTTCTAGGTTTGTGTGTAAAATTGTCCCGTATGAACACCGACCAAAGCAGGGTTAAGTAGATTATTTTCAATTCTGGTCTAGTCCAAACAAACCTAGAGAATGTGGGAGATGTATTTGCACCGAGTATCTCACAGTTGAGGTAGCACAACTGCTGAATCGCCCCTAATTGTTTTTTGAATTGTTTGTTCAGATCAGAGAGACGCGTCAAACGATGCGGGACAGTCAGAGCGGGCTGGAGCGAATGTCTATTGGGCATCACATTGGCGAGAGAGGTCATGTGATGGAACGCTCCAGGAACCGTCTCACAGGCGATCGTGAAGAGAGGCAGGACTTCTTCAACCTGGAAGAGAGTAAGTCAAATCCCTCTTTCTGTTTTTCAGTTCCACCCCCTGTAACTACTTCAATTTCATCTCAAACCTTTGTGAATAAATTCTCTCATTCACTATTGTGAAAATGGTTCTCTTTCAGATGAGGCAGCTGCCTTTGATGAAGAGTGGAGGAGAGAGGTGGGCCGGTACCGCCCCCCTACTGCCCGCAGTTTAGATTACGGGCGTGAGCGGAGCGCAGGGGTTGGACAGCAGCTGGCCCTCACAGCACCTCCGAGCTCCTCCTCCTCTCCTTCACCCCGCCACGAGTCTCCACGCCACCATCCTCCTCAATCCCGCCCGCGCTACGACTGGTGAACGGTATGAGTCTTACACTGCCTGAACTCAACTCATCTGTGGAGTAGAGCTGCATAATTCTCCATAAATTGAGAATTACAGCCAATTCTCATTTAAAGTTCAAACGATCGTAACACGATTATAAATAGACATCACTAACATATATAATTTAGTAGAAGTTCTGAACAAAATTTGATTGCTGCAGTCAAAACTCAACTTGACTTCATTTAGATCAGTTGTCTTGAGCAATTGATTTAAAAACATACATTTTTTTTTTAGTCAATATCAATGTTTCTATTAAACTTATTTCATACCTATTTTGAAATATTGGATTTTGAAAACTTGGACACAACTGAGTTGGATACATGTTTTTATTCAACTAAAAAAGTGCATAAACTACATTGAATTGTACTTACCAAATAAAAAAATATATATATGTGTGATTTTTGTTTTAACACATCATGTGATAAAAATGAGCTCACTGGGTCTACATTAATTGATAAACTAGGGGACCAGTCACATTGCACGATATCTGAAATGTTGTTTTGGAAATTATAAGCCAAAGTTATATAGCCAAAGTTCGTCATCTCAGTGGTTCCATACAGTCATGAAAAACCTGGAAAAGTCATGGAATTTTGACATGGCGTTTTCCAGGCCTGAAAAAGTTTTGGAAAAACTGAAAAACCCACAGTTTTGGAAAAGTCATGGAAATTAGTTTAACAAATATCTGTATACTTCAATATAGGTTAGTTGTCTTTACTTCTGTACTGTCCATGGCCAAACGCATGCTCTCACATTTTTAGTGCTGTGTGAGCATTATTTAAATACATTTTACATAGAAATAAAGATTAATGTAAACTAAATGTTGCATGTTTTATGATATGCTGTAATAACTCTGAACAGGCATTATTGTTCTTATTATTTACCCCATATACGTAGACATTACATGAAAAAAGAGGTCATGAAAATGTACTCCTGGAAAAATCATTGAATTTTAGTAGTAAAAATGTGTAGGAACCCTGCATATCATTACCTCCAGAACTGTCTTGAGCGTCTATGCTCGCAAAGAGCAGTCTCACACCTCCAAAAGCCACTGTGCGTTCATTGCTTTTCATTTTCTATGGTGCAATTAATTTATTATATTAGAGAAAAACACAGCGGCTTTTCCTAAGACAACATTTTTTTTTCTTTTAGATATTTGCCACCAGTTTATCAGGAAGTTACAATTTTATTCTTTTTGACTTGCTGGAAAGGAGGGTTTATTTGTAAATATTTTGCCTTTTTGGGTGGAAACAAAGCTGTTGACTGTTACACAAATAGGTGGAGATGAATTTAGTCGATACAATCGGCATTTAAAGCATTAAGTACATTGGTCTTTATGCCGGCAGCTATGGTCTTTATGCCGGCAGCTATGGTCTTTATGCTGGCAGCTAGCTCTCTGCAATTCTCACATGGTCGCCCACTGAAGCTAAGCAGGGCTGCGCCCGGTCAGTACCTGGATGGAAGACCACATGGGAAAGCTAGGTTGCTGCCGGAAGTGGTGTTAGCGAGGCCCGCAGGGGGCGCCCAGCCTGCGGTCTGTGTGGGTCCTAATGCCCCAGTATGGAGAAGGGGACTCTATACTGCTCAGAGAGTGCTGTCTTTCGGATGAGATGTTAAACCGAGGTCCTGACTCTCTGTGGTCGTTAAAAATCCCAGGATGTTCTTCGAAAAAAAAATAGGGGTTTAGTCCCGGCATCCTGGCCAAATCTGCCCATTGGCCTCTGTCCATCATGGTCTCCTAACCATCCCCATATCACAATTGGCTTCATCACTCTGTCTCCCCTCCACCAATCAGCTGGTGTGCGGTCTGGTGCAAAATGGCTGCCGTCCGATGCTGCCAGGTGGATGAGGAGACCCCCCCCCCTTTTTGTGTAAAGTGCTTTGAGTGCTCAGAAAAGCGCTATATAAATGTAAGGAATTATTAATATTATTATTCATTCATTCATTTTCTTTTCGGCTTAGTCCCTTTAATCCGGGGTTGCCACAGCGGAATGAACCGCCAACTTATCCAGCATTTGTTTTACGCAGCGGATGCCCTTCCAGCCACAACCCATCTCTGGGAAACACATCCATACATTCTCATTCACACACATACTACGGACAATTTAGCCTACCCAATTCACCTGTACCGCATGTCTTTGGACTGTGGGGGAAACCGGAGCACCCGGAGGAAACCCACGCAACCACGGGGAGAACATGCAAACTCCACACAGAAATGCCAACTGGCCCAGCCGGGGATCGAACCAGCGACATTCTTGCTGTAAGGCGAACGTGCTACTCACTACGCCACCGTGGCGCCCATTATTATTATTATTATTATTATTATTATTATTATCTTAAAAAAAGAGAATTTGATATTTTGATTGTACTTTAGACATCAGAGTTTATATCCAAAATGCATAAACCATGATTTGTATTCAATATTGCTTTACTTTTCAAAGATTTAATAAAGAAAGGCAAATCACTGCTATTTAAAAGTAATGTTTGAATGTGAATGTTTAGATGAAAATGACATTGCCTTCAACATATACATTATAGTGACGAAAGGACTAAATCAACATGTATGTATTTTAAAAACTTTGCTTCAGTAGCAAAGTAATAAAAAATACATGATATGCTCTTTAATTGCAGCAGTCAGAAGAAAAAATAAATTGATAAATTTGCTAAGTCTCTGTATAACGTTCACAGCAGGGTTTTTTGCTATTTATTTTTAGTATAGTGATTATAAATGCATAAGAAGTCACTGTAAAATACTTTTTAATGTAATATTGCAATATTGATCTGTGATACCTGATGTGATTCCATCGGTTATGAATTACACATGAATATTGCCATATTATAAACATGCTCTCTTTTAAAAATGTTTTCAACTTGTCAAACCGTTGTCAAATTCTTAAGGTGCAGCTGATCACAGAGAGTTGGAACAGATCTTTTAATCCCAGTTTCTTTGCAATCCTGTTTGGACTTTTATATGCATTTCTACTGAGACATAATAATATGATTCTGTCAATCAATTAAGTTGGCAGGGAAACCACACTCCTACGTCATGTTGCGGTGGGCCTAAAAAACCCTGGTATTTGGATCATATTTTAACATCAGGAAATTGTGTTTATATGACAGTAGAAACACTATTTCTACATACAGTTCTGTCTAAACAGCTTCCAAAAGTTCATCGTAGGTCTCTGTATAACATTCACAGCAGTGTTTTTTTATTATTTGTAACTTATTTTTAGTATAGTCATTATAAACGCATAAGAAAGTCACTGTAAAATACATTTTTAGTGTAATAATGCAATATTTATTTTTAACAATTTATATTTATTCTGTGCATATGATTTAATATTGACGTTATAATTGATACAAAAAGTAACCTCTCATTTGCAATAACATCCTGACTGTGTTTTTACTCAGCCTTCCTTTTTTTGTTGTTGTGCGTCTCTATGCAGGTGGAGTTATCTACCTGATGCTGTGAAATGAGAGAAAGGAGGAATAGAGAAGAAAATTATAACCGATGGGTCAAATGTTTGATAGATCTGAACTGTCTCAATATGTGTAGTCAGCTTCTTACAGGAACATGTGCTGGCATGAGGTATCATAACACGGGCTGAAGAGTTTTAGAATGCATCCCCGTTGTGTGTAATTCGGCCTGGTCTGTGTACTTCATACCACGTTACTGCTCCCAAAGCATACACACCAGCATTCATCATATTTCAAACAGCTCTTCAACCTTGTGATATATACATACACAATGACATCTTTGTATTTAATTGAATTCCCATGCTTCCAATATTTCAATATCCAAATATTTAATTATACACTACACATTTATGCACACACGCACGCACATGCACACACACTCTCACACACACACACACACACATTCACCGTAAAGTCCGTATATGTTTGTGTTGACACTAGGGTATTTGTGGGTTTAACTGTACAATGCTGACTAATTAAACTTATTAACTAATAAAAAAGACCTTGTTACATCATTGGCTTTGCTGTAGCGTGTGATTTGTGACATCTATGTAATTAGACGGCTTGTTTGTCTTTGTTTAGAATGTCCTTTTTGCTAACACATGACTTGTTTGTTTACTTTTTATGCATTAGAGAATACAGAAAAGAGTAATAAAAGCAGCATATTAGGATCATGGGACGGTGAAGACCAGGAAACGAAAACAATGTTAATTAAATTTCATCCCTCTGTTGGAAATGCAAACAAAAATCATGTGTTTAAGCCATTTCAGGGGAGTTTAGAAGTTTATTTTTCTTTTAAATGCTCAATTCATTGTGCATGTGTTTTCTTAATTTACTAACTTGCATGCTCGGGACAGCAATGCTTTCAACTCCTGTTAACAAATGCCTCATGCTTAAATGAATCTTGTGTGTGTTTCCTGTAATGTGGATTTTAATGTTTGTTCTGGTGCTGTGCCTTCCCCCTTGGACGTATAATGTAAGTACATTATGGAAAACATGAATGTTGTTTCTTCAAACGCTCCAATTCATCAAAAGTTTGTATTCTCATGTTGTTTTTAAGACTATTGACATTCCTTAAATTGTCTTCATTGTTTTTCTGAGTATTATGTCTTCAATAGAGATGTGATTAATCGTAGAATTTGTGGTGTGTGGGAATGCAAACTCAATTCTCAGACGTCTATTAGATTTTTATGATCTATTAAAAGTTTCCTTATTTTAGCCAAGCCGTCTACGTTTAGACATCTATTTCACGTCTATTAAAAACAATGCTTGATTGGTTTAGGTCTGGGCTCTGTGGTAACCAATTCATATGCAAAAATGATGTCTTGTACTCCTTGAACCACTCAGCCTCCAAGAATCCTGGTATTTTCATCTTGGATTCGGAACGTACCCGTGCCATCAGGGAAGGAACCAAATTGATTGATGAACCATCTTGTTCATTCAGGTATCTTCTAACTTTATTCTTTGGGCACATAATGTTGGTAAACATTGACTGACTGCAGCATCCCCAGATCACAGCACTGCCTTGTTTGACCATATGACTTTTTTCCCCCCATTGCTTCAATCTATGTTCCTGATCAACTGAAGCCTTTTTACAATTAGCCTACTGATGGTTTTCTTTTAAGGGTTTTCCTATTTTCACACACGTGCTTACCGACACTATGTGGCTCTGGTGATTTCTGTTATGAATTCATTCAGTCATTTATTCATTCATTTTCCTTTGGCTTAGTCCCTTTTTTCATCAGGGGTTGCCACAGTGGAATGAACCGCCATTTTATTCAGCATATGTTACACAGCAGATGCTCTTCCAGCTGCGACCCAAAATTGGGAAACAGTGGTTATGGATTACATAACGATATTACAAACATGCTCTCTTTTAAAAACTTTTTTTTTACATTTTTAAACATTCAAACTCATTCTTGAGGTGCAGCTGATCACAGAGAGTTGGAACAGATCCTTTAATCCCGTTTTCTTTGCAAATCCTGTTTTGTGTACTCATATGTGTTACTATGGAGACGTGTTAATATGCTCCTGTCAATCTTTTAAGTGGGCGGGGAAAACCGAAAGGGGTCTGGATGCAGACCTGGCGCAGTGCAATCTGAGCTGCATCCAATGCTTTTAATGGGCTCGCCTAACCCCACCCCTCACAGTGACGTCACTCACTCAATTTGAGTCCATTGTGTCTGACATTTGCATTGTTGTGTGATGCAATTTCAGCTTGCATCATAAAGGCTGCATCCAGATACTATTGGGAAAACCTCACTCCTACATCATGTTGAGGAGGGCCTCAAAAACACAATGATTTGGATCATATTTTAACATCAGGAAATTAAAAAAAAGACTTTTTCTGTCCAAGGGCGGCACGGTGTCTCAGTGGTTCTCAGTGGTTGCTGGTTAAAGTCTCGGCTGGGTCAGTTGGCATTTGCATGTTCTCCCTGTGTTGGTGTGTGTTTCCTCCGTGTCCTTCAGTTTCCCCCATAGACATGCGCTATAGGTGAATTGAATAAACTAAATTGGCCATAGTGTATGTGTGTGAATGTGAGAGTGTATGGGTGTTCCCTAGTATTGGGTTGCAGCTGGAAGGGCATCCGCTGTGTAAAACATATGCTAGATGAGTTGGCAGTTCATTCTGCTGTGGTGACCCCTGATGAATAAAGGAACTAAGCCGAAGCAAAAAAATTTAGCTCTTTTCAAAAAGCTTTCTAAAGTTGATTTCGATCTTAGGAGTCCTTTAAGACTACAGCTGTCCTAATCTCTTGAGTTTTCTTCACGCTGTGCGTCTGGAAATGTTCTTAGTTTTGTCCCCTTTTGCTTATATAGTTTTTTTTTTTTTGTATCTTGTCAAACAACCCCCTCTGTTAGTTTGTAATTTATTATTTTATTCTCGTCTTTCCAGATAAGGATGTGTTAACTTCATCCTACCTCTACCTGTTGTTTTTTAGTCTAATCCATCCTTTGGTCAGTGTACACCACTTGGCATCAGTTGTTGTTTTCATTTGGTTTGCTCTGCTACAAGCTCAGGTAATTTTAGCTACATGGTATTTGCACTAGCTTTTACACAAGAATGTAACTGAATATAAAGTCAGGTCCAAAAGCCTGAGATGGGTATCAAAAGAGGTAAACAAACATTTGCAAAAAATAGCATGTGGTGGCATAGCACAAGCATTGAAATGCATATTAGGATTGATTTTGTACGTTAGCCATGTTTATTCATTCATTGATTTTTCTTTAGCTTTATTCTTCAGGGGTCGCAACAGCACAATGAACCACTAACTTATCCAGCATATGTTTTACACAGCGTGTTTTTGCTGCCCTTCCAGCTGCAACCCAGTACTGGGAAACAACCATACACTCTCACATGCACACACTACAGCTGATTTAGTTTATTTAGTTCACCTATAGGAATGTCTTTGGACCGGGGAAAACCAGACCACCCGGAGGAAACCCACACCAACTTAGGGAAAACATGCAAACTGCACACAGAAATGCCAACTGGCCCAGCTGGGACTCGAAGCAGTGACCTTCGCCTTGCCATGTTTACTGTAATGCAAATAGGCGGCTCCATAAAGACAAGGTAAACACCAGATTGGCTCACTCTATGCAACCCACAATGCATTTGTGACACTAGAAAATCTAAAAAATGTTTGCCAAGCCTTTAGTGATAATGAACTGGGGCAGTTTTGCTTTTATGCCACAGATCTTGGGTATTATGTACTGGGATTGATATTTTTTTAAATGTGTCTATTCTAGCAGGTTATTTCTTTGCTCTTATCATTTTTCACTTTTATGTCCCCTATTTTTGCCAGCTCCTTTGTGAAAAGGTTCAGGGACTTTCCCACAGCAGAAAGCTCTTTACTGCCTGTTGAAGGTCAGTATGATCAGCTATGGGACAGACAAAAAGGGGAGATGGCTATAAAAAAAAATGACTATTGGAATAGGACATAAAGTGTTTAAATTGATATAGTTCCCCCAACAGTGGTTCTGTTTAAATTTAAGCAGTTCCACAGTTTCTTCTGTTGAATACCTAAGACGGTATTTTAAAGAATGCTGGAATCCAGAGCCACCAAAAGGTGTTTTCCCTGTTATATATTATTGATACCAATATCTTCCAATATTCATAAAAAAAATCTTCCATTGTGTTCAACAGCAAAAAGACACAATGTTTTGGAACCACTAGAAGGTCCATAAATGCTGACAGAATTAGTTTTTTGGCTGAACCATCCTTTTAAATTGTTTTAATGTGTTTGACCTACCAAAGGTTCAACTGTCAAATGACAACCTTTCTAGATAGACAGTCAGATGATTTTTAGATGATTCTTTTTGACAAAATTTACAGCTTTAATTACATTAGTTAACAGTGACACTTGGCTGTCTTTTTAAAAACATTCACTGAATAGATTAGTTCGACTAGCTGATTTATTTGATTCAATTCACTGATTCAAGAATAAAAAAAGAAGATATAAACAGATCCTTCTAGGTTGGATTACTGTAATGCTCTGTTCGCTGGCTGCCCAGCCTCCTCTATTAACAAACTTCAGCTAGTACAAAATGCAGCCGCCAGAGTTCTTACCAGGTCTAGAAAATATGATCATATCACACCAATTTTATCTTCTTTACACTGGCTGTCTGTTAAGTTTCGTATTGAGTTTAAAACATTGCTTCTTACCTATAAAGCTTAAAATATTCTAGCTCCTGTTTATCTAGCCAACCTTCTGTCTCGCTACAATCCCACCCGCTCTTTAAGATCTCAAAACTCAGGGTTTCTGGTAGTACCCAGAATAGCTAAGTCAAGT
Organism: Danio albolineatus; assembly: GCA_903798035.1. NCBI lineage: Eukaryota > Metazoa > Chordata > Actinopteri > Cypriniformes > Danionidae > Danio > Danio albolineatus. The sequence goes on from CAIGQQ010032566.1 coordinate 1,793,798, forward strand.
AAAGGTGGTCGAGCCTTCTCATTTATGGCTCCTAAACTCTGGAATAGCCTTCCTGATAATGTCCGAGGCTCAGACACACTCTCGCAGTTCAAAACTAGATTAAAGACCTATCTTTTTAGTAAAGCATACACTCAATACATCACATAGCGGTATGATGCATGAATGTGCTCCACGCATCTTGTTTATATACACTATGAACAGCAGCTACGCTAATTATTCTCTATTTCCACCTGGGGATACTCATCCTGAGGCCCCCAGAGACTATGCAGCGCCACGGATGCAATCCAAGACCCGCGACGAGACGATTCCAAGGTTCCATAATCCTAAACCACGCTGTATCCTGAGCAGCTGCTTGGTGCTTGGCAGAGTATCAAGCAAGAGACTGATTCCTGTGACCCTCCAAGGACAGACAAGCCTCTAGTTCTCCAGCCTCCGGCGACTAGACTGCAGCTAGATGGAATACTCTTCAGTGTTTGGATTTGTAAGTAGTGAATATTAAACAACACTGAACTGAACTGAACTCTAACACTAATAACTGGACTGACACTTTCAATTTACTATAACCTTCTATGTGAAGCTGCTTTGACACAATCTACATTGTAAAAGCGCGGTACAAATAAAGGTGAATTGAATTAAATTGAATCTTACATGTGTTGCTTTAAGACTCCAGCTGTTGGTTTGTAACTATTTGCATAAAATAGAAATCCTATGCAGCAATATTGTGATTTGAGTCACAACTTTTGTTGTTTATGAAACTGTTGTCTTAAAACAACATTGTAAAATTTGCTCTTCTGAATATGGATGTGAACTACTTATACTTTTGTTAATTTGTTAAATCTTAATTGTTTATTTAAAGATTTATTTCTGGATAAATGGTTGTAAACAATGGAATGGGGAGAAGGGATGCTCTAAATATTCATGAATGAACATATTTTAGTTTTTTTTAATCATACTACTACATTGCAAGCAGACATTTACCATTTGCTTCATATACAGTATACAATTATGCCTTATATGTTTTATAAATTTAATCTGTTACATGTAACCTTATAAGTTGTTTATTGGATGCCGGTCATGTGCTGTAATGAACTCGAACCCATGAATAAGTGAACTCAGCTCCCAGATACACACCTGCAACAGTAAATCAATGCAAAGTACCTCTGCAGGCAGACTCTCTGAGCCGCTTGTGCTTCAAACAGTAGTCAGACGGCAGACATGATAACGCACGCGCACTTCTGCGAGCCTGGTTGCTATGGTTACAACACAATGGGAGCCGGGACAGAGGTCTATTCGAAAGGAAGGGAAAAAACTGCAGGAGAGAGAGACTCAGGGAGATGGAGTGTGTGTGTGTGCGAGAGAGAGACCGCTTGACTGGTCACACTATTGCAGTCTTACAAGGAAGTCCAGATTTTAGACAAGCTCTTTTAGTCTAATAAAATTTTACAATGGTAGTAGGAAAGTAAGAATTTTTTTTTGCAAAAAACATAAATTAATAGAAACATGAAAAACATTAAAAAAAAATAATTCATCAAGAATCATGAAGTATTTGCTTTCCGATTGTAATCTTTTTTGTTATATTGTCACAGTTCACTCTTAAATACAAAGTACATTATTGACATCAGAGAATTCAAGAACTTTCAACATCCATTGAGACTTTTCATTGCATAAAAAATATTTATGTCTAAAATGTCCTTTAGATCATTGAAATGCTCTCAATGCTTAGAAATAAATTGTTAAATTCTTTAGGGAACCAAAACAATGGTACTTCTGTGGCATCATTGCAAAAGAAATCGTTTCTTTGGAACCTTTACTTTTAAGAGTGTTGAATCAAGCACAGCCACATCTGAGCGCAGCTGGTTAAAAGACATCTTAAAGTATGGCTACACAATGACGGCCGTTTTTAGTTAAGTTTTCTTTTTTAATTTGATTTATTTCCAAGTAAAACTTGCAATTGTCCATTAACTGGCCTAATTAGTTGTGGATGGTTTTTAAGGACTGGTAACTGAAATGCTATTTAAGTTTCTTCCATGTTATCTTGTGAAAATCCCCTTTGGGAACCTTTTAGGATTTTTAATAGTAATAATTCTTTACATTTGTATAGCGCTTTTCTAGACACTCAAAGCGCTTTACACAATGGGGGGGATCTCCTCATCCACCACCAGTGTGCAGCATCCACCTGGATGACGCAACGACAGCCATATTGCGCCAGACTGCACACCACACACCAGCTAATTGGTGGAGAGGAGACAGAGTGATGAAGCCAATTATGATATGGGTATGATTAGGAGGCCATAATGGACAGAGGCCAATGGGCAGATCTGGCCAGGATGCTGGGGTTAAACCCCTACTCTTTTTTTGAAGAACATCCTGGGATTTTCTTTTTTCGACCACAAAGAGTCAGGACCTCGGTTTAACGTCTCATTCGAAAGACGGGAAAGACGAATAGTGTGTCAGTAACACGTCAAATGACTGTTTGTTTTCTCTACACATGCTGGCTTGGTATTTTTAGGCTGAATCTGCCTGAAATATCCTGAGCAGGTTATATGTTCTAATAATTGCTTGTGTGTGATTTTTCTCCTTGAAAAGTGCGGTTTTGTGCATACTGTTGTCAGAATTTAGTAATGTTGGCAGAACTTGATTTCATTGATTGGAGGGGGAAGAGGGGGGTTACATACCAGTATGAGGCCAAACCAAAATGGTGGCGGCCTTCATGACATCAGTGGGAAGTCATTTTAGAGAAAGCACAAGACTACACTTATTATATTTTGATAGTTTCCAATGCTAAAACAGGATAGCTGTTTGGTGTGGCCTACACTTGACATCAGCAGAATGGAAACTCGTTTCAGAGGAAAAGCAAGACAGTATATTTGGACTTCTTGTGTGGAATTACATCTACTAATTGTTCACAATAAGTCCAGGGATTTTCATGAACGTAAACAGGGTTTAATTTGAATTGATGTCGACTTTAATAGATGAAAATATGTAGATTTAAAATGAGCCTCATGAAACATGATAGCCCAGGTTTTGATGAACAAAATTGTCTGTTTCAAATAATAACTTTATAATGTCACCACTACCTCATTAAGGTACTACAATTAAGCCTGTTTAGTGGCCATTACCTAATCAAGCAGTTCTAGGTTAATTTCCTTAATTAAGTGTCGTAAATCGACAATTAAAGAGGCAGCGATTTACATAATGAATAAATAGCCTTATCTCGACATCCTCTTGGTTTTTTCCTTCGCTTCTCCTCACCTTCCCTTTTCCCTGGAGAATAAGGAAAATCACGCCCCTTCTCACCCTCGAGTGGTCGTGCGTCCCTCGCTCACCCCTCCGTGAAGATTTGTGCCCGTGCAGACTGCAAAAGAGTGCAAGTCGTCTTGACAGAGGAGCGGGAGAGGGGCAGAAAGAAAAGGGGGTGGGGAAGAATCAAACGTACGCATCAATTTGTACAGTCTTCAGCTGCACCCCGTTTTCTGCGCCGATTTCAGGGGGGAGCGGCAGGGAAAACGCAGCGTTATTTGCGAAGCCGCAACAATGTAAATCTTTCCGCGCATCGAGTTGCCTTTATGTTTGAACGCGTGTAGGTCAATGTACAGTAAGAACGGCGGCAGGAGAGAGAGAGAGAGAAAGAAAGGGAGATACGCATCGCTGGATATTATAGGTAAGAAGGGGAGAAAATGGATGCTTATATTTGTCTCGTTCCCTTTTGGCCATGCTCAGATGGTTCCCCTTTCCACGCACTCCCGTCTTTGTGCTGTGCTAACGTGCATAGACTGGGCTGAAATCATATTGCAAATCGGGGTGCGTAACCACGCAGGTCTCGAGTGCTCACATTCCACGGAGCTCGACAAGAATGCCATTCGCCATTCTGATCCCAAATCTTCCTCATATGGGAACTGGGAAACACTGAAAGGTGGGTGCTTGCGACCCTCTCGCCTCGTCTTGTCAGGATTGAATATGCAGTGCATTGTCTGAGAACTGTAATCCAGAGGTCGTCCAGTTAGTACAGTAGAGCACTGCCTCTGCATGCGTATCAATAACAAGCAGCAGAAGAATGGAAGAAAGGAACGTTGCGGTGCGTGGCCGAGAGATGATGCACGTTTGGGTGTCTAACTCACCCCACCTCTTGGCATTGTGTATTTGCCTGCTTACAATTCACAATCGAAGCTAATTTCGGTCTAATTATATTTGTGCCAGTGTGCATATGAGGGGGACATAGTGATTTGTTGTGTGTGGCAAGCCGTTTTAACATTTATTCCTTAAAAAGTAGTCTAGCAGCCTGTCTGTTTTTATATAGGCCTATTACTAGGATTTGTATTGGTAGTTATTCAGTTTTGTAAATAGAGATTTGCTTGTAATGTGCACTTGGTTATGCTGACACATATCCCAGTAATTACTTTTTTGCTAATGATTCCTTTCAACATCCGTGATGCTGTGCAGAAGTGCTCCCTTATTTTGTGTACTATATGGTGTGCATTTCAGGTGTTGCTAGTACCAATACTGCACTTTTACTAACAACTATTCATTTTGTATTTACATTTATTGGTATGTATTGCCTTTTATAAATGAATAGACATCAGTACACCAGTGTACAATCTATTTGTTACTAGTATGATTTGACATTAAACAGTAAAGTTAACTTGCTCTAAAAATAAAAAATTATAACTAGTAAGAAAAAAACAAGATAGATTCTAGGGATGCACAATATACTGTTTCAGCATCAATATTGCAATGTGTGTATCTGCAATGTTGAATTGGGATTAAATTTGACCATGAAATGCAGTTCAGAACATAGTCTGGCCAGAGTCATTGGAGATTTTTTCCATAATGGAGAAAATGTTTTTTATCTAAGGGCGTCACGGTGACGCAGTGGGTAGCACGATCGCCTCACAGTAAGAAGGTTGCTGGTTCAAGCTCCAGCTGGGTCAGTTGGCATTTCTATGTGGAGTTTGCATGTTCTCCCCATGTTGGCATGGGTTTTCTCCAGGTGCTCCGGTATCCCCCACAGTCCAAGGACATGCAGTATAGGTGCATTGAATAAGCTAAGTTGGCTGTAGTGTGTGTGTGGAAATGTATGTGTGGGAATGCAGTGTATGGGTGTTTTCCGATGTTGGGTTGCGGCTGGAAGGGTATCTGCCGCCTAAAACATATGCTGGATAAGTTGTCAGTTCATTCGACGTTGATGACCCCTGATTTATAAAGGGACTAAGCCAAAAAAAGAAAATGAATGAATGGCTGTAGTGCATGTCTGATAATGCAAAAATGATTGGGTGTTTCCCGCTGTAGGGTTGCAGCTGGAAGGGCATCCGCTGCGTAAAACTTATGCTGGATAAGTTGGCGGTTCATTACGTGCTGGCAACCCCTGATTAATAAAGAGACTGTAGGAGGCTGTAGGAATTGTACCATTTGAAACTTTAATAAAATGTTTTATTGAATTATTTATACAATGAAAATGCTATGTAGTGCTATTTTACATTTGACGATTACATTTCTGTACCTGAATTCTTACCTAATAGAGCAATTTAAGCCATCTGGTCAAATTTTGTTCATATCGCAATTTATATTGCAGAAAAACAAAACATCGCAGATTTTTCCGATATCGTGCAGCCCTAACAGATTCTATTATTTTATTTCTCTCCATTTTGTGTTACTTGATTCTGATTGCTCTGTTATGGCATTCTGTGGTAAGTTATTCCCTGATAACAACTGTTGTTAATAGCAACAGTAAATAACATACTGCAGACTCACTCTCTCCTCTTTCTAGCCGACATCTTGCATCTCTGTTACAGTGAATGATTGTTTTGAAAATCTGAACCCAAATCAGTATTGTGCATTCATTCAGTCATTTTATGTAGGAAGTAGCCATGTAATTAGCATAATAAAGTACATTCAGCAAGTTCTTATCACAAAATAAACTTTGTATTCTCTATATATGCCTTGTGTCAGGATCCTGATCTCTCTGGCTGGGTTTATTCTGCCATAACCACCAGCTGAATGTACATGGTCTTTTACCAAGAGGTGGATTCTATGAATATTGGATTAGTAACTAATGGCAATTAGCTGAGACCTGATTTACAGTTCCCTACAGAGTTAAATAACAAAAAAAGTGTGGATTTCCTTGTACTAACAAGTTATCGATGGAAATTTGTAATACAACAGTAATTACAATACAACAGTAATGTTATGTAATAAACATGTACTAGTAGCTGAATAGATATGTTGTGATGGGTAATAGTGTGAATATAAAATAACCTGAAAACTTGTTTGTATTATATTTGTTTAATACTAGTTAGATCTGAAAAATAAATGCTTAAACTGCTTGCCATATGGTGTGGGCCTGTGTGTATATACCGTAAGTGTGTATATATGGCCGATTGCTTGGATGCATGTGTGTTTGCAGTGGGAGAGTGGAAGGCTTTTGGTATGCATGGACACCAGCCAAGATTTTAGTAATGGACTCCTGATGAATGAAGGTTCACCTGTAGACAGAGTGCTGGCAGCCTTTATTGTTTGTCATTTGGATATATTACCTTGTGTACACCATAATTGGATCACAAATATGCTGATTTTACATTTATGCGATATGCACAAAGTGAAGTCTTTGTGTGTTCGCCGCTAGCATTAATTCTTGTTTTACAAATGAGTATTTCGTTAATTGTAGTCATGATGGAGTAGCCTGGGTTTTCACCGTGTTGGTTGTCAGCAGATTGCACATTTGTTTATATGTAATATTTATCAGCGTTGTGGTTTTTCCTCTTGTGTTCAGTGGTTTGGGTGTAAATGGACATTTTGCAGTTTCGAAGGTGGCGCTAAATACACTTACTCGCTTCACTCAGTCTGTTAGAGTGCTATATATAGTCTCATTCACAATAAATGAAGTGTGTGTAGGACAGACAGAGAAAGAGAGGGAAAGGGTAGAGGCTGGCTTGAACTACTGGAGTGACTTAGTTAACCTCTTGAAATAGAGTTGTGTCTCCTCATGCTCGCAAACTTCGAAATCTCTTTGTGCCTCTGATAATTTATTATCTTTCCATTTCAAGTAAGTGGGAGTTTGTCAGCTGGTCTTTGTCATAAAGTCCCTCATGGTGAAATCCTTGGAATGGTGGAATATTGCATTGTTGCTAAGTGATTGAGTTTGAATTAGCCCAGCAGTATAAAACTATAACTGAAACATTATTTGATGCAAAAATAGAGCTACACTCAAAATTAAAGGTGCTGTATGTTAGTTTTTTACTACTAAAGCATAAAAATACCTTAATGCGTTTGCAGATATTTAAGAAACATGCCAAGTGAACACACTCGTTTATCTGTAAAACAATGCTGAAGTAAGTTATTCTGCTTTAAAAAAGTCTGTTACTTGCCGGAACGCTGTCTTTTTTTTTTTTGGTTCTTTTAACCCGCCCAATGCCACTTTAGCCAATTATATTTCAGCACCCTGAGTTGGCTTGTTGGAAAACCACATATTTCATTAATTCTTTCATTCAGAAAGGCTCTCAAAGCATGCATCCGTGACCGAAATGTCACCTCCGGTGAACAGTAGCAGACTCCGAAATTAGATGCAGAGTCAGAGTTCCAAATGAGGTGGTTATTAATTAGCACATATTACAAATGTAAACATTTGGTGAGCAGATTACATTGTAACACCCTGTCCCAACAAAACGCTACATCACGAGATTTGCAATGATAAGCAATTTGGCTGTTTGTACCAGATGAAACATGACAGAAATTTAAATACAGCCATTTTGAAGCACAGTATATGCACTCACTCACGAAATGGTTAGGTTTACAATCGAATTAATACATATTAAACCTCTTTTACATTATTAAATGTAGATGCTGAATAACTGATATGTGTCAGTTTTGACATACTCACAGCTGTAAAGTTCGATTTCAAATGGTTTATTTTATTTTCAAGATCTGAGGTGAACTATCTGCTGCTGCTTTTAGTAGTATGGTAATAAATGTCATGTAAAATGGCATTCAAACTCACATTGTTAGCATTTAACACTGAATAAAGTGATTATTGTCAGTTTAATCTGTTGTTTCGCTGCAAGAAATAGAAGCTGTTTCTAATATATCAATTCGAGAAGTTTGTAGAACAAAAACTCCTTTTAATATGGAAAATATTCCTTCTATCGGGTGCTGTTGCTTTTATATAGAGCATGGTTTAAGTCAGACTTGCTCCTGTTGGTCCTCAATCTGGCAACTTGCGTTTGCGTTTGTTTTGGTCCAGGACTGCAATACCTAGTTCAACCACTAGGTGTCAAACTTACATACTGCACCTTTAAGAAAACAGCATTTGGTGGAAATAAACCTGATTTTGATCACAACTAATGTGTCATACAATGCTGTCTGTGAGGCTAGAACTGTATATGTAATTTATATACGAGTAAGGGTTTCTTCATTCAGAAAATCAAGATTGCATAGCATTAAACGAGTGTTTGAATTAATAGTTAACACATGAAAAGTGAATGAAGTGAAAAGTAAGGCTGTTTTTTTATTATGTTTACATTTATTTGCATGACAGCATATGTTTGAATACTGTTAAGTATATATTTCTGGATGTTGCATTTTGAGATTTGTGTGTATGTTGATCTTTTAGTGTAAGCGGTGCCTCTCCCAATGTTGGCTGCAGTGGATGATTTTTGCAGAGCTCCATTCAACATTGATGACTAAAGCTCAGCTTCAGAGTACCACGAACCCTCTGAAGTACCATGCAGTCCACATACAAATATTTTTCTTACTGTACAGCAGTACTGTTCCATGCTGCAAACTGCAGATTGCTTTGGTGTCTAACTTGTAAACGATAACTAAAGGATAATTACAGAACGATTAATCATAGACCATTTTATTATTAATTCTAATAGATTTATATAGGAATATTAGATTTCCATTTTAAATGTTATGTTTACATAATATCATAAACATATTATATTTTTACAATATCATCACCGCTTCATATTACTTCAGATTTAAATTAAGTAACAGTTTACATTTAAGGCCAGATCAATAGATTCTTTAAGTATCTGAAAACATATAGAAATTTGTGCATTTAATATACTTATGCTATGGTCAATTAGTATAGACTTTAATAAAGTTAATTCTGTCCTCCCGCAGATTTCAAAAGATTCAATGATAGGTCTCCTTTAGGTCAAGTAACTAATAATAAAAGGAATGTGTTCAGTAAAAATACTAATGCTAGTCAAGTTTGTATTGATTTTAATAGTGTTTTTCTCTGTTCCCCCAGGTTTCAAAGATTCACTGATAGACAGCCTGTAGGCCAACCATTCAGTTTGTGGTCACACTTCTGCTTTCTGTAATGGCTGACTGGAAGGAATGGACCACATAGAGAGCTAGTCATGAAGACCCGAACCCACAAAGAATCGGTGAGGGGTTTTGCATACTGAGATCTGACAAAGGTAGACATGTAGATGTGTAGATTTAACTTTTTTTATTACTGGTATTAGAACAAAACATGTTTTTATTTGCTAATTATTTTGCATCACTGTATCTCTTTTTGTGTTACGCTTTAATTTTGTAAAACTCTCTTTCTTTTTTCCTCTCTGTTTTTCTGCACCCTCACTCGGTCATGTTGGGCATTGCCACAGATGCCCGCTCGCAGTGGACGTAGGAGGGGGGGCAGCGAGGAAAGGAGGGGTAGACGTCCGCACCCCAGCCCCTCTCGAGCAGAGCGCAATGAAAGGCAAACAGTAAGATTTCTTCTATTTTTTTCCTCCATCTGTCTCTTTTAATGTCTCTTTTTTCACGTTGTCTTAGTTTTTCATTTTTTATACACTCATCCCTGATGTACCTTATCCTTTTTTCAGTATTTTCTTACCATATTCGATTGTGCTTTAACTGTATATATGTTTTGCATTCACTTGTAGGCTTGTGAGCATATTATGTTCATTTCCTTTTTTGTGCTAATTTTATGAAAGTACAACTGTTCCACATTGTGAATACAATTATACCTTATAGCAAAGAACCGCTGGAGAGGAACTCTCTGTTGGACGGTTCAGCCGACGATCTCAAGGTCATGATTCATCAGAAAGTGAAGGAGAGGAGCATCTGCCACCACCCAAAAGACAGAAAGTCCAGGTATTGGTCCATGTTTTGTAGTAAAAATCCTTAAGATTAAAATTGGTAAAAAAAAATGTATTGATATTTGTTTTTGCCACCAGGATTCCTCCAATCCCTCAGCACCGCCTATTTCAACAAACACTTCAACTTCAGCTCCACCTCCAACATCAAGCAACAGTCAATCAAGAGAAAGTGACAATGAGGATGGTCAATCACAAGGAAGTCGGAGTTCAGTTGGAGGCAGTTTAGCCAATAGTAGCAGTAGCATAAGCAGTGGTCGGGATATTGACCAGGACAATCGATCCTCCTCTCCAAGTCTCTCCGCTTCCCCCTTGGCTAGTTTGGATTCTGAATCTGACTCTCCAGATTCCCCTAAGCAGAGTGACAAAAACAAAGAGGGAGGGGGATCAAAGTGTGTAGCAGAAGAGCGGAGAGGTTCAGGAAGGAGTGAGGATAGCAGACCAGAGGACCAGAAGGACAGTGAAGGAGGAATGGAGGGAGATGTGTCTTCCTTGAAGTCCTCAGCATCGCTCTATACACCTCATCATGGAATGGTGGACAATACAAATGATGCAAGTAGCAACAGGAAGTCATACTTCCCCCTGGATTCTAAAGTTGCAAGCAAGCTAGAGTATACAAGTCCTGGTGGTCCTGAGGTGCTACACACCAGCAGTCGCATCCCTTCTAAAACAAGCAGCCAGTGTGGGAAACCTGGGGTGGGTGGAGCTGAATATTCCCTTGGGAATACAAATGTGAGTCACTCATCACCACTTCCACCTCCACCTGCTCTGAAACCTCTAGAGGTGGGGCAAAATGCTCCAAGCGGGGACAGTAAAGCAGAGAAACCAGAGAAAGGTGATAAGTCTGCTCCACCTTCCTTGCTTCCGCAAACTAGTACCGTTCCCCAGCAACCTCCTCCTCCCAACACTCATCATTACACCCCCACCAGCTGGTCAGGGGGACCTCCCACTAATTGTCCTGGCAACTGGGGATATGTACGTTACCCAGGTAACCACCACACACATCCAAGCCAGCAGCCTCCAGTACAGCAACAGCTGCCTTCAGTGTACAATACTCCTTCATCCACTCGACACTCTTCCCACCCACCTTACCTTTCTCACCCTCATCCACATCCACACAAAGAGTTTCTGCCCAGATATGGAACTACAGCTGAGCGAGAGAGGGCAGGGAGGGAGTTTGGCAACAGAGACTTCCCTGCTAGTAATAGCAGTAGCAATGCAAACAGTAGCAGTGGTAGCATCTGTGGTAGCACTTCTGGTGGTGGTGGACCCAACTCTAATGTGAGCCGAGATTTTGGGACCTCTATACCTGGACAAAGCAGAGACTATGCCTCAAACCGGGATGGACCTTCAGGACCACAAAGTGGTCGGGAATATGGACCAGGGTTTAGAGATCGTGAACGAGGGACTGGTAGAGAATTTCCTTTGCCAAACCAGCAACTTCAAGCACAGGGCAGAGAGTTTGGACCTGAAAATACTGGAGGGGGAGGATGTCATCCAAGAGACAAGGAAAATAGGTGGGGAGAGTTATCAAGCCAGGTTAGGGAGACAGGGAGTAACAGTTATGCTGGTAATGCCAACCAAGTACCTGTTGGTGCTCAGTCATCTGCTTTACCTTCAGCGACCCTGGTGAACCGTGATCCAGCCAGTTCACCACAGAACAGTACTAGTCATCCTTCTTTTTCCACTCCAAATTCCATCCCTCCAAACAGAGACTATTCCTCTCCAATGGATGCAAATGTGCAAGGACAGACTTCCCAAACATCCTCCAATGCTGCAGACCTTCCTCCCCCTCCACACTATTTAAGAGAGTACCCCACTCCTGGAACAAAGGATCCCTATCCCCCTCCCGGATCATCCTCTTCATCTGTCCCTCTTTCTGGTGTGCAGAGGGAGTTCCCAAGCCCACCTGGATTGGCCCCAAATCTTACTCGGGAGTATTCTGGAGGACCACTTCCACATCACTCTCACTATCCTGGCCAGACAGGGTTGCCTATGCAGCATAGAGACAGAGAGCGGGACAAGGACAGCACTGCATCTTCTCTTCATTCAAATCGTAATCATCCCCCATCTCTTTCTCCTTCATCAAGTGGCTCTGGCACTGGACATGGACATCCCACATCTTCTTCCTATCCCCCTCCACCTCCTCCAACCTCAACTAGTTCACATGGTCAGGCTCCACCCATTGCATCCCTTCCAAGCAATCATGCTCGACAAGGCCCATATTCTTCATCTAATCAAACTCCACCAACTCCACTCTCTCCTCTGCCCAGTCCCTCAAACAATCCAATGGGAGGTTTTACTTTTCCATTAACCTCTGCTCCTTCTGTACCACTTCCTGCATCAGGTGTGTCCACCTCTTGTCCATCAGGTTGCAGACCTACACCTTACCATGGCACTTTAAGCAGTCATACTCCATTCAGTAGCTCTTACCATGGCAACGGAAACCATGGAAATAGCAATGCCAGTGGCAATGCTCCCAACAACAGCAATAGCACTAGCACTCCATCACTACTGCACTCCCCTCAAAACAATAAAGTACAACCACATATTGGTACTGCTGGACATAACAACACTACTTCAACCTCCAGCACATCTCTTGGAGGAGATGGTCACTCTGATTCATCCTCTGGCCCAGTGCCACCAACTGTCATCAAAGAGGAGCCAGTAGAGGAGAGAGAGGAATTAGAGAGCCCACCTCCAGTTCTCAGAAGTCCTTCCCCAGAACCAAAACCTGTTGACATTCCAATCCATGCCAGCCAATCAGCTCGGTAAGAGCAAGCATTTCACTAATGCCAAGTCTAAAAAAATCAAATCATAATCATGTGATTGAGAGTACAAAAAAAGGAATTTAATTATTATCATACACAGTATTATTATTATTGTTATCATGAAGATGTCATATAGTTTATCTGTTTCAGATAATTTTATATTTTTAATTCCATTCTACATTTAGATTACCTTTGTTCTTTAGATGGTACTGTTCTTTTGCACATTCTTACATACTTAAAATTCATTACAGTCCACGTGAATACACATTTTATATACTAATTTAAATGTGTTATTTTAATATTGCATTTCTGCTTTCAGGTTCCACAGGGTTCTTGACCGAGGAAGTGGGAACTCCTGTGCTCGTAGTGATGTTCTGTTTGTTCCACTTGATGGTTCTAAACTTTGGAAGAAAAGAAATGAAGCCATAGAACGTGCACGTAGAGAAGTTGAACAACGAGCAAGAGACCTGCGAGAGAAAGAACGGGAACGAGAGAGAGAAAAGGAGAGAGAGAGAGACCTGGACAGACATCTGCAGGTAAGAGACTGCTTGTATGTTGCACTGCAAAAAGAATGTAGATAATAGTATGTGTAGGTAATATCTATAAGTTTAGTGAGATTATTGCTTAAAAAAAGATTAATGCTTGGCCATTTTAAGGTAAAAATATAGTTCAGAAAAAAAAACTTTCACTACAAAATATTGCAAATATTAAGTTTCTTCTTTTTCTTTAGATTCTTAGATTCTTCACACATTACCTTTATCTTTAATTTATGTTCAAAAAAATGTTTTCTCACTACAAAAATGTGGCATATATCTAATCCAGACAGCAAATTCTGCATGTTTTTTCTGTAATGAGGAGGTTCTTTATACACTACATTTCAGGGTCTTTATACAGTTTTTCTCTTATTTTCAGCAGAAGGACAGTGGCACAAGTGCTGGTTTAGGAGCTGCAGGGACACGCCAAGGCTCTTCGCTCTTCTTTCCTTCCTCCTCCTCCATCCTTCTAGACCCTTCATCATCATCATCCTCTGTGAACCCATCCCACCCAGCAGTCCATCCACAGCACCACCCTGGCCACCATGCCGCCCACCCCCACCACATTCACCCTTCTCACCCTCTACATCCCTCTCTTTCTCACTCCATTCCTCATTCTCTTCTCCTCCCTTCCATGGCAGGGGGCTCTCCAGTTGTTGGAGGCCCTCAGGGTGCTCTTGGCATTGGGCTTGGGGGTCCATACTTAGGCCCTGACACCCCAGCCCTCAGAACCCTGAGTGAGTATGCCCGTCCTCATGCCATGTCCCCACTAAGTGCTGCCGCTCGGGCACAGGCACACCATCCACACCTTCACCACCATCCTCACCCACACATGCATGCACACGCTCAAGCCCACCCCCATGTGCATCCTTCATTTTTCCTGTCCCAATTCCAAAACCCAGCACTTGCACACCCCCACCACCTTCCTGCCGATGCTGCCACGGCTGCTGCCATTCTGGGCTTTTTGTACGGGGGTGGGCTAGAGGGAGGCCCTGTCCATCCAGGGCCTGGTCACGGGCATGGGGGGTTGGCTGGGGCAGGGCTTGGAGGAATGGGATTCCCTCATGCTGTCGCAGCTCAAAGAGAGCGTGTAAAGCCAGGATTTGAGTTTAAGAGCGAGGAGCGTGTCTACACAGCTGGAGCCTTAGCTGACCCGGCAATAGCTTTGTCACACGCACACTCGCACGCACACTCACACTCCTTGCTGCTAGGGGGCGGAGCTGGAGGTGGACCTCCTGGTAGTGAGGTTGCCCTTTATGGTACAACTCCACCTCCTGCTCCACCCCCTCAAGCTTTAGCCGCAGCAGCTAGGAATCCGAATCCTGTTCCTCCACCTCTTTCAGTCCCACCTACATCCTCAATTCTCTCAGCCACACTCCCCACCCACCAGGCTCCTGCTGGAGCACCAGTGACGCCAGCAGCCTCCGCGCCTCCCCCTCAACCTCCTCCCCCTCCACCTCCTCCTCCTCCTCCTCCAACAGCCTCATCTCTTCATCACCCCTCTCCACACTCCACCTTTCCCACTACACACCCTTCTTGCCAGCCCCCACCCCTCCCAGCTCAGGCTCCGCCCTCTGAGCGATATCCCACCCCCGTTCGCACTCCTCCCAGCACAGAACGGGCACGGAGTGTGGAAAGGGAGCGGGAAAGAGAGAGAGTGATCCCTGCTGCAGAGAGGGAGCGAGAGAGGGATAGGGAAAGGGCTGGGACAGGTGGAGGAGCAGCAGGAGGAGGCACGACGGCTGGAGGAGGAGGAGGCGCAGGAGGTGGAGATTCTCTCAGCCGGCTACAGATGCTGAACGTGACTCCTCATCATCACCAGCACTCACACATTCACTCTCACCTACATCTGCACCAGCAGGACACAGGTATTCACCATACAGACACACACACACACACTTTACACTATACTATCTCTCACAGCATACACATTTCATTAATTTTAAAATATGATTCTGTCACTATAAGGGATGGGTCAGGATGGTGGACTAGTCGCCTGTAACTCATTTTCAAAGTTACAAATAATTTTTGTTCAACAAATTTTTTTGTTGAATTGTTGAAAATCAAAGACGAAGTCTAAATTTGCATCATAATAATGATAATTCAAAGTAAAAAAATGACAAAACAGAACAAAAAACATCACGATGCTAAACATATTTTGTTAAATGTTGATTAATATATAATGCTGATATTTCAATATATTTAATATATTTAAATTTGTAAAAACTAAACATATTTAGTTAAATTTGCACATCAAATGGAATGGTAATAATCAAACTGGATAATTAAAAATACACACTGCAAATACAGTGTTGTACAATGGACATGATAATCCTTACATTTATGTATGTTTTTCTTATATATCATACCTTTAAAATCTATCCATCTAGAACAGCTTGGTGAGTTGAAATAATGTTAATTTTTGTGTGATCTCTGCCTTAAAGATAGTGTAAGACATTAAAACAGCCATAAAGGCACCACTTCTGTAACAAATTCATCCCAGTTACGTTTGGCTTGAATGTCCAATTTCACTCGCAAATACGTCAGAAGTCAAAACGGATTTCGAACGCCAAGAATAACAGCAGCACTGTTTCTGCATTATTACCTTCAGCGCCACTGGGAAACTGTGCTACTCTTATTAAATTTCCCACTTTTGTTTTGTTGCGTATTTGGGTGGCAGCCGCGGGAGGGGTACACCCCCTGATGGATCCGCTGGCATCAGGGTCTCCCCTGGCCCGTCTGCCGTACCCAGGGGCTGCTCTTGGGCCTCCCATCCTGGCACACTCCCTCACTGACAGCGAGGTGCTTCGACAGCAGCTCTTTGGTAAGGGGTGCAATGAAGATCCATTGCGATATTGTGCGCAACGTTAAATCTACCTGTTAAATGACTTATGTGCTGGTTTGCGTCTTGTGTACAGGTGGTCCTTTCCGTGAGATGCCCCAGTCCTCGTCTCTGGGTGGCTCCATGTCTGCAGCGCACCAGCTCCAGGCGATGCAGCAGGCTCAGAGTGCCGAAATTCAGTTTCAGAGACTCGCCCTGGAACAGCAGTGGATCCACCACCATCATCATCACTCCCTCACGCAGGACGAGTACTACAGGTGAGAACACAGACATGTATGCTTCACACAACATGAATGCACAACAGTAGCATTTGGCAATACCAGATTTTTCTGATGCTATTTGAATTACCTAACAGAAATTATGTTAATCCTTTAATCTGGAAGGGATATTGGAATTGATTTTTACAGTGACATACACACAAACACACAAAATTATTAACCCTCTCTGAAATTTGTAATCTTTTATGAATATTTTCCATGAGGGAAAAGAATTTCAAGTATTTCCTATGAAATTTAATTCTTATGGAGAAAAAGTCCCTTAGTTAAACTAATAAACATATTTAAGTCTTTAATTACACTTTAAACTGAATATTGGTATCTTGCAAAATATGTAGTAATATATTATGTATTATTATACTAAAGTAGTTATTAGTAAGTAGTTATTAAAACTATTTTGTTTAAAAATATTTTGGAAAAAACTTGGAATATATTTTTAATGTTTAACAGAAGGTCTATTAATTTTGACTTTAATTGTATGTGTGTATATAGACCATTTCAATGTGCTGATGTCCCTGAACATTTCCTGCATGTTGTCAAACTATTTCATAACTATATTAAGATGCGATTCAATCATAACCTAACATTAAAACAGCCATCATAACATTTATCAATATGCAAACATTTTTGGATTCTTGGAAAGCATTTTTGGAAGCTTTGGAAATTAAAAATGTACAACAGGAAGTACGTTAGGAATATTGTTATTGTTTACATCCTTCAAAATTATCCATATAATATACACTCACTGGCCCCTCATTAGGTACACCCTACTAGTACTGGGTTGGACCCCCTTTTGGTCCATATTGTCATGAAAGCATCTCGCAGTTGCTGCAGATTTGTTGGCTGCCCATCCATGATGCCAATCTCCCGTTCGACCAAATCCCAAAGGTGCTCTATTGGATTGACATCTGGTGACTGTGGAGGCCATTTGAGTAGAGAGTCATTGTCATATTCAAAAAAACCAGTCTGACATTGTGCGTTATCCTGCTGGAAGTAGCCATCAGAAGATGTGCACGCTGTGGTCATAAAGGGATGGACATAGTCCACAACAATACACAGGTAGGCTGTGGCGTTGACACAATGCTCAATTGGTACTAATGGGCTCAAAGTGTACCAAGAAAATTTCCCTTACACCATTACACCACCAGCAGCAGCCTAAACTATTGATACAAGGCAGGATGGATGCATGCTTTCATGTTGTTGATGCCAAATTCTGAAGGTACCATCCAAATGTCGCAGCAGAAATCGAGACTCATCAGACCAGGCAACGTTTTTCCAATCTACTATTGTCTAATTTTGGTGAGCCTGTGTAAATTGTAGCTTCAGTTTCCTGTTCTTAGCTAACAGGAGTGGCACCTGGTGTGGTCTTCTGCTGCTGTAGCCCATCCGCCAGAAGGTTTGATATGTTGTGTGTTCAGAGATGCTCTTTTGCATACCTTGGTAGTAACAAGTGGTTGGGTTACTGTTGCCTTTCTATCAGGACCATTCTCTGTAAACCCTAGAGATGGTTGTGCGTGAAAATCCCACTAGATCAGCAGTTTCTGAAATACAAGAAACAGCCATTGTCTATGTGTCTAAATGCGTTGAGTTGCTGCCATGTGATTGGCTGATTAGAAATTTGTGTTAACGTTGGACCTAATAAAGTGGCCGGTGAGTGTATATGTATGTTATAAAAATCTATTTAAGTATTATAGTTTTTTATACATACAATAAAAAGAAATGTAATCCAGTGTTTCGTACCTCAAATTTCACTGTATGAACAAAGCAACTGAACCCCCCCCCCCCCCCCCCCCCCCCCCAATTTTTTTTAAAATCTACATCTAAAAAAGACATTTACAATCCTATTTGAAGTACTATCATGCCAAGGATCTATCAGTGATGTTAATCCCTTTATCTGCAAGGGACAATCCTATTGAAATAGATTTGTACAGTAACATAACTGATATAACATGATTTCTGAAATCAAGCAACAGTGCAAGCCTCTGTCTTCATGATAAATAGCCAAATTCCAATTAAAAACTAGTCCACCTATAATCCTAACGACGATTCTCCCTACATTCACCAATTAGAGACCTTTCTGTTTCCATGGAAATGAGAATTGTGCAAGAGAGATCAGTGAACTTCCATTACCATGGAGCACTGCACACGATGGAACCGAGAAGAGCCTTTCTACAAATTATAATAACATATTTCAATATTTTGGATTACATTTACACTGAACTAAAATATAAGTGACTATAAGTTACCATTTTGACTTTTTCTGCTTAATTTGAACATTGTTTTTATTCATTTTACGTAGTAATGCCTCATGGGCTATGTGGCTGCCATCATTTTCTCCCCCTTGGGTGATTCCAGATCTGTTTGGTTTCTTTCCTCTCTTTGATCTCAAAAGAAGACTGAAGGATTTCTGTAGTAAATCAGTTTTTAACATTATTCAAAATATCTCCCTTTTTGTTTAAGAGGAAAACAAAACTCAAGGTTTGGAACCACTTGAGGGTGAGGAATTAGGGAGTCATTTTGTTTCATTTTTGGGTGAACACAATTTTTGTTAGTATAAATATCATCAGTGTTTTGAACAGGAGACTACTGTGACGTCTTTTTGTTATTTAATCTTTGACCTGATATAAAATTTGCTCTCCATTGCAGCCACCTAAAGAAAGAGAGTGATAAAACGCTGTGAGAAACACAGAGGACATGAAGACAAGAAAATGAAGAAGGGATGAAGTGCAAATAATAAAAAATAAACAATCATTTCAAAGATTCAGCACTGAATGACAGCAAACCTGAACTGAGATCTGGATGTGACATCAGAACACATATCATACAATCTGAACGAACCTAAACACAGGTGCAGCAAACAATGTGTATATTCCAAAAAAGGTGAGATTTATTACTCTGGCACACGGCCTAGACTCTGTGGCACTGAGCGGATATTCCCAAACGTCCCCAAGGATTCCTCGTTGTGTTATTTCATATACCAGGCAGGGGAGTTTAAGCTGTGGTTCAGTCTGTGTACACTACATTAAGCCAGAGAGAATGTCTAAATATCAAGTTCACTTTTATGTCTTTGCATGTAGCTAGATACAAAAGGCCCAATGGGCTAAAACTCTCGATATGTTTTTAGTTTTTGTTCGTTTCTGGAAAAATTGACCACTCTGAAAGAGTGTTTATGAATGGGTGCATGAGATGAACAGCTTACCTTCATAATGTTTCTTTATGGTGTTCTTATTAAAATGATTAATGTTGTTTGTTTGTTAATAATTATATGATTATATAAACATTATTTTTTATTATTTTTTTACATTTTCATGGTACCGCTGTTTATTTTTTATGTTCAATTTACCTTGTGGGAGAAAAAAAATGCAAGATAAAAGAAAAATCTGGAAATAAAATACCATTTTTTTCTATGAGTCGTGGTGTGTGCGCATTTACGTTTCCCTTTATGTGTGCCTGTGTGACTCATTTTTGTATGAACCATTGATCTGCATCTGGTTTACAGGTTACTCGTTCTTTCATTTTCTTTTCGGCATAGTCTCCTTAATAATCAGGGGTTGGCACAGCGGAATGAACCTCCAACTTATCCATCATATGTTTTACGCAGCGGTTGGTCTTCCAGCTACAACCCATCACTGAGAAACCAGGTTATTCATGTTGAAAATAATATATTCTCATAATGAATAGTGTTTTTCCTTCTTTTGAAATTTACACTTTGAACTGAAACATTTTCTCGTGTCGTGTTTTTAAAATTTGATTCAAACACTCATGTATGATTTCCTGTTTCTGCTTTGTACATTGTAGTGTGCAACTGCAGCCACAAAGACACTGGTAAATGAACCGGCCTTTTCAAAGCAAACGCAGAGTATCCAAAGAATATTACATCCCTTAGGACGTTCTTGTCTCTCTCTGTTCTCGTTCTCTCGCAGCAAACGCATATGGAATTGCATAAGTGTGTCTAATAAGAGACACATGCAACAAGCGTGAGATGAACTCGTATCGCTGCAGTGAGCAGCAGTCAGGGGGGAATAGACTCTTTTACAATTACTTTATCCTTTGAAGCTCACTGGATGTGACTTCTTCCCAGAAAAGCATACAGTAGTGAACATCTTGAAAATTCCTTGCTAAATAAATAAAACAATTTTCTGTATCACGTTTTTGAATTTAAGATGTTTGTTGCTCGTACTATATTATAATGGTTTTGTGTGTGGTACTGTAATGTTAGAGGACTTTCTAATGTTGAAATAAGATTACAATGGCTGGTTCTCTGGATTTGTTCTTTTAAATCTTTTTTTATAAATGTCTGTTAATTCATTCATTCATTTTCTTTTCGGCATAGTCCCTATATTAATCTGGGGTCGTCACAGCGGAATGAACCACCAACTTATCCAGCATATGTTTTACGCAGCGGATGCCCTTCCAGCTGCAGCCCATGAGAAACATCCATACACACATACACTAGCCAATAGCTTTTTTAATTCAATGTGGGGGAAACCGGAGCACCTGGAGGAAACCCACGCGAACACGGGGAGAACATGCAAACTCCACACAGAAATGCCAACTGATCCAGCCGAGGCTCGAACCAGCAACCATCTTGCTGTGAGTCGATCGTACTATCCACTGCGCCCCCGTGATCGCCACTAATGTTAGTACGTGCCACTAATGTCCTTAGTGATCTTGTGACATGTGCCAGTAGGTGTCAGTATAATCACGTTATAAGCACATTAATGTTTCAAGTTTCTCTTTGCTTTAATATTTAAAAATGATAAGGCAAATGACACCTATTATCTTATATGCATATATATTATGTATTTACAACTGGCATTTTATTATACCTCAATTCTAATTTTATAAAGCATATTATTTAAAATACCTTCAAAAGAAAATAAATAAATGTATTTATTAATAATTTTATTATTTGCAAATAAATTTGCAAACATAGAGAAGTCCATATTGTATTTAACAAAGGAACCGCCACGATGCAATAATATAGGGCACAACAGATCAGCATGTCACAATAAGTTTGATATCCACTGACATGCATTGTCAAATGACTAAATATTATCTATAGTAGCAATAAATACCGGAAGTATAACTACGAATACATCAAATTATGTAATTTTAATTTAAATTAAAACATCATGCAGTAGTCCAGCATATAACCTAACTTGCGATGCAATAAATCATGTTAAAAGTCGCGTAATTATTAAATATCGTTGAGCGCTTGTTGATTGGAGTCATTAAGCTTCGCCGCGTGTTGAAGTCACTGCAGTGACATGCAGCGCGACACAGTGACACAGGCCGCTATACATGGCATGCCACTACCGAGTGACACGTGCCAGTGGCATCTGTACGTCAGCATGTTAAAACTGCTGCTGCTGGTTTAGTTCCTGGTTTAAACGGGTTAACCAGCTTAGCTAGCTAATGGCCATTAAAGAACATGTTAAAGGGCTAATTTACACAAAAATCACCCTCAGGTGGTTTTAAACCATTATGAGTTTCTTCTGTTGAAAACAAAAGAGGAAAGCTGACGTAAACACTGGCCTCCAGGACTGTTTTTCCTACTATAGAAGTCAATGGTATCAGGTTAGCTTTCTTGATTATATCTTCTTTTTTGTTTAACAGAAGTGTTAAATGTATGTGCGTATGTACACTGGGTAGTCAACATCTGTTCCTCAAACCCGGTCAGGAGGTGAACAGGCAACATTGACGACAGTTTAGGTTCTGCACATTGATTTATTCCAATCTTCAAGCAGTTTAGTAGACATTTAGGAGTGCATTTAGATTTGTGTAGGTGTTTGAGTATGTGTGTGGTTTCTGAAATAAAGCAATAACAATAAATATTAAATTCACCTTTATTTGTATAGCGCTTTTACAATGTGGATTGTGTCAAAGCAGCTTCACATAGAAGGTTATAGTAAATTGAAAAAGTCAGTTTAGTTATTAGCTAGTAAATTAATAGCTAGTATATAGCTGAGTTCAGTTATAGCTGAGTTCAAATAGTAATATGAACTTACATTCTCAAGAACGCACACATTAACAAACTACCGTCAGTCACGTTGCAGCACTGGAACATTCTGTCGACGGAACATGTCTGGGCATATCTGTGACTCCACCCACATGTGAGAAGAATAAACTTTTATTTATTTTTATTTTTTTACTTTTAATTTTTTTCATACCTTTTTTAATTGTAAATATGTACAGAAGAATAAACTCTCAAAGGTTCTAAAGGGTGAGTAAATGACGTCAGAATTTTCATTTTTATGTGAACTATCATCATCATAGCCTACAAGCATATAATTAAATTTATCCACAACATGTGAACAACACCGAGTTTTAGCTTCTGTTGCAACTTAATCTTATATTTCTGAAAACATATATAGGATTTCAGCATAACGCTTTATAGTACTGGATCAAATAGATATAGCTAGGTTTTTAAATATCATATGACATTCACGAGCCTTAGGAATTGTTCTGCCCTCTCTGTGAAGTGCAAACTGAAAAGTGGGTCAGTTCCCAGTCACCTTGAATAAGTGTCAGAAAGCACTATAGATGTAACATTAGACGTGTTCACCGGATAAAAGAAACAACATTTTGCTGTATAGAATTAACAAAGACATCACCAAATGCACAGACTTCAAACAATGTTAATAATTTCCGTAAAGACTAAAACGCTAAATAAAATGAAAATGTACACAGACTAAGCACGCTTAATTTACCACTAGATGGCAGCAAAGCACAATTTTGTCCGATCAAACGCACTTTCCTATAAACTACTAGAGATTTATTGTAAATGCTTGTGATTTTGGAACGTGCTTGAGTTTATTTGATGTGGCCATTCTATAGTTACTGTGGTAATACACAATTACTATAAACAAAATACTGTAGTTTTCTACCACTACAGGGTATATTATAGGCTACATCACAATACACCAGTTTACTGTAGTAAAAACTGAAGTAGCTGGACTACAGTATTTTTTTTTCTTTTTACAACTTCTTAGTCAAATTCTACAATGTATACAGTAGCTATGATGCACTTTATATTATGGTTTTAAAACATTTAATTATGTGATGTTGTTTATATAAAATAAAATTATGATTTACATCAAGGAAATGTGAGAGTGTATGGGTGTTTCCCAGTACTGGGTTGTGGCTGGAAGGGCATCTGCTGCATAAAAGACATGCTGGAATAGTTGGTGGTTCATTCCGCTGTGGCGACTATTGATAAATAAGGGACTAAGCCGAAGGAATATGAATGACATCTAATACAAATTGCTTAAATTACAAACATCAATAAACAAAGAATCCTGAATTTTAAAAAAAAAGGAAGATTTTGCATGTTTTTGTAGATATTTCTTGACCAGCAAAGACAAAGGGTTTCTCAAATAGCTGCCTGTTTAAAAAAAGTTACATGGCTACTTCTTAGATGTGTATTTGAGATAAATTAGTAAAATCGCTTTCTATTCTTATCTAGATTACTATGGGTTATTTAGAAGAATATTCATAATTTCATAAATATTATTATGTTCATAATTAGTTTGAAATTCTGAATATTTTTACAATTTATTTCATAAATATTACTTAAGTTTAAGCAAATTACTGTTAATTAATGACTCATGGATACTGGAAGAACACTTACATTCTTGTTTAACTTCGTACACTGCAAAACAATGCTTTGCCTAGAGTTTTTGTCTTGTATCTTGTATCCGTATTTCTAGACAAGCAGACATATTGTCGTTTTAAGAAATATACCTAAATTGTGTGACTTTTTCCTTAAAACAAGCAAAATATTGTTTTCCCTTTTGACATGTTCTTCTTGATTTGTTATTATTTATTTTTATTTTTTTGATACTTGGACTAGACAAGACAAAAAAAAATATCTAAGAACATTTTTTTTGTGGTGTATTGCAGTGGATTACTTGAGATGGAGCTTTATAATACACAGTTTTCAAATATTTTGGATCCCTAGACTTAATAGACTGACAATGAGTGTCAACAAAAATATAAAAAAAAATTTAAAGTTTTTTTTTAGTTTTTATTTTTAGTGGATTTCTCCTCTAAGGTTTAGAATCCAGCTCTATTATTGCAGAAACAATTCTGATACATGTTTGCTATCTGCTACACTGCTGACTAATGGCCTGTAATGTTCCTAAAAAACTGTCTGTCTGTCTATGTGTGTGTGGGTGTGTGTGTGTGTGCCACACATTTCTGCGAGGCTTACATAATTAACTGGAAGTAGATGTCTGCCAGTTCGTTTGTTTGTTCTGACAGTTGTGCATATGGTGACATCAAAGGGTCTGCATCTTCTTGTAAATGCAGCCATTGAAAGGAAATGGTGCTGTTTTTCATTTACTTATCACAGATAAAATCTGTTGTTTAGGTGTGGTCAGATGTGGTTCAGGAACTCGTGTCAGTCTTGCACCTGTTGTCACTACATTAAACAAAG
Organism: Danio albolineatus; assembly: GCA_903798035.1. Taxonomy (NCBI): domain Eukaryota; kingdom Metazoa; phylum Chordata; class Actinopteri; order Cypriniformes; family Danionidae; genus Danio; species Danio albolineatus. Next base: position 1,818,759 of record CAIGQQ010032566.1, read on the forward strand.
TGTCAAAGGGAACAAAAAGGCTAGTGTTTTTGAGACACTATAAAGAGTATGACCACACAATAATAATAATAATAATATCCAAAAATTTCCACTGGTTTTTCAGGGATTGCGGTTGTTAAAATGAGGTTTCCCTTTAACTATAGAACAGTGAAGAAAAAGACTTAGTTAATAGTTATTTGTTGTGTAGAAAAGACTGCTAAAATGCAGGCTAAATATGCAGCAGATGTTAAAACGTTGTCTGATCTGATGAGTCTCAATTTCTGCTGCGACATTCGGATGGTAGGGTCAGAATCTGCCGTCAACAACATGAAAGCATGCATCCATCCTGCCTTGTATCAACAGTTCAGGCTGGTGGTGGTGGTGGTGTAATGGTGTGGGGGATATTTTCTTGGCACACTTTGAGCCCATTAGTACCAACTGAGCATCGTGTCAATGCTACAGCCTACCTGAGTATTGTTGACCATGTTCATCCCTTTATGACCACAGTGTACCCATCATCTGATGGCTATTTCCAGCAGGATAACGCACCATGTCATAAAGCGCGAATCATCTCAGACTGGTTTCTTGAACATGACATTGAGTTCACTGTACCCAAATGGCCTTCACAGTCACCAGAACTCAATCCAATAGAGCATCTTTGGGATGTGGTGGAACGGGAGATTCGCATCATGAATCAAAACTGCGTGATGCTATCATGTCAATATGGACCAAAATCTCTGAGGAATATTTCCAGGACCTTGTTGAATCTATGCCACGAAAGATTAAGGCAATTCTGAAGGAAAAATGGGGTCAAACCCGGTACTAGTAAGGTGTACCTAATAAGTGTATGAGTCTTATTTATCTGGTTATTTACCTGTGTGTGTACAGTAGAGGGATTTAAATTAGTTCTACAAATCAGTTCATGCTTTTAAATACTTCTAGCATGTTGTTTGTCTGTTGCCATTGTAAAATGGTCAGTTTAAATAGTGAGTCTACCGGTAATGTTTACTGAACATAAATCTGGTTAAATGGGATAAATGGTTAATGAGGTATTGAGGAAGTCTAAATCACTTTGAGATGCAGTTAAGATCTACACCATTGGTAAAAATGTTCAGGGCCTTCATACCATCACAAAGCACAAAATTGGTTATTGTCTATAGAATAATGAATATAAGCCCTAAAATACTGAAGTTATTTGGTATAAATGAAAAGTCATAAATGCAGAGCCAACTAGAATGGAATTAAAATCACTGGGCAAACTGAAATGAACGAATGAATCAATGGATGGGTTATGCGATTGTAAAAATACACCACTATTTGTAACTATGCAACATGAGAACTTTAATTTTTGTGCAATATGCAATTACATGACAAAGTTTTGTAGTAAAGATTCTGTCCAAAATTCCATTCACAGATTAGAATGAACCACACCCTCGCTCATTCCAGCTTCACACCTGCTTATGGTGTGTCGTGTCCTCATGCTGAAAAGTACAGAAAATTCCCTTTATAATATATTTAGAATAACTAAGCAAATTCCCAGACAAGGCATCAGACTTAAGATAAATTTAAGCACTGATCTGACGAAACGTGTGGAAGTGTGAGATCATGACATACCAATTGATGACTAAAAGAAGACAGATCAATAGCACAACACAAACCACAGCAACTGGCACAACATGATTTCTGTCTGGATCTGAAACCAGTACAAAGATAAGTGAATGTATGTGCTTCAATAAAAATGAGCCATATTTTTATACACTTTGTTATAGAGCCTCTCACATTTTGCAACTGTTGCAGCAGCTGTTGTTGCAGATTCAGGACATTTATCTGGAAAATGTATCAGAAAGAAATATAAATCACATTTCTAATGGACCACAAATGCTTTTTAATAAAATGAATAAACTTTTACATTAAAATACTCTTTGACTTTAATTTAGTTTTTAAAGAGAGTAAACCTGTTGTTTTTAAGGAGACTACACTGCAAAAAGTGATTATTTTCAAAAAAAGTTAGTCACATTTGCATACATTTAAAAATGAAGTTAACAGTTCTAAGTTAAAATGGGTTTATTTACATTACATTATTTTGAAAGGAAGTCAACTAATTGCTTTTAAAGAGTATGACTGTAAAAAGTGTTTAGTTATTTTCATTTGAAAAGTGTGTAAACCTCTTGTATTTAAAGCAATAACTTCACTCTAAAAAAAAAAGGTTCTTCAGAACTTCTTTGCGGTATTTGAGGTGCTATTTAGCACTTTTACTGTGTAAAGAACCTTTAAAGCACCATAAAGGTTCTTCAGTGGTTCTTCAGTCGTTCTTTAAGGTGGTCAGGGTACTATATAGCACTTTTACTGTGTAAATAACCTTTAAAGCACCATAAAGGTTTTTCAGTGGTTCTTCGGTGGTTCTTTAAGGTGGTCAGGGTGCTATATCGCACTTTTACTGTGTAAATAACCTTTAAAGCACCATAAAGGTTTTTCAGTGGTTCTTTGGGGTGTTTAAAGTGCTATATAGCACAAATACTACTGGTAAGCACTTGTTCTTATAGCTAATTCTCATAACTCTTATGCCGGTTTTATTTGCGGAAAGGGTAAAGTAACATTATGAGCACCTTAAAATATAGGTGCTATGTAGCCCCATCTGACAAAAGTACTATATAGCACCAAAAAAGGTTCCCCCCTCGTTACGACCAAAGTACCAGTTTTGGTGCTATTTAGCACCTTTTTTTAAAAGTGTTGGAACTTTTCAGTTGACTTAATTTTTATAGAATTATACAGTTCATTTCATAATTTTAAGGCAACAAAGTCAGCTATACCATTTGTGCTTACTAAAAGCTCAGTGAGATTGAAAATAGAAATGCAACACTCACAGTCACAAGTGATCTCCATTGACACCTGAAGCCAAACATTAAATAAAATCAGTTGCATTTAGACCTCAAAATATTAGTGAAAAGGCATCATAAGTTAATTGACATATGTTAAACAAGTGCTTACTGATGTTTTTTCTGTACTTAAATTAATTCAAATATATTGAATGGCCTACCTTCTCTGCCAAACATTCTTCGTGATATGTGATGTTATGCTGACAGTTTACAGTGAGAATCCTTTGTGGCTCAACGTGCAAAATGACTTCATGGAAAAAGTTCCCCCTCATATCAACCAGCATGGTGTCCTGCTCATCAGACAGTGCATATATTCACACATCACACACGCAGGTATTATTTTTCTTTAAAGCTGAGTTTGGAAACAATGCAAAGGTCAAATAAAGTGCTTGCTTACAGCTGAGGTCCATTCGCATGTACAGCCAGGTCTCCTTGGCTCTGAGATGATATATGCAGCAGAATTATTCTGGTACACTGAAACAGAGCACTTTGGATTGGCAAGAATTCCCCTCAGAAAGAGGAGGGCACCTTAGAGAGCAAAGAGAATGCAAAGTGCAAAACAGAAAGAAACAGAACTCAATATGTATCTTTTTGACAAATGTTTTGACAAAAGAAAACAGACATTGTGAGTACACACACACTCACACACTCACACAATGCATACTGTATGTGAACTTACCAAAAAAGACTGCTGCCATCGATATCTGCTGAGCTGTTGATGGTGTGAATCACTGAGACGTTTGTCTTGGATTTTACAGTGAGCACATATCACTGCTACTGCATAAAAACAACCTCTGTGACTCATCACTGTATAATTTCCTGTTTGTGCATTAATGCCCATATTCATGCACATTATAATACTGATGTAAATATATTTGTGAAATGCTTTGATAAATGAAGGTTACCCAACATTGTTCAAAATATCTTGTAAAACATAATATCTGATGTTTAACTGATTATTTTTTTAAATAAAAGGTTGCAACCACTTGAGGTTGACTCACTGATTTGAACTTTCAGATATTTTAGCTATCTGAATTCCTAAACATTTGCTCACAGAATTTATTATTATTATTTATTATTATACTTATTACCGTTCCAGAAAACAAGATATCAAGCAAAATGAAAGTGCAACTAAAACACACAACTGCAATTGTTTTTCCAAAGTATCAAACAGCACTGTTCATTCACTTTTCCCATGTTCATTTCCTGGTACTGCTTTAACCAGCAGCTTTGGATTTCAAGTCAGGCTCCTTATTAATTCACAACTGCCCATATTTAGAAACCAAGACAGCATCAGCAGTCAAACCTTACCTTTATATCGTTCCTTGACAATATATAATCTTAAAAAAATGAAGAGTTGCAATAAGCTTGAATATTCCGCTCACATGTTGTTACAACTCCACTATACCAGAGAAGGTTAAAATTGAGAAAACATGAACACTTTCCTTTTTTATTTTGCAGTAATTTATTTTGTAATTTTGTAATTTTAACAAGCAATTAATAAGTAATTAAAAAGCAGATTCAGATTATGCAGATTATTTATCGACGGCTTGTGTTTGCTAAATGAGAGTAAATGTTAAAACAGTCTCAACTGGTGGAATATTAAGACTAAAATGACCTTTGTTTGCATAACAGTGGCCTGTGTCACAAATTATATTTAAATTTGATATGATATTAAATGAACCCAAACAAGTAGTATTCACAAATTTAGTTTGTAAACATAAACGGTTCAAGACCGTCATATAGTTTGGGTTGAACTTGAACTCATTGAATTTAACAGTGTGCACAACTATATAGATATATGTGTGTTTATATGTACATTTACTAATTTAGCAGACACTTATCCAAGGCAACTTACAAATGAGGCAAACAGAAGCAGGTGAAATCATGTAGAGCAAGATCATATAATAAAATTATTCTATAAAATGAATAACATCAAATAAATATGTACATAAAAATATATACCTACTCATGATTACGGGATAAACAAATCATACTAAATTGTACGAATGAAATTTTATGTATTAGCCACTAAATCAAAAAGTTACTAATTGCTGTGAGATTGTGTTGAATCATTATATGAAAGTATAGACTTATATAAAACGATATATTATCGTATGCTATTACGTAATATAAAATAATAAATTAATAACAACAAACTGCATTGAACTGTATTTATAACAACAAAATATTATATGACAATATATTATTCTAACATGCATGTATATACTGTATATGTATATGCATGTATATACAGTCCCACTTTTTATTTAAACCCACCCATTTTTCATGTGAGCAAAATTATTAGAGCTGATAGACTTAAGACAGATTAGAGAGAAAAACACTTTGCTAATATTTAGCTGCAAATCCTTTCCTTGCAATAACTGTTCCAGCCTGTGACCCACTGACATCACCAAGCTTCTGCCTTCTTATTAAGTGGTGTTTTCCCAGGCTTTCACTGCAGTCTTTTTCAGTTGTTGCTTGTTTTGAGTCCTCTTGAGCAGGTGAAATACATGCTCAAATGTTTGCCAGTCTAAAACCTTCCACTTTTTCCCGATGAACTCCTTTGTTGTTTTGGCAGTGTGTTTCTGAAGGATCTCCCAATCCGCTTGGGTGCACCTTTCCTTAAATTGGCAGACAAAAGTTTTCTGTAGACTTGTAAGTTCATCTTGCTGCTGCCATAATGCATAAAAAGTATCAATGAAGATTAATGAGCCTGTTGAGGATTAATGAGAAGTTAAGGAACACTACGCCATAACATTACCTCCACCGTGTTTCACATATGCTTGTATGTTTGGGATCTTGAGCAAATCATTTCTTTCTTCAAACTTTCCCAAATTGATGGAAAGACTAAAGGTTAATCTTTGTCTCTTCCGTCAATAAAATGCAGTTCCAGAATTTTTGAGGCTCATCTCTTTCCCTTTTGAATTCTTATTGCTAATGAGTGGTTTAGATCTTCTGGTGTAGCCTCTGGACTTCTGTTCATGAAGTAGATAGTAGTAGATAGTAGTAGCAGATTGTGAGGCCTTTACTACTGCACCCTGAAGGTTGTGGTTGATGCTACTCACTGTTGTTTTGCAGTCTTTATATGGGGACGTCTGTTATTTAGGACAATGTTGGTTTCTTTCTTCTTTACAATACTCAAAATGGTTGTTCTGGCCATAGCCAATGTTTGTGTGATGGCTCCAATAGATTTTTCTTCTTTTCTCAGCTTTACAATGGCTTGTTTTTCACCCATAGGAATTATTTAGTTTTCATTTTGTTTATACAAACTAGTAATGCAGTATAAACCGGTAAAACACAAATCAGTGTGTAGACATTTAGTGCTATTTATTGTTTGAATGATCAGTGTAGTAGAGCATTTCTGGGCCACAAATCACACCTGTCAGTAATGTTTGAATGCTTTTGCTCACATGAAAAAAGGGTAGGTTTAAAAAAAGGTTGTCAGGTCTAGATGAAACGCATGTATAAAAGCTAAAATGTTAATCGTTACTCTCATATTAATTTTTTGATATCAAATACAAATGTTTTAAGCCTACAGTCAAAATAAAGGAACTGGCCTCTGTTTCAATAACTTTGAAGGGGACTGTATGTATATAGTCTCATATATACATATCTCATATATATATATATATATATATATATATATAAAAATATATATATAT
>CAIGQQ010032566.1:1848293-1946967 GCA_903798035.1 Danio albolineatus
TTAGATATTTAGGTTAGTTCAGGGGTGCTCAACCCTGTTCCTGGAGAACCACCCTCCTGCAAATTTCAGTTGCAACCCATATCAAACACACCTGCCTATAATTATCAAGTGCTGTTCAGGTCCTAATTAATTGGTTCAGGTGTGTTTGATCAGGGTTGCAACTGAAATCTGCAGGAGGGTGGCTCTCCAGGAACAGGGTTGAGCACCCCTGGGCTAGTTTATTTTTTAATCAACTTACAAATAGAAGTTGGACATAGGTTATCGGTACCAGCCAATTTTCCCATACCAATGCATTTCATTGCAATTCAATTAAATTCAATTCATCTTTATCTCTATAGCACTTTTACAATGTAGATTGTGTCAAAGCAGCTTAACATAGAAGTTCTAGTAAACTGAAACCGTGTCAGTCCAGTTTTCAGAGTTGATGATCAGTTTATCTATCATAATGATATTTTGTACATTATTTTCATTTTAAATGTTTACATTTTTCCTCATAATGTACATTTATTATTAAGGTACAATTGTTGGCAATTAGCAATGATGTTTATTAGTTATTTGCATCAGAAATGTCAATATCAATGTATCCATAGAAGTGCAATTTCATTTATCTGTTCTCTTTCTGTTCACTGAGGAATTTCTCTTTAGCTGTTTTTCTCATTTAAATCAATTTCCCACTGTAATCACTCCAAATAATCCCTTCTTTAGCATTCGGAGAATGTTATAAAAAGGCAAAAAAATGGTAATAAACGAAGGCAAGCATTCAAGAAACATTTTGCGCACTAAACTGAATGAACCCCTCAAAAAAAGGAAATGAAAGTGTCTCGAAAAATGGGAAATTCCAGCGACCTACGCAATTAATCCTATGACTTGACAATTTACTGGTATTTTTGGAAACAAAACAAACAGAGCAGTCTATTAATTGAAAAAGAAGTTAAAAAACAAACAAACAGAAACACGCATAGAGATTTACGCACAGACCCACACACGCACACACACATCCACACACGCAGACAGATTGTTGTTAAGGTTCACTCTGAGCTGGCCGGGCTGATTGCTAGCTGTAAAGACTACAACAGCACGTGTCACACAGGAAATACTGCTGAATTATCATCATCATCATCATCATTACATTCATCCAGAGACACAGGCCAGGGAGGGATTTGGGGAAAAGTGGCAGATTGAGGGAGGGTGTGATGGGAAGGTATGTGATGAATTCACGTCACGATGCAGAGTGCGTTTCTGACTGGACCTGGAAAACATAGATGGGGGGGAGGGGTCATCATCCCGTCTGACCGCCCCCCTTGACCCCTCCCTCCACGGCGGCGGCGCATTGTCCCAAAATCTGGCGTTCTCTAGTGATATAAGCAGTGTGGACAGAAGATGGTGTGACAGAGAAAGACACAACTCATTTCATGAACCTATTTCAGGGAACACATACTTTCATGGTGAATATAGCACTATAATGTTGCCACAGTGTGCTCAGTGCGGGAGCATAAACATTTGTTGTCATTTAAAATGGTCATTTGCAATTATTACTCCCATTGAGACATTATTAGCAAAACAATAACAAAAATTTTCATGGTGACATACTTTAAAGAACATCGACCTATGACCCAGGTCAAAAAGATAATATTTAAGCAACTCACAGACTGGACATATTTACTTTTGAGTTACATCCCAATGCTAGTGCCTTAAAGGAATAGTTCACCCCCCAAAAATTACTCACCATTTACTCACCCTCACGTGGTTCATACGTTTCTTTCCTCTGTTGAACACTTACGTATGCACTTATGTATGCAATGTAACCATTGACAATGTAACCATTGACAACTGTAGGAAAAGCTAATACTTTGGAAGTTAATGATTACAGGTTTCTAGCATCAAAATATCTTCAAAAGTGTTCAACAGAAGAAAGGAAATCAAAGAGGTTTGGAACAAGTAAAAGGGTGAGAAAAATTTGACAGAATTTTCCATTTTGGGTAAACTATCCCTTTATAAAACACATTAGTAAATATATATAATTGCGTTGATCAGTAAAAACTCCAATATTAAAAGTCAAAATATAAAAAATTTACATTTGTTCAACACATTTAAATATGTCTATAGGTACATTGACATAAAACTAAAATATTAATAAACTAATAAAATGTAATAATAATAATAATAATAATAATAATAATAATAATCATCATCTAATAGAAATATTTTAATGTTAAACTAAAGTAAAACTGAACTAGAATACGATGAAATGTTTTAACATAGATGATTGATGCTACAAGGCTTCCTCTTTCTCCCCAATATTCTGCAGATACAAGCACCACCGTGTGGTTCTTGGAAATTTTGACTCCTTTGACCCCTGTTTTAAAACTCCTGCACTACATTAAATGTAAAATAAATAAAAAATGATAACTATGAATGACATTGAGGGTCAGTGTTAAGTTAATAAGCTCCCTGCAGCATGAAATTCAAATTTGTCACTGAAATTCTGCTCAATTAAGCTTTTTTATTTATAAACATTTAAGGCTAATACTCACTTATTAACAAGAGAAGCAGAAAGTGGAAATGAAAGAAGGCCTTCTTTCATAATAAGTCTCCTATACTGTCTATTCAGCTGAATGTCCATACATGGACAAGGCAGAGGAAGGATGTGCAAAGGGCATTAGAGATATTTTTAGCACAAACAGGAGATCCCAGAGGACCAAAGCATGATTATATATCAGCCGCCTATACATATTCCTTACATACCTTCTCTGATGCAAATACACACCGATTTTACTAGACAGGAACAATGTTTCTATATAGTTTTCATACTTTTAGATTGACCCCGCGTGACTGCAAGTAAATTATATCATTCAGTAAAATTGAGTTGTTTTTTCACTTTTAAATTCAATTTATTTCTCTATAGGTATACATGTCCCTCTCCAGGGTTAACTGAAGATTATATCCTTCCCATTATCCAGACATTTATTAATTAGATGATCAGTCTTACCGTGCTACTAGCAGTTAAAGACTCCGTCCCGTCGTGCTGAGAGCCTTGGTAGACTCTCAGGTGATGATGATCTGCATATTCTGAATTTGGATGAGCAGCGCTGAAATCGAGGGGTGGCAGTCGGGCAGCAGGTGTGGGCTGGACTTGTCCAGGTGGAGGGTACGAAGGGGGCGGGGCATAGACCTGGGGAAGTGAAGGATCACCACTGCCTGGCCCTGCCTCCTGGGCAGCAGCACCCTAAAATGAGAGAGAGAGAGAGAGAGAGAAGCAGTTTATAAAACTAAACTGGTTATTACAATAGTTATTATATCATAATTAGAGAATAATTAGATATTAAATGAAAATAAAAGAATAATTGAATTAGTCTGTTAATGAAATGCAGATTATTTCGCCAATTTTCACACTTACCTGATCCACAATTGAACATATTATAAAGCATTCTATAGCACTTTTAAGCACGTGTTATATACCATTGAAGTCAGAATCATTAATCCCCTGTTCAATTTTAATTATTTTATATTTTGATAGACAGAGTTTTTCAACACGTCTAATCATATTCTAAATCATAACTGTTATTATTACTAATTAATGGCTGATTTCTTTTATCTTTGCCCTGATGACACTACACAATATGTTAGTAGGCCTAGATATTTGCAAGATACTAGTATTCAGCTTAAAGTGCAAGATAAAGGCTTAACTAGGTATAGATTAACTAAACACTGTAAAAATCATCTGTAATTTTACGGTTTATTTGAAAACGTAAAATAAAGGCCGTTAAATTACAGAAATATCTCGTAAAAAAATGGTATTTAATTACATAAATTTCCTTTTAAAATTTAAATTTCTGGTGGGGCGCCACGGTGGCCTAGTGGTTAGCACGTTCGCCTCACAGCAAGAAGGTCGCTTGTTCGATCCCCGGCTGGGCCAGTTGGCATTTCTGTGTGGAGTTTGCATGTTCTTGCGTGGGTTTCCTCCGGGTGCTCCGGTTTCCCCCACAGTCCAAAGACATGCGGTACAGGTGAATTGGGTAAGCTAAATTGTCCGTGGTGTATGTGTGTGAATGAGAATGTATGGATGTGTTTCCCAGAGATGGGTTGTGGCTGGAAGGGCATCCGCTGCGTAAAACAAAATGCTGGATAAGTTGGCGGTTCATTCCGCTGTGGCGACCCCGGATTAATAAAGGGACTAAGCCGAAAAGAAAATGAATGAATGAATGAAAATTTCTGGTAAAATTCTGCAATATCCATTATCTTACGATAAATTTCTGTAATTTAACGGCCGTTATTTTACGTTTTTTTTCCGGCACCCCACAAGCTAGAAATAAACTGTAAAATTACGAATTTATTTTGGCAAGTTAAGGTAATTAGACAAGTCATTGTATAAAAATGGTTTGTTTTGAACACAATAAAAAATGCTTAAAAGGGGTTAATAATATTGACCTAATTAATTTTTTTAAACAAAATCAAAATCTGCTTTTATTCTAGCCAAAATTTTAAAAAAAGACTTTCTCTTGAAGAAAAAAATTATAGGAAATACCACGAAAATGTCCTTAATTCATTCAATATCACTTGAGTTGTAGTTGAAAAAGAATCAATTATGAACAGGAGGGCTAATAAGTTTGCCACCAATTGTAAATAACCCTGTCCTGGTATCGTATATCTTTGATTCGAGGCTATAAAACAGATATAAATATTCAATATATGTTAAAACAGTACACCAAAGAAGCATTTGCAACAAATCCATAAATTGAGCTAAAATACTGTACATCACAGATCATTAACACTAAACAATACCGACTAAACCAGCATCTCAGACATCACATAAAGACACAGTGAATGAAATGAGAGGTATAAATGTAGTATAAATGATGTGTCTCACCCCTTCAGTGCATTCCGCAGGCGACCCAATACTCACCAACAGCTGACGCATGCTTTAATGCAGAGCTTTCACCCGCCCACCCCACCATAAGTCTCCCACATCCACCAATCACAGAGCAGCAAACCGGCCTCAAGGGGTGCTTTTACACCAGCTGTGTTCATTTGTTCATGTCAATCATCAACCCTTTTCACCCACCTACCCTCTAGACACTCAACACACACCACACACACATCTGTTTTGATAAAAGTTGATCATTTCATACAAACAACTCAGTGTTTCTGATCAGTCAACCCTAACCCTATAAACCACAATGATCTAAAGCACACAATATAATCTTTATTATTTATTTAAACCAGAATAACAAGATGTCTGTGGCTAACAATACATGCAGTGAGTGTCTTAAATCAGGTAAAACAGGTATGATTGGGTATTATACAAGTATGAATAACAGATTACACTAGGTTGTTTAAAGAGTTATCCAAACAAAGTGAAAAGTAAAGCTATATAATCACTTAAATACAAACTATAGAAGAAGTTTTACACAGAAGAATTGTGAAATGATGTGTGTTTTGTGCACACAAACCGTCAGCCTCTTAATAAATAATCAATTAAATGACTTTAAAGCCTTTTTACTACCACCCAACAGTGCAAAATAAAAGACTACTGTATAAGCCAAATAATAGACAATAAAGTTAACTGAAAAGAAGCTCTTTATGTACACACACACTTTTTCTGTTTACTCATTATCATCCGGTTCACAGGGCCGATAAGGCAGGGTAAATTTAGACTTTGCTGATAAACCGACACTGAGAGACACAGCTCTGATTAAATATCACCGCTACACTCGGATTTCTCCAGCAGAAACAAAAGTATCATGTTACATTAGTGTCTGTTTGTCATCACAGCCATGATTCAGCATTGGTATATATATACACATCACGATATACCACACAATTACCTGTAATTCACAGGAACATGACATATCTTACTGTCATTCATTTTTTAAAACACCAAAGGTGCAACTTGACATCCTGGTTAAAGATTTATGAGATGTAAACAGGTGTTGTCAGACCTGTGAAAGTGTAACACTACAACACGCTGACTCAAACTCAAAAAAGTGTTGCATTGCTGCAGGCCGTAGAACCAGCCAAAGATCACAATTGTAAAATGCAGGACTAGTCCAACATTCTGAGCTTCCTTTAGACTTTAGACTTTGAAATATTTATTCAACGAGTACAAAAAGCACACATAGATATTTATACAACAGAATGAATTAAGTACAATACCGTGCCATATTCTGGCAACACAGAGGAATCAGAAGCATGATTTAACTGTTCAAATACTTTCTAAAAAATTACAGGACAAAATGTCAACAAATTTTTTCATGTTACTTTAGCTTATTTTAACTTACAGCGTTGGACTAATGTACGTTGACTGGAAAAGTTCAATTGATTCAACTAAAGTATGTAGGCTGCAAGAATGTTTCTTCCTTCTTGTTAGTTATCTTGCGAGATCTGAACATAAACTGTTTTGATAGCCATACCTTTTTTGTTACAGTGTAAGTATTAAAATAACACCTCTGTCTAGCAGATAAAATGTCTTTTCAGGCGCACTGACAGCTTTGAGCCCTTCAGCTGTCAGGTTTGGGGTGAAAGATCAGAGGCAGGATGCCAGGTGCCTGATCTGACAGCTGCGGGATCATTCAGACACACACACACACACACACTGCTGACAAGAACTGCTTATGTTGTCTATAGTCATGTAATACAAGGCTCTTGGAATACTTGATTCTGATTAGCCAGTTGCAGCTTTCTGTTATCAGATGTCTTTACATGACTGCTAAACCATGTTACTGTTTTCCCTGGCAACTAGCTTCTTACATTTTCATCAGCATATTTTTTTTGAAAGCAGTGTAATTTTGTATTACTAACATGGTGGTGGGTGGCATGGTGGCTCAGTGGTTAGCACTGTTGCCTCACGACAAGAAGGGTCGCTAGTTCGAGTTGCAGCTGGATTAGTTGACATTTCTGTGTGGAGTTTGCATGTGTTTGTGTTGGTTTCCTCATGGTGCTCCGGTTTCCCCCACAGTCCAAAGACATGCGGTGTAAGTGAATTGGGTAAACAAAATTGGTCCTAGTGTGTGTCAATATGAATGAGTATGGGTGTTTCCCAATACTGGGTTCCAGCTGGAAGGGCATCTGTTGTGTAACTCATATGCTGGATAAGTATGCCGGTTCATTCTGCTGTGGCAACCCCTGATTAATAACGAGACTAAGCCAAATGAAAATGAATGAATGAATGAACATGGTGTTGTAACATTTATGGGGACAGGCCAATACCAATACTTATTTTTATAAATTATTGGCCAATTCGGGTATTGATATTCGTATAAAGTACTGTACTATTGTTACGTCACTCTGTTTTCAATGAACAGGGACTGAATCCATTTAACATTCGACAGGCCAACATTAGAGGGACAAAGAGTCTCTGTTTTTCAAATTAGATTTTGTATAAATTTTATTTAGTTTTAAGGGCTACTAAATGTATTTTACCCAGATATATATTTTTGAATTATCAACAGGCTTGCAGCTCATTGTTTTTGCTTAATTGATAAATTAATAATTGATTACAAATCATCCTTATCAGACTATTTCTGTCATGTCAATTGATCAAAAATCACTGTTTTCCATTTTAAGTCTTACTTATAATAATAATTAAGCTTTATTTAAATAAACAAACACATTATCCATTTAATATTGGTTTAATATTTGTTGTTTGTTCACACAATCCGGTTTTATCATGGTCTATTTTAGGGATTATTTTATAATACAGAGTGTGCATTATACCTAACATAATTGTTGTTTTATTAATAAACAAAATTACACATAAATGTCTTCAGTAAACAAATGTGCACACAAACACAGAAGCCAAAGCACACTCAAAAACTATCAAAGTGCAACTTAATGACTTTAGAGATAATAAACAATGGTTTTGACAGTCAGGGTATAAAAATTCCTTTCTAAAAATGCCATTATGTTGCCAAATCAAAATAAAAGCCTTCACCTATATGTTCAATATGACAGGTGGTTAATAAAGAAAATTCCTCTGTGTTAAGTCCTACTCTTTAGATGACATAATCTGCCGCTGTGTATCACTTTAGATAAAGTCAAGAGGCAATCAGACAGTCAACATCTATTTCTAAATGTGTAATCTGTGTGTGTGAGGAAATCTGCAGTGAGAGAAACCGACTAAAAATACAGAGAGTGTGACAGAGAGAAAGAGCAGGCACCGTTTATCAGCAGGACTGGAATTTCTCTCTCTCTCTCTCACACACACACACACACACACAAACATACGACACACACTCACACACACACACACTCGAGCATGCATTAAACCTGTTTTCAGTGGGCCACCTCGCATGGACAAATATAACTAACCGCAGCGTCCTTCACTGACAAACACATTTCATGCCCCATTGGTGTATGGCGCATTAGTTGATATACAAACCGTTTGCTGGCTAGTGATTGGTTGAATTATTCAACATTTTACTAGACAAATGACAGAAAATGCATTTCATAAATGTTTTTAAATTGCTCTTAATTGTTTTATTAAATAAATAATATACTAATTCAAAAAAATATAATTAAAATAAACTAATATTAAAGTAGATAAATAGAACTGGAATATTTACCTGAACAATGCTGGGGTAGCAGGAGGCCGTCTGAGGGTAAACTGGGAGTCCGTAGGGCTGAAGGATCACAGTAGGAGAAGACAACATGGTGCATAGCCAGAGAAAAAGGACAAAAAAAAGGAACAGCTAAAAGGGACGGGAGACCAAGGGGAAGAGAGAGGGGAAGGAGAGCTCTCGGAATCAAGAAAGAACCAGACTGAGAAAGTTTAAGATCCAAACAGAGAAGGAAAAAAGATCCAGAGGTGTGAAGAAGAAAAGAAGAATCAGTGTGAGTTGAACTGCACTACAATGGTGTCAACTTCTGGGCGATAAACGAATATGAATAAAAAACAGCAAACATAAGACGCTCTATAAAGTTGAGAGTGCCGAGTTAGTCTGTCTCACAAATGGCAGAGAAGATCAGTGCCGAAAGATCTCCAGGGGACACAGCATGTGTGTGTGTGTGTGTCGCTGGAGATGTTTGATAGACAGAAACACATGCTCAGAGTTGTGTTACACTCCTTTATAAATAGCCCCCCTTCCTCCTTTAGTTGTTCTGGTATCAGCAATAGAAATTACCAGGCAAGTAATGTATTTGTCACCTTTCGTTGCTCATTGAAGAAGACACAAATAAATGCTATACCAAAGGTCCAAAATATATACAAGTACCACAGATTGGAGTGTTTTGACTTCAAAGTTGAAAACATTTTAACATTGTTTAATACTTAATTACATATTGACACATTATGGAGACACAAAAGACTTATCTTAAGGGCACCTATGATGAAAATCATCTTTTGTAAGTTGTTTGGACAGAACTGTGTGCAGGTATAGTGAGTCCACTGTCATATTGGGGTGATATAGAGGGTGGGGAGAACTAGCATTAAAGTCACAGATAACAAAAACTGCTGTAAAAATGTAAAATTCTAATATTCGGAAAGGTAAAATAAATAATTTGATGGTTGTTTTGAGCTGAAACTTTACAGACACATTCTGGAGACACAAAAGACTTATCTTAAGACTTATCTTAAGGCCACCTATGATGAAAATCATCTTTTGTAAGCTGTTTAGACAGAACTGTGTGCAGGTATAGTGTGTCCACTGTCATATTGGGTTGATATGAAGACAATAAGATCCAAATCCCTCTCATTTTGAGGCCCACTGCAAGGTGACCTAGGGGTGCGGTTTCCCCGCCCACCAAATTGACTGACAGACACGTATGAGCATGTCTCCATAGTAACATGTATAATCATATGAACAAGACAGGATTTGCGCAAAGCAAACGAGATTAAAAGATCTGTTCAGCTCTCTGTGATCATCAATCATCATTAAATGTGATCAAGAATGAGTTTTACAAGTTTAAAACGTTTTAAAACAGTGCATGTTTGTAATGAATTACAGAAATTTTACCGTCTTTACTTCATCACCACAGCCACGTGTCAGTACAATTATAAAAGAAGATGCTTCAATCCCGGTTTGTGGACGTTAAATCAGTTTTTTTTTCAACATTAACATAACAAATATCCATACTGCAGTGAATATTAACATGTATGCTGTCACATTTGGCGTGCAAAAACATTTTAAAGTTAAATGCACGCTGTGTGTGTGTGTCCACTGTGTGTTTGTGTGTGTGTGTGTGTGTGCGTGTGTGTGTGCGTGAACTTTGTAACAACATTGTGTGACTCATCATTGCAACTCCACAACAAATACATCAAATAATCATTGTTAAAGTTCTTACTGTAGTATTTCTCACAACGTTATGTGATATCTGCTTCCGTCATGTCTGTCACTGTGCTGTTTATCTGATGCAGCCAAAGCACAGTTTGAGGCACACTCTGACAGGCACACTGGAACAGTGGGTGGGGAGTACTAGCATTATAGTCACAGACAACAAAAACTGCTGTAAAACTGTAAAATTCTAATATTCGGAAAGGTATAATAAATAATTTGATAATTTGAGTGTTTTGAGCTGAAACTTTACAGACACATTCTGGAGACACAAAAGACTTATCTTAAGACTTATCTTGAAAAGGGGTAAAATAGATGCTGGTAACATTTATTTTACAGAAAAAAATAAGACTAGAAAATGGACAATCTTTTACTTCTAATTAGGATCACATTGTAAAAAAGTGACATTTTTATCAGTATTATAGTGTGTTTTTTTTCTAAATTAATAAATGTGTTAATTCTAAATTACAACAAGTCCAGGTTTCACTAAGGCTAAGCTTAGGCCAGGACTAGGTCTTATCATTAAATTAGAGTATTTTTGCAGCTTTTATGAAAAAAATACTTAGAAGAACAAAACAAATTACTGGTGTGCATCATTAATCAATGACACTGACGTCTTTTTAAGATGTCGCTACGAGTTATTTTTGAGTTAATATTGTCAGCATGGAG
Organism: Danio albolineatus; assembly: GCA_903798035.1. Taxonomy (NCBI): domain Eukaryota; kingdom Metazoa; phylum Chordata; class Actinopteri; order Cypriniformes; family Danionidae; genus Danio; species Danio albolineatus. The sequence goes on from CAIGQQ010032566.1 coordinate 1,859,231, forward strand.
GTCTGTCTCGTATTATGTCAAACTGATCGAAATGAAGCAAGTTTATTATTAAAACAAGAACAAATATGCCAGTGGGACTCCAGAAGACTTTAGAAATCAACTTCATTTAAACAGAGAAAGAATTTTCATACATATTGATAATATGAAATATATATTTGTTCTTGTTTTAGCCAAACACTCACTTACGTTTTAAACAATTTAAAATGAAATAAATTAAGATCTTTAAAAATGTAATGTTAGAAACCCTTTAATATCTACAGTAGTGCAAATTAATATAATTGGAAAAAATCCATTCCTCCTGGCACATATCTAACCAACTGCATTACAAATGGAAAATAATTTTACATCAGTATCAGAACAGACCATTAACATGACTAAATCATTCAGCACCAACCTCAAAACAACTCACCAACACTCCTACTTGTAAATATGACTTCGTATGGCCATTATATCCGGATAAATGTGAGATTTCCGGATTCACTTGAATAGCATATACAGCATATACAGATATTTAATACAATACTTGTCTCACCTTCGCCCAGTTCTGAATAAATGTGCGTTTTTAAACCCTAAGCATCCTACCAACAGAGGGAAGCAAATCGCTCATAAAGCTTTCATTGCAAACACCGCCGAATGCACACGCAAAGCATTGTGGGTTCTGTAGTTTGACTGGTGGGTATAAATACCCTGGAAGGCCGGATGCACGCTCTCTTTAGTGTTCGAGCCTGCAACGGACAGGTAATGGCGGCATAGTGTCATTATTTTCAGCTAGAAATGTAATTGACGCACGTTTAACATTTACGATAAAACTATTTTGGGAGTTTTGTAACGTTAAGGAACAGATTATCGCGCCAATTTTAACCATTAGAGCGCATAATGCCGAGAAACGAGCTGTATCGCAACCAACGTGTTTCTACAAGGCGCGCTGAGGCCTAGCAGCAGGGCACGTTAAGCGAAACCTCGTGCTACTTTTTCGTATGAAAATTATTCGCCGGTATTGCTAGTATATATAATGTCATAGTTATGATGCTATGACAAATGTGCTGGTATACGACGTTTTTATATGAAATGTAGTGCTTTACAGCGTGAATAAGTTAAACCGTTGTAACATTGTACATAACCTTTCATATTGTTTTAACCGGTCTTAAACTTTTAACATTTATCAACTCGCATTATACGCAGTTAACGTTTCACCAAAGTTACAAGATCCTTTTATCACATTGCCTTACGTATAACCTTCAGTTTTGAAAATTTGAGCCCACCTTTAATAACGTGTTTGCTTTACCTTTTTTTCCCTCAGGCGTCAGTAAGTCGCCATGCCGGTTGCCAAGACTTGGGTTTGTAGTAAGACATACGTCACTCCAAGACGTCCTTTTGAGAAGTCACGTCTTGACCAGGAGTTGAGACTCATTGGTGAGGGCAAAGTAAAAGAAATAAAAGGATTTGTTTTCCCCATAAATGTTTCTTACAATTTATTTCACTTACCATAGGTGAGTATGGTCTCAGGAATAAGAGAGAGGTCTGGAGGGTAAAGTTCACTCTGGCCAAAATCCGCAAGGCTGCCAGAGAGCTGCTCACTCTGGATGAGAAGGATCCAAAGCGTCTCTTTGAAGGTAACTGAATTGTGACTCTTCTGTCTAGACTGGGTGGCCAATGATTAAATTAATGCTTGTCAGATTGTCAGTGTTGCCAAGAATTCCTCGTCAATGAGGCCATTTCTGCCAATAACTCCCTTCTGTTTTGTTTTAATCACACTTGCTTAACTTTAATTTTTTTTCTCCCCAAGGTAACGCTCTGCTCAGGCGTCTGGTGCGTATTGGAGTACTGGATGAGGGCAAGATGAAGCTCGATTACATTCTGGGCCTGAAAGTGGAGGATTTCTTGGAGAGGAGGTTGCAGACTCAGGTCTTCAAGCTTGGCCTGGCCAAGAGTATCCACCATGCACGTGTGCTCATTCGTCAGAGGCACATCCGGTAAGATTTGTGAAGCACGTTTTAAAACTCGAACAGGATTTTGAAACATTTAAACCTCTGGTGCTGCTTTCTGGTTGGTCAAAATTAAGTTTAGTTTGTCTTTTTTAGTGTTTTATAGTACTAAATTATTATTTTTAATTTCCTAACTGTATGTGCAATAAACAATTTAGTCTTCAGAGGGTTAACTTTCATTTCCTGGTTTATTTATTGGTTATTCTGATTGTCTTGAGTGTTTGTATGTTGAGGCTTTCTTCCTCTTTCATTAGCTGACCATGTTTAAACTCCTCCTGGTGAGGTGGAATGAAATTCTGCAAGGTCAATTCGGTGATTTAACCGTATACCTTTGCTTGTAAGCCAAAAATCTAGACCTTGCCATGAAGTCTGGGGTGCTTTATTGCACGAAACAGTCGGAGGTAATGTACATGGGCACTTTGGCAGATCTTTTAACTAAAATAAAGCTGCACTTCTCTTGGCCAGTGATTAAGCTAAAAACTGTCAGATTTCCAGTGGTGTCAAGAATTCCTCGTCAATGAGGCCTCGAGATCAGCAGCTTTACTTTTGTCATTGAAAATGTTTCTGTGGACCTTTTTTCTACAACTTTATTTTTTCCCTCTCTCTCTCTGTAGGGTGCGTAAGCAGGTTGTGAACATCCCCTCCTTTGTGGTGAGGCTGGACAGCCAGAAACACATCGACTTCTCCCTCCGCTCTCCATATGGTGGTGGCCGTCCTGGCCGTGTCAAGAGAAAGAACGCCAAGAAAGCCCAGGGTGGTGGTGGAGGTGGTGATGATGAAGAGGAAGATTAAACAGTTTCCTCTCAAAGAGGTGGAGGGACTCAGCAATGCTTGCACTTTCTCTTCCTCAAGTTTTCAATAAATGGTTCATTCCAAATTATTTGTCCTGCTTCAAATTGAACTCTTGCACTTAACTGCTAAGTGGTCACTTTACAACTGACGTTTTACATTCAGCATTTTAATTATTCCATCATTGCTCATTTCTCAAACCAACTTAAGTGTGTAAATTGGCAAACCACTTAATGCAAAACTAAAGATTCTCATTAATGTGCGATTTTAAAATGAAACATGACAGCCAAAACTGAAGTAACCGATAACTAATATTGCTGTTTGATTAAACCTTTTATTTTAATACTTTTTCTAGTCACATTTGACTAAAAATGAAATGCAATCACAGATGTGAATACAGAAAAATAGTCTGTAAAATTCTAGATGTGGTACCCAAATTTTTTTTGGGTGCATTAGCTGTAAGCAGCCATTAAATCTAAACTCACTTCAAAGCATATATTAAGATGCTAAAATATTTTCTCTTAAACCTTTCTGATTGCACTTGCGGCTACAAACTTGCCTTAATACATGAAGTTTGACTTTAATTGTGCTGATGATGCAGTAAGTGGTGATGAGCACCGATTTTAAAATCTGCGGTAGGCTTTTTTTTTTGTGCTCAGGCTTCAGAAATATTGTCATCCATCACCTACAGGTCATCCTGGGGGCTGATTTGACCTCTTGTCTCAGTGTTGCTTGTCTGCTCGCTGTGAATGAGGCACAATTAAATTATATGTAAGCTTCAAGTTACACTTGAAATTACAGAATTGTTTCCAAAAATTAAGGTTTACCTTTCGCCCTCCTTTTCCAGTGGATTTAACAGAGAATGAAAAACGAAACACGATAATATTTTAGCGCAATTATAAAGTGATGATATTTTTGCATAATTATTAGCACATTAGGTATTTGCTGACCTTAGTTCGCTGTCCTGCTACACCAGCTGCCTTCTTTGGTACTCCCAAAGTGTCAAATGAGTGGCTTCTCACCCTAATAGCTCTCTGATGACAAACAATTCTTGATTTAAAACTCATTTTAATGACATGTCATGACAACTTAGTAACAATATCAAGGTCTGTTGCTTTCCATAAACTTGATCTACCTTGAAGTTCTCAATGAAACCTCCACCGCTCTCTGGAGCACTTCTCCCCCCTTCAGTAAGAGGGATGCTGGGCTGCGATGGCTCTCCCAGCATGCACTGGGAGCGGGAGGACAGTTCACATCGCAGTGCTTCCAAGAGAGACGAACGTGTACGTAACTGAGATGGAAGCACGAGTTTATAAAATGAGACCATGACTAAAGTCACTAATAAATAAAGAGGCATTTCTCCTAAAATCGAACATTTGCTATTAATTTACCCACTGGCGTACCAGACGAGACGTTTTAATTCAGACTTTATTTAGTAGTCACGTGATACACGAAAAAACTGCTTCCTTCAGCACTTGATAAGAAAAAAAAAAGAAATTTAGCCAACTCAAAATTAATAAATTCACAGCAATCGGCTCCTGACAATAATTTAAGGTCTTGAAGCGATATCATTTTTTTTGTGGTTTGTGTAATAAACTAAACATCATTTACAACATTATGCACACAGGCTTTTGATTTCAACCAGCCTCATCGCTTTCGATCAACTTGCCATTATAAAATCGCCACGTTTAAGGTCTGATTTATTTAAAAATACGCGATCTTCAATGCCTGGCCGATGTATGATATAAGGTGGATCTCAGACAAAAAACACTGCATAAATTCCATTTTCCCCTGCATATGTCTTTAAAATACAACAGTTTATTTTAACCCCAGTATTTTCAATGGAGTTTCTGCGCTTGCCTGCTGATCCTGACGGCGCTAGCGGTTACACAATCTTTAATGCTGAAGTCTATTAACTGATTGTATTGCAGTTACATTATAACAATGATGCTGTTAAAAGGAACCATATGAAATTGAAAATAATCACATTAAGCTTTCACCAAAAGTATATTATTGGCTGAAAAACACTAGCTGAAGCCAATTGCCAGGAGGTCATTTAGTTTTTTTCTGTATTTTTATTTATTTTTTTATTTTACACTTTTCTGTATACATTGACTTGTATTTTATTAATCACAAAAGACTTACACATTTTATGACCGGGAAGTGGGCAAATTAACGGTAAATATTGTTAATTTATAAAACTATCCATATATTTTTCTAGGATATGTTTGGTGCCTGATTACCTCCAGTCGACTGAATTTTTCAGCCTTGTAACAAGAGATTTCAGCATTTATAAGTTTGGTCAAGAGGAACTCTCTCAAAACTGAGCCCTGGAAAATAAAATGCAGAGAAACACTGAATGAACATTTAAAGTGTGACTTGATTGTTTTGTTGATATTTACTAATCACATCTCATCGTCAAGGAAATTATGTAGGTGTATCACCACGTTTCTGATCTGAATCCACGTGATTTCAGTTACACTGTTGTCAGAGAGTTGAAAGTTGACTTGCAGATATCTGAAGCTCTGTCATTTGTTCTCACCTCTGTAAAAATGGGTGGCGTGGGAAGAGGTGGGCCAAATGGGGGCACATCCTCCCTGGCAGTGACAGACACCTGTCAATCAAAAATATGTTTTGAAGAATTGGGTGCTGATAAAGTATTAGTTAGGCCTAGTCAATTTTGTAATCATTATTATTATCATTTTTACCTGAAATGATCCTCCATCTCCTCCCTCTCCTTCATTCTCTCTCTTTATTCTCCGAACTGCAATGAAACAATGCAAGAAATGGGATCTGATCACATCTGAAATGAATGGAGTGTGACCCTCCTGGTACACCAGAGCAACAATATCATTCCCAATGTGCCTTTTTCTCTGCAGCTGAGGGGAAACAGAAAAGTAGGGTTGTCATTCAAGGAAAATTAATATGATGTTTAACTTTGTTTTGGGCGGTTCATTCCGCTGTGGCGACCCCGGATTAATAAAGGGACTACTCCGACAAGAAAATGAATGAATGAACTTTGTTTTCTGTCCTCCGTTGAGTAATGAGTTTGCAAGTTATATGGATTCACCAGTAGGGAGCGCCAAACGCCTTTTTAAGTCATTAACTGAACTGGAAATACTTGGCTGAGACCTTCAAAATGAATAACCATTGTTTCGAGATGGGGACAGGATGATGGTTTGAGTGAGTGACTGGCAAAAATAAAATAATTGTGTAAAATGTAATTGACCTGTTGAACTGATGCTTAAAAACAATATCATTCATTCAGCAGTCAACCAATTATCAATTGATTATCAATTTATAGCATGTTTTGATGCTAACTCATGCTCGCAACATGTAACTTGTTAGAAATATGCTGGTAATATGTGAAAAATGTTTGTCAAAGGGTCAAACGTGCTAATAATCTTTAACACGCTGAGCTAAAGCCACATTTTAACATGTTTATTTGTGCTTACAAGGTTAAATGTGTGTGAAGCAGGCCAAAACGTCAGCCATGTGTTAAACAAAAAGCTAGTTGATGCCAGCACTGTGCTAACCTTTTAGAAAGATATGTGAAAAATTATACAAAATGTTACAAACATGCTATGATGCTAACAACATGTTATATTTTGCTAGCAATTTGTTGGGAGTCTTTCCTTCTTTTTATTTTCACTTTACCATTCTAGCTTTCAAAACATTCAGTCAAGGATTTCTCAAGCCCACAGAGTCATAATCTTTCATTTTCACCTGTTGTGTATCTCCTTCTGTGAATGGCAGTTTAGTGGCAACATGGAACATAATCTCTCGTCCGTGGAAAGAGGTGAAAACGGCTTCATTCCCCGTCTGGCCACGAGACACATCCAGACCTCCTCTGAAACTGGCAGAGGGAAAATGTTGATGTTCATTTGACAGGTGATATTGCATTTCATAGTAGTGTTTTGTTATTTGTGTTGATACTGATATTCCGTCCTAAGCCCCTTACCCAGTAAATCCTTGCAGATTGACCGTCTGTCCAAGTATTGATAAGAACTCTAAAAACTCCTCACTTTCCTCATTGTTACTGAGCATGTCTTCCTCTGTTAACTAGATCACAAATGAAGAGAGAGAAATATGTTAGAATAAAAAGAATTGACAAATATTTAACTAGGTGTTTTAGTCTTAAAAGACCTATGTTACCTGACAAAGTCTTCTCGTCAATCTCAGTTTTAAGAGCAACAAATAATATTTTGACTTCTAGTTAATCATTTGAAAAAGTGGCAGAAGGTAAATTTTCCTGATGATACATCTGTTGAACTGCATCCTAATCATCACAAAAACCGCAGAAGACCTATTGGAACCCGCATGGACCCAAGATTTTCACCGAAAGTAGTCAAGTTTGGTGAAGGAAAAATCATGGCTTGGGGTTACATTCAGTATGGGGGCATGGATGAGATCTGCCAAGTGGACAGCAACATCAACAGCCTTAGGTATCAAGATATTTGTGCTGACCATTACATTACAAACCACAGGAGAGGGCAAATTCTTCAGCAGGATACCACTCCTTATGCCTCTACATCAAAGTTTCTGAAAGCAAAGAAGGTCAAGGTGACTAGCCAGCCCAGTCACAAGACATGAACATTATTGAGCTTGTCTGGGATAAGATGGAGGAGGCATTGAAGATGAATCCAAAAAATCTTGATGAACTCTGGGAGTCCTGCAAGAGTGATTTCTTTGCCATTCCAGATGACTTTAATTAGATTAGATTAGATTAGATTCAACTTTATTGTCATTACACATGTACAAGTACAAAGCAACGAAATGCAGTTTAGGTCTAACCAGAAGTGCAATAGCAGCAGGTGCAGAATACAGATATAAATTATAAGGTGCAGTTATAGAAAAACTATGGTGATATTTACAGATGGATGTACTATGAACATTATATACAGGTTGACTTAGTTATGAGCCCAGATTTACAATAAATGATTGTACGTACAGGTTGATATTAATAATAAGTGTGCAGATAGATAAACAATTACACATGTATATGTACAGTGGGTATGTACAGTTCAAGTAAATGAATCAGTGCAATGCCGGTTGCTTATTAATAATCAAAAATGTGCAGATAAACATAATTACAAATGTATATGTACAGTAAGTACATATATGAGTACAGTGATATGAGTACAGTGTACATATATAAGTACATATATGAGTACAGTGAGTAATAATAAGTTAATTGAGTCATTGCAGAGATGTATGTATTGCAGTCGTCCAAGCTCACAGGAGTCAAACACAATATTATTTATTTTTCCACTGCACCACGACTTTATATTCTATACTATACATTATTTCTGTTTAGTGACAAGACTTTTGACTAAGCAAAGTCAGACCTTACTAATTAAATTATAAAAAAATCAAAGCATGATCATATTTTATTTTGGTACAAAAAAAAGCATAATCTAGAGGCATTTGCCTTTCATATAAGCCACTACTGATACCAAGTGATCAACTAGAAGTAAAGTTATTATTTGTTGTTCCTAAAACTTGGATAGGCGACAAGACTTTTGTCAGGTTATAGTCAACACTGATATCTGTATACCTGTCCTTCTTTCTGGTATAAGACACCAAATTTAAAGTTTTGAGACACTCTGTGTTCATCAAACGCCATGATGATCTCTGGGGCCTTTCAATGCAGAAAGAGACATATGACATTTTTATATATTGTGCTACGAAATGATCTACTTCTAAATTCAAATTAGTGAGTATTATACAATATATTACCACCAGTTTAAAGATGGATCTAACAAGTGAAGGTGTACCTTTAGGTAACTCACAGCCTCAAAACACATCACACTGACACTCGAGCACAGCATCTTCATCAAAACAAAACAAAGCAAAATAAACTTCTATTTAAATTCATTTAAATGTGAAGCAAGTGCAGCTGGCTGTGTGTTTTACCTTTGCCAACTCCACTGCTGTGGGGAATTGTTGAAAGAGAGAAACTGAGAATGTGCCGTGAATTGAGCACTCCTTCATCCTGATTAAATGGTGTGGAAACGAGAATTCATCAGGATGTTCTGGTAGTGCCAGTTATGCTACATCATGTGAAGCGGTCACATAATACACACCTCAGAATGACCCTTAAACGATTTTCCTCTTCCTCAAGACAAACAGACAGAACTAGAGGCCCAAGAGCAGGGTCACAGGCGGTGAATGAATGATGATACTGCAATAAAACGGTAAAGAAATGCATGCAAGTAATTTATTTTCCACTGTTTAGTCAACAGTTATGTGGTATTAATAAACTTTTCTGTAATAGAAAAATCACTGACTCTGTGGCGGAAAAACTCCTGATAGACTTTAGCTTCACTGTCTCTCTCCATGATGTCGTAGCTCTCCAGACCAAACCCCCCCTGTGAGAGAGTTGGGCTGGTCTCCACTTGTCTATCCAGAGGAGGGTCGATCCAGTAACCTCCAGATTTAGGAGGCAGGATGAGAGGTAAGCCATCTCCAATCTTTAACAGTCGTGTCTGGGTGATCAGTAGTGAAGTTAAAGTGGTAAACTGGTAAAATGGTTTTTGAAGGATGGTCACCAAGGCTGCATTTATTTATTTATTTATTTATTTTTAAAATTGAAACAGTGTTATTTATGTTAAAACAGCGATGTTGGTAAATATTCTAACAATAAAAAAAGACTTTTACTAATAGTTTTCATTTTTAATTTCTATGATGGGAATGCTGATTACTCCAGTCTCAGAAATTCTTCTAAAATTATTTCCTTTTTTTTTTTTCGAAAAATTACCAAATTACATTATTAATTAAAATAATGATAATTATTCTAACATCTTATATTGACTACAAACATTTGACCAATTTTGCAAATTAGGTAAAATGTAGGTAAAAGTATAGAACAAGTATTGGTATTTTGTCATCTGTGCATAATTTTGGCTCAGTTCATAAATAAACTCTCTTAAATCATGCATTTTTACCTTCTTGAAAATGTTTATCCATCTCTAGAGACATGTATTTTACAGATAGAATTTTACTAAATATATTTCCCACCACAGTGTAATGTGAGCTACATGTCATCCTACATGTTATGAATTGTGTAAAATATATACATAAAATTATAAATATATTTTACTGTGACTTTCAGTATCATAAATAAAATTATACTTAAAGTTGAACAATCACACCTTACGATTGCTAAAATATACTAAAAACTCAAATAAATAGATAAATAAAGCAATTTTGAATAACGATGATTCGTTTTTATTTTTCTGACACAATCTCTACCTTTAGAGGTGGTGGGAACTCACAACGCTGTTCATCCAATCTGCTACCCTGCAGACAAACACACCATAGACAAATTCATCTTCATTCCAACAGACCCAAAGCAAGCCTGCTGTATTTACAGGCAAAGAAAACTGAGAGAGAAAAATGACTGCGCTACCTGCAGCTTTTCAATAATTGCAAACAACTCTGTGACCTGCAGAGAAATTACAAGAAAATGACAGTCCAACACTGAAGTTTCATCAGGTATGATGATCAGGTATAAACGTTTTTCAAAACAGAAAGTAAAAGGAAAAGTTAATTACTGAGTCTAATAAGTTAACATTTTACAGAACGTTCTTAAAGGCATTATTCTAATCCCCCCACCTCCCAATTAGAAAATTGTTGGAGACCGCCATTGACATCCATATTGCAGAAAAGAAAAAAAACACAATGGAAATTAATACTGATTTCCAGTTTTTTTATAAATATCTTTTTTTCTGTTCATCCAAAAAAAGACACTCAAATATTTTTGGAAGAAGTGAAGTGTCAGTAAATGATGACAGAATTAAAGTATTTTGATGAACAATCCCTTTGATAGTTGAAAATGTTTTTTATCACACACACATTTTTTAAAGAACTCTTCATTAAAGGTCTTCTCCAAAAATTGTTATTCTTTGGCATTGCTGTTAAAACCTCCTTTTGGAACCTTTCTTGTTTTTAAAAATGTAGATACATTTTCACCAAATTTACAACATCTAAAAGCAGAGAGCAGATGGCTTCTTACTTTCTGACTGGACGGTGCAGTGGTAAGTGGCTTAGCATCACTAGTGGGAGAATCCAAAATATCCAGAATGTTGTGACCCACAGCCTCGGCACAGCTGTAACAGAGAGATGAGTGTTCTGGAAAAGTCAGGCATACGATAACTGAGTTTAAACATCTGAGCACAACAAACAACCCAAACTCAGGCTGACCTGCTCTCTGTTCCAGTTATGAACTTGTCGAGCCTGCGCACAGAACAATGATGGGAATCTTTAATTCAATCCGTATTGCATTCATATTACAGTAGCAGTTTGTTTTACTCACTCACCCTCCGTAAGCCCCGAAAGTGAAACTTCTTTTTCTGGAAAACAACTTCTCATTTCTCCCATCCATGGTAAGTGTTTATTACAGACAGCCACAGAAATATGTTAACCAGGCATGCAGGCCATCACTCCCGATGGTGAATTAACCGCTTCTCTCAGTCTTTCTCAGTGTGTGTGTATCTCTCTCTCTCTCTTCTCTCTGCCCCCTGCCACTCTCTCATTTAATCTCTCCCTACATCCTTCCTTGTCTCCTGCTGCCTGTTGACTGACAGGAGTAACTCTTGCATGCCCATCTCCAGCCACTGACATCAGGGGTCGGTGAACTACGGCACATAAACAAACCTACTAAAAGCCATTGGATAGATGCATTAGTGAATATTCACTTGTTGAAATCATTTAAAAGCGTTTGTGTAACGTTTATGCAGCCTCTGTGAAAAAGCTGCCCTGGGAGGAGGGAAAGATACGTGAATGGGCAATGGACTATTGCTATAGACCTGTTACCCTTTCAGTTAGCAAGATTCATCAATTATTGAGCAAGCTCTCTTAGAGAGAGGAGGTTAGGCAGCAGGGGAGAGAGGGAGGGAACAGGAAAGAGGAAGAGAGACAGGAGGGGGGGGGTCAAGAGACTTCAGCAAACAGAGAATAGAGAAATGAAAAAGTGATGTTGACTGGAGCCAAATGCTAAAAAAGATGTATTTCCTTGTGTGACAGGAATCTTTATTTTTTATTATTCTAATTTTGAAGGTGTATTTAATTATTTTTACTGAGCTTATTTCTTCTTATGAACTAAAAAGAAATTCAATAAAAAATAAATAAAATGAGTCCAAGGTACACAGAAAATAAGTGGACAGTTCATTTTCATTCATTTTCTTGTCAGCTTAGTCCCTTTATTAATCCGGGGTCGCCACAGCGGAATCAAGCGCCAACTTATCCAGCATATTTTTTACGCAGCGGATGCCCTTCCAGCCGCAACCCATCTCTGGGAAACATCCATACACACACATTCACACTCAAATATACACTATGGACAATTTAGCCTACCCAATTCACCTATACCACATGTCTTTGGACTGTGGGGGAAACTGGAGCACCCGGAGGAAACCCACACAACCACAGGGAGAACATGCAAACTCCACACAGAAATGCCAACTGACCCAGCCGGGGCTCGAACCAGCGACCTTCTTGCTGTGAGGCGAACGTGCTATACTCACTACGCCACCGTGGCGCTAAGTGGACAGTTAAAAATCTTTATTCTAATCTCTTATCTAAAGAGCACCGACACTAATGAGTGCTGGAGCACCTTTTGTTTGTTTTTGGGTTTAAAGAAATATACATTTGACCAATGCTGTAAACTTATTATTTTATAACGAGTATAAGATATTGTATATTATGTATATTCTATGTTATTGTATTATAATGTTGTATATTAAGATATTGTATGTTATTAATAATAACATATTATGTTACTAGTATTACTATTGATTTGACTGTCTGCCGATATACTCTCAGAATAAAACGGTACAATGTTGTACCAAAGAAGGTACAAACCCTTGTCACTGGGGCAGTACTTTTTTATGGGACAGAATTGTACCTTAAGACAAAGAAACAAATTTGTACCAGTGCAGTTTGTACCTTTAATGACATGATCACCGGAAACCAAAATGCACCTATGTGTTTTAAAACCTGCAGATACAATATTGTACCTTCATCAAAGGTACAAATCTGATCCATAAAGATACCACACTCTCAGAAATAAAGGTACAGGAGCTGTCACAGGAGCGGTACCTTTTCAAAAGGTACATATTTGTACCTGAAGGCTCCATAATGGTACCTCAAAGGTTCTTTTTAGGATGCACCTACATACTTTTAATATGCACCTTTGAGGTACCACTATGGACTCTTTGGGTACAAATATGTATCTTTTGAAAAGGTCCTGCCCCAGTGACAGCTCCTGTACCTTTATTTCTGAGAGTGCACCACAGTTACAAGACATCTTGTACCTTAACAATGTCAAACATGCTTCCCAAATATTTATTTAAAATGCCTTAAATGTTTAGTTTGCAGTACCTATAGTTTTATGTTTTACCAGTTGTTTTGTATTAAAGACCTTAATAATTAATGTTTATAAGATTCTTTAAACATACTTTTAAATGATATTTATTGTTTTAAAATGGAAATTATTCATAAATCACTTTGTCTTTCCATTCAGATCAATTTTTGTAGGAATTGTAATAATGGATGAGAACACTTTTGTACCTTTTATATGAGAACAATTGTGTACCATCATTTCAGTTGTACCATAAAGGGCACAGAGCAGTGTCATAAGAGGTCTTTTCTATACCATATAAGGTACAATTTTTACAAAGGTACAAAACTGTTCCTCAAGGAACTTTATATGTACCACTGTGTACCTTTTTATGAGAGTGTACTTGAACGTTCCTCACAATATCGTCATAGTGTTCAAAAGGGAAAAAACAACACGTATAGGTTTGTAAATACTATATACAAATGTAATATTTATGTACTTTTATCATAAATATACATTTTAGAAAGTTATCCACAGATATACCAAACCACCACAAACTAAACCCTGTTTTCTTTTTACAAAAGTACAATGTTTTGTTGTTATGAGCTATACAGAAGTGAGTAGACCCTTCACGGATTCTTTTCACTCTCGTCTGCACAATTAAAAACTATTTTTTGTGTAGAGTATTTTCTGCTCTGTGCACTGTGATCAGGAAATACAAGTAAACACACCAACATGTTCATTGACAATAAAGTGTTATAGATGACCAGCACTGACATCACCTGTTGTTATTCTTCGTCAGGTGATGCCGTAGTTTTACCGTGTGACTTGTAGGCTATAACTTTAATTTGTTTGACTCAAGTCACTTTCTTATTCTTAATACATAATTTTAATACATATTTCAAGCATTTTTGTCTGAGGTTCACATCTTATCATTCCAGACATTATTAATAATTTTCCCAGCGAGTGCACAAATTGATAGAGGAAGAGTCTTGTAAGTAGTCTGCTATAATGCCTATTTGTTCATGTTCAGAACTATATCTATTCTGTCTGGTATGTGAATAACTGACTAAAGCAGAAATAAAACAAGAACTATGTCTTTATTCTTTTAATAAACAGTACAATATTAAAATATTTCAAATTTTAAAAATAAAATTAAACAGCTGTTTCTTCTAATTGCAAGCACATCTTTAGTAAGTCTGCAGGAGTGATTTCATTCATTCTTTCATTCATTTTCCTTCATAGTTTCTTTATTCATGAGGGGTCTCCACAGCGAAATGAACCACCAACTTATCCAGCATATGCTTTATACAGCATATGCCTTTCCAGCTGCAACCCAGTACTGGGAAACATCCATACACACTCACACACATACACTACGACCAATTTAGTTTAATCAATTCACTTATACCGCATGTCTTTGGACCGTGGGGGAAACTGGAGCACACGGAGGAAACCCACGCAACCACGGGGAGATCATGCAAACTCCACACAGAAATGCCAACTGACCCGGCTGGGACTTGAACCAGCACACTTCTTGCTGTGTGGCGACAGTGCTAACCACTGAGCCACCGTCGCGCCCATGAGTGATTTGATGCACTGGTAAACTTCTAGAACTGCATATTATGAAGCATATTTTCCTAAGCAGGGATGTAAAGCATGAGTAGGGCCACACGGAATCTGCGCGCACAGATTTCCGCAGATTTCCGCAGATTTTTAGCCCATCATTAATTCTGTTTATTTACTGGTTTAAATGTGTGTAAATTTATATTTATTCAGTTTTCAAATTAATTTCAGTAAAAATATTGATAAATTTTAAAATATTAATATGTTTTTTTTTACAATACAGTTTGTAAAGTACTATTTTCTGTGTTTTAGAAGAGATTTTATACGAGAGACTTGCTTTGTTTACCAAATAAAGTGGATCTAATTGGACTTGCATTGTAAACATTAAATAAAAGTTAAAAAGGTGTTACTTTTTATTTCATACTTTAATTTTTTAGTTATGATACTCCTAAAATCATTCTGCATAAATTCGCAGATTTTAACAAAATACTCCGCAGAAATAGCACAAAATGTCCGCAGATTTCGTCTGGCCCTGGGCATGAGACTGCTATCCCATAGAGTTGGATGTGACAATATGCAAACTAAATAGCAAAAGATTTCCATAATGACAAAGACTATTCACAAAGAGTCATGCAAGTTAAATCTAAAAATTGAAAATCAGATTGAGAACTGCCAGAAAACAGGCCAGAACCTCTTCTTCACATAAAACACATAGTTCGTTGATCTTCTGCTGTATTGCTTCATTCTTTGTCAGATAATTCCAGTAGAAATCTCTGGGTTTTTGTCCATTCTTGTGGTAGTGTCGGATCACCATGACAGCCCTGTCAGAGGTGAAGCTTTGTGTTTCTTTCGCTGACTGATTTAATATGTACATGTATGCCTGAACCTGATAGTAATACTCATGTGTCTCAATCAGTTGTGCACAACGACCACCATTTGTGGGTTTGGTGAAGACTTTCCCCACCATATCTCCAGTGGTTCCTTTACACTCAATCACAATTTTTTCAGGTTTTCCCCCTTTTAATTCTGCCAAGAAGTCCAGTCGTCCTGACAGGAATCCAGACTCTACTTTATTACCTTTGGTGTACTTTACTGTCCTGATGTCACCAATCTCACACAGTTCATGGTAGAATTTGAGGCATTCAATTTCATCTTCTTGGTTCTGGGAATATTTGCCAAAACTTTGCGGAGAAGAGGTTGTCCATAGCGTTGACTCGTCACGATAGTCTCTTTTCTCAATCTTGCTGACATTCACTGTCTTTCCTTTAGAAACGTTTGCATGTTTTTCTCCAACTTTTAAGTGTCTCCAGCTCCTTGTCTGTGCTGTGGCATACATAGCAGGTGTGGAGATGGCCTTTGTCTTGTATTTGTCTCTGAATCTGAATCCACATTTCGTGTTTGAAACATTCTTCTTCCACTGTGTTCTCAGATCTTCATCAGAAGCTTCGCTTTTTTCAAAGAAAATCATCTGTGTGATTTCAAGAACTTTATTGTTGGCTTTCAGTGATAGTGAGTTCTTAACCTCCCGGGGGCCAAGACGTGGAATGCTGTTGAACTGAAGCTTGAAGTTTTCCAGATCTTTCACAATGTCCTGGGCTTTCTGAATGATGTCAGCAGTCTGTGAAAGGCTGATGACTTCAGGTTTCAGAACACCATCGGGCAAGTTAATTCGGAGGGACTTTAGAAGTATTAGGTAATCACTAGGACTAGAACCCTCCGCTTTTGAACCCTGCACCCTAGATCTTGGAGATTCCATGTTTTTTATCTTTCGAATTGTTTAAACCTAGAAAATAAACATTGGTGATTAAAGTTAAAAGTTGAATTCATATCTAACAAGGCAATAGGCTGGAAGACTATAGGCGTCTCTGTCCAATTTGCAAGCCATTTAATAAAAAACAATGGGGATCAATTGTATAGTGTTATCAGGATTATTTGGATGTTTCAATCGACCATCCTCAATCCCAAATTGAAAATATCAAACATGCTTAATTTTGAAAAACAGTTTAACCTTGTGATTTAAATGATTAATTATACTAAATTGTAGTTCAGAGTCCATTAAGACCAGAACCATTCTGTGACATTACATGAATTATTATTTAATTGTTTATAATTATACATATACTGTAAATGGCTTTTAAAATCCTAATTACAATGTTATGATAAACCAACACTTTAAAACCACGCTGTAAAAAGCGTCTTTACTTGCATAATTATAAAAATCAAGGAAAGCCAATGTAACATTTCCAAGTTACAAAGGATTTGCTCACTTTTTAAAACTAAAGTAAACTTTACATTTACATTTCTCCTTTACATTAATGTATCACTTTACCTTAAAGTAATTCTGTTGTTATGTTCACTTAACCTAATTTTTTACATTTCACACATAGTTCATCTACTTAATCATTTTGTTTGCACAGTCAACAAATCACTTGTGTTTTTTCTCTATAATGTAGTGGGGGAAATATGTACTTACTGAGGTTTTCATATGATCTAAGCAGTCAAATGTGGAGTCTTCATGAAGCCTTGACTCTACCTGTGCTTATGTTGTCAAATGAAGTGTCAGCTTGAAGAGCAAGTCAGTCCAGAATGTAAATGAACCCTTGCTATGTAAAAGTTTTTATGAGTCACACAATCAGTGACAGTCTTCGCCCCCAAGCATCGGCGAGTCTTCGCCCCCAAGGGCTGGAAAGTCCCCGCTCTCAAGGGCCGGTGTTCTGACGATCTGTGCTACCTTATCAGGATGTGCTTGCGGTAGCTCAATCTGTCATATTTCCTTTAAAAAAAAAAACAGAGTTAGCACATCTTGTCAGATTCAGGTGTCTATAAGAAAGAACTACCACAGTAAATAAGGATGTAAAAACAGGGATAGCACATATTGTCAGCTTCAAATATCTAGCAAAATTAACTACTACTAGTAGTTCTACCTGAACAATAGTAAAATGGTGTAGCAGCTTTAAATATCTATCAGAGTAAACTACTGCCTTAGTTTAAAAAAAAAATTCATTAGTTTTATATTTAATTTGATTATTAGAGTTGTAGTTGACATTTGAAGCTGTCAGTATGTGCTACCCCTGTTTTTACACCCCTCTTTGAGGAGATAGTTCATTCTGATAGACATTTGAAACTGACAAGATGTGCTAACCCTGTTTTTTTTAGATTAAATATGACAGATTGAGGGCGCCACGGTGGCGTAGTGAGTAGCACGTTCACCTCACAGCAAGAAGGTCGCTGGTTCGAACCCCGGCCGGGTCAGTTGGCATTTCTGTGTGGAGTTTGCATGTTCTCCCCGTGGTTGCGTGGGTTTCCTCCGGGTGCTCCGGTTTCCCCCACAGTCCAAAGACATGTGGTACAGGTGAATTGGGTAGGCTAAATTGTCCGTAGTGTATGAGTGTGTATGAATGTGTTTCCCAGAGATGGGTTGCGGCTGTAAGGGCATCCGCTGCGTAAAACAAATGCTGGATAGGTTGGCGGTTCATTCCGCTGTGGCGACCCCGGATTAATAAAGGGACTAAGCCGACAAGAAAATGAATGAATGAATGACAGATTGAGCTGCAAGTAGGACATTCTGATGAGGTAGCACAGATCGTCAGAACACCGGCGAGTCCCCGCTCTCAAGGGCTGGCAAACCCTTGCCCTCTTAGGTTAGTGGGCCCTTGCCATTCAAACCAGTTAATGCTCCATGGAGGAGGATGGGGACTCCACCTAGACCACCAGGAGGGACTTATGTTCCATGTGGGGCGCTACTTAACCCACCAATGGCACCTTGGTGGAACAATGACTGGCTAAAAAGGACCTTTTCCCCTATGAAACCACCATGGTGGTTTTCTATTTGGGAATTGATATGTCGGGGCTGCATTAATCATCTGTATTTTGGGTTTTATTCTTGTCCTTATAGATTCACTTCTGCTCCTTGTGTTGTCATGTAAGGACTTTGTTGAATTTTGTAATATCGGTTTGTCCCACCATCCCTCCCCCTGGTCCACCTCCATTCCGCCTCCCTCCTAGATAGGTGTTTATTTGGGAGTGTCTGGTAGCCACTCATGTCTGTTGTAGTGTCATCTTGTGGTCTTTTGGGCACTATTGATGTTTTGGTCCTGTTTTGTCGTTCATGTGATCACAATTGTTCCAGCTGTCTGTCATTGTCTAATTAGAGTTGTCTTTAAAAGCTTTGTTGTGCTCTGTTTAGTTTGACTTTGGGTTTTTGTTTGTTGCTAGTGCACTCTGTTAACACGATTCTGTCTTGTCCTGGTCCACCCTTATCTGGTCCTAGTCTGTTCACTGACTCATCGTTTTGGTTTGTTTGACTCACTTTGTTTATTGTTTTGTACTTTCTGTCTCTGTTGGATTTTTGTATCTGGCCTGTTCCTTATTTCATTATTAAAACTTAAATTGCTGCACTTGGATATATCTTGTATTTTTGTAAGCCCATTGTAACAAATTCCTTAGACTTTTTTTGTGTCATGCCATGTATTTTCAAGGTTTAAAGTCAGAATGTTAACACTTTACATTTACATTTCTCCTTTACATTAATGTATCACTTTACCTTTAAGTGTAAAACTATATGCGTTTGTGTATTTTTGTAACATTACATCTGAAACATTTCTGTATTCTACATGTATACCTTCATAATGTATAGTTTTGTCCTGACAGCTTACATTAAATATACATGACTTCCACTGTAAACAGCAATTACTTAAAAAAGGAGTAAATCCATTGCCTTAAGCTGCATGTCAAGTTGATTTTAAGAATGTTAAGTAATTCTGTTGTTATGTTCACTTAATATAGTTCAGTGCCAGTGTCATACAGATTCATACAATAGTGACTTGCATTAATCTTTTTTAATCATTTTAAAACATAACTTAGCTTTTGGAAATTTAGGTTGTAACTATCATCGTTTAAAATGTTTTAAAATAGGAATAATTGTTGCAATACATTTCTTGGACAAATCAAGTCAGAAAGTTGAAACTGACAGAAATGTGAACTTGATGGAAAAGCAAAAATAAAAAGAAAGTCATGATTTTTCTGAAAAATAAGAGAAGCAAAACTAATAGTAATATGTTTGTAAATGGAAAAGTGAATCAGAAAGTCTTGTGTTTCATTAACATGAATGCACTGGGAACTAACAACAACAAGCAATGAAAATGTTTTTAATAAACAGCATTAATTAATGCGTAAAAATGTTCACGTGGTCATATTCTAATAATTTAAGTGGTTATCCAATGTTAACAAATAAGACATTTTTAGGTTTTGCCATAGTTAGATTTTACCTGTAGTTTAACAAATCAAAATGTTTGATTATAAATTCAAGAACTTAATACTGATATTGTATTATTTATTAACAAAGACAAAAGACCTTTGATGTACTTTAGTCTTCATGTTTGCATGCTGGGTTCTTGATATATTGCAGAACAAGTGAAGGTTGTCCAAAGAGTTGACCTGCATGATAGGCTCTGTTTAATTCTCATAGACATTCATTGTGACATACTTTATACGTTTTTCCTTCATCTTCTAAGCGTCTAAAGTTTTCACATGGTCCATTTATCTCATTTTCACATATAAGAGGACCATGTGTTGTCAAGTGGTACCATGGTAAGATAGACCTACTTGTTATTTAACAAATCAAAAGGTTCGAATTTAAATTCAGGATTTCGTATTTACAGTATTTTTTAATGTTTATTACATACATATATTTTTAAATTTCATATCCATTATAGATAGATAGATAGATAGATAGACAGACAGACAGACAGACAGACAGACAGACAGACAGACAGACAGACAGACAGACAGACAGACAGATAGACAGATAGATAGATAGATAGATAGATAGATAGATAGATAGATAGATAGATACTTTTATTATGTAATTTTAAGCCACCGATAAAGACTTTTATCTAGCACGTCATATTTGGCGCCGGAAAAAGTATAGTAAACAATGCGGGGGGCGGGGCGGGGTTTCATCGCTTTTTTGAGCCTCATCACAATCACCGTTGTTTGAAGAATTCCAACAATACTTGCAAAGGCAAATTGCAAAGAGCGGAACTGCATTGCATCGAAAACACCAGCACTGAGGTGTCCATTTCAGACCGCTGCTTCCGTTAGGAGAGTGGGAAGCAAAACATTCCCGATCGCAGAGAGGTAAAATTTTGTGTGTTTGGCACTTTGGGAGTCGCCAGTTCGCCAACATTTTTTTTGCAGCAGCGGATAAGATACTGTGGGCGGACATGGTGTTTTATCCCCACAGAATGCACCTCCTGTGCTGATGGACATGTTAGGATAAGGGATCGTGCATGCTGTTGTTTGTCTCGTATGCTTCGGAACTTAATGATACGTGCATTTTTACAGAGAACTAATACAGCAACACCTCGATCATTCATCACCCGCAGATGACAGATAACCAGAACCGCTGTTTATTCATTACTGACATTATTCACATTAAAACTACTTGATTTCTGTGCGTTATTTTGAATATATATCATATAAAGATTTTAACAGACTAGAGTGCTCTAACAAGTTAACAAGTGTGTCTGTGAGAAAGTGTTCAAACTGTTTGATTGTATTTGTTATAATTGGCCGTTTTAATTCACATTTAATATATCAGAACAGCGTATAATCCCTTCTAAATCGTTTGTTTATGCATATTTTTCTTTGGTATTCAGTTACAAAGTTTGATCGACTGGTCGTCCATCCAGTGAGCATGGAGGCAGGAGAAGACCAGACCAACTCCAGCTCAACCAATAGCAGCGCAGCATCAGGGGGAAACTCCCGCCCCCCTCAGATAGCTCAAATGTCTCTCTATGAAAGGCAAGCTGTTCAGGTGGGTCAGAAAGACTGCAGTCTTAACCACTAACCAGATTGAAGTGTAATTTAAATCACTTGTTCATATTCATGTGTTGAATTGTGTGAAACTTAGTTGTGTGTACTTCTCAATGTTCTAGGCGCTGCAGGCCTTACAGAGGCAGCCCAATGCAGCACAGTATTTCCAGCAGCTGATGCTGCAGCAGCAGATCAACAGCGCAACTTGCCAACTCCACAACCTGGCTGCTGTGCAACAGGTCAGACTTTTTAGACCAACAGAAAAAAAATATTAGATTAGATTTGATGAAACTATGGCTGCACCATATTGGACAAATCTTGCATTGCAATATTTTGTTTTGTTGCAATATGAATATAATTTCACCAGATGATTTGAATAGCTCTATTTGGCAAGATTTAGGGATGATCAAGTCTTTTTTATGCAATGCATCTACATGAAATATAATAAGTTACAAGCATATACAAGTAACATATCAAAAGTGAGTTAAATAAACAGTGCTTTATGGTTTTCTGGGGAGTGTAACAGTATTCAAGGACAGAAATTGATCAATCAAACGTAAAATAATGTGGTCATCGTTGTATAAATAATAAAAACAACTTAATATTTTCATCATTTTTATTTTAAATTAGTAATCTAAGCTTGTGATGTGACTATTGTGGATACACACATTGCCATGCATCGATGCTCAAACAATATATATATATATACACACACATATATATATATATATATATATATATATATATACACCCAATTTTAAACCAATCAAATTCTCCAAATTATCTTTTAATTATAAATTAAATCAGTCAGTGGGACAGTACAATTATTTATCATCTTTTTCTGCTGATCATAAGAATTATGGTAGTAATTTTACCGTGCTTCCACCTTTCTATTCATCTAATAAAAGAAAATTGTCCCCCCTCATTAGAACAAAATCAGCTTATTAGAACTATTGATCTTATTGATGATAAGGATTTGTTTTTCTGTAAAAACCAATAAATAGTTTTACTGCACTCTTTTAATATTTGTTTAAATAAATTCAGCCTTGGTGAGCATGATACAATAAAAACAACAATACCAAGGTTTTAAGTAGAATTGTACATTTAAACATTTATAAAAATAAATATCATTTATTATAATGAATAATATTGCTATTATTATTGAAACACTGATTAATTTTTGAGCTGTTACATTTGATGTGTTGTTATTATAAATTATCCTAACTGCACCAAAGCATAAAAATACTGCTTGTAGACTTTTTTTCATAATTTTTTCGTTAAGCGTCACATCTTGAGTGATTACTTTTATTATATTTTCAGGCAACTCTTGCAGCCAGTCGTCAGTCCAGCTCTCCCAGTAACAGCGTCTCTCAGCCTACAAGCTCAGCGCAATGCACAGTGAGGCTCCTAGTTTACATTTTTAAAATCTTACAAATATTTGACATGGCAGTAATAAAAGCAGTCTTCTGTTTCTTATTCTTCGTTTATGAAAAGCCGCTTCAAAGCTTGTTGAAAATTATTTAAATTAGATAAAACTGATCTGCGGTGTGCTTTTGTTTTAAGGTCAACTTAAGCACCACCTCTGCTGGAGGAACCATGACAAACCCCCGTCCAATAGGACCTGCCACCACCGCAGCATCAACAGCCCTTAGCCAGTCAGTTTTGTTGGGTGGAAATTCAGGTGGACAGGGTCAGATGTACCTGAGAGTAAGTGTCTTACCATAGCGCACTTAAATGCAGGCCTAGACCTAATATGCGGTATATTTTGTGGTAATGTGAAGGTTAATGTATTGCTTATCTAAGCTCAACTCTTCTCCTAAGGGTGTAATTTTACTGGGCTTTCCACCTTCAGGTAAACCGCTCTCTCAGGGCACCTCTCACCCCTCAGCTCATCTTCATGCCTGGTGGTACAGCGACAGCAACTGTAGCAACGGTTGCCCAAACGCAGCCACAGCAGCAGCAGCCACAACAACAACAACAACAGCAGCAACAGGAAGCAACTCCCACATCTTCAAGTAGCCAGTCAGACAATGATCAGGTGTGACATTTGACTTTCTCACTCATTTGTTTACTCTTACAGGGCCCCATTCTGCAGCTAAATCGGGTTGTCTGGTCATATTTTTGAACTTGATTTCTGTAGATGCATAATTTGAGAGTGAGATTTTACATTAACTGAACAAGTTCACAAAAGATTCAGCTTTTGATGACCCTGTTCTAAAAGACTTTTTGGTTAGTGCGTCAATATATGCACTCCAGCCCTATGCCAATCCTCTAAATACTCTATCTAAATACTTTGTCAATACTCTAAACTGTCCATTAAAGGTGAAAACGCTCAAAAAACAATTATACAAGAAAAATGTCAAGTTGGAATCAAACAAGGGACATTTAAAATTGTATTTGCATGTACTAATTTTGTATTTATAAATGCTGATTTAAACCGTAATGAAACAAGTCATTCATTAATTTCATTGAAATTAGTTTTCACAGGTTCATCTGTTCACACAGATAATTCACTGAATAAAATATGCGTATTTGGGGTGCTGTCTGGGGAGAGGCCTCTGAGCTCGGGAAGACACCTTAACTCCTGTTATTCCCCTTATCAGGATAGAGAGAGATAGGGTCCGAGCGCAGTGTCTAGCCTTCCCGAGATTTGTTTTTAAAACATCACTAAATATGTGACTCTGGAAGCCGGCACGGTGGCTCAGTGATTAGCACTGTCACTTCAAAGCAAGAAGGTCTTTGTTTGAGCCCAGGCTGGGTCAGTTGGCATATCTATGTGGAGTTTGCATGTTCTTCCCGTGTTTTCTCTCGAATTTTTCCCACAGTCCAAAGACACGTACTATATGTGAATTGGGTCAACTAAATTGGCCGTAGTGATGAGTGTTTGTGTGAATGTGAGAGCGTATGGTTGTTTCCCAGTGATGGGTTGCAGCTGGAAGGGCATCCGTTGGGTAAAACATGTGCTGTAATAGTTGGTGGTTCATTCCACTGTGGCAACCCTTGATAAATAAGGGACTAAGCTAAAGGAATATGAATGAATGTGACCCTGGACAAGAAATCCTTTTTGTCCTATGGCAGTAGCTAAAAATAGATTGTATGGATCAGAATTATTGATTTTTCTTTTTATGGCAAAAACCATTTGAATATTAGGTAAAGGTCCTGTTTCTTGAAGATTTTCTATAAATTACCCTCTGTAAATGTATTAAAGCTTCACTTTTTTGTTGTTTTATGTAATATGCATTGCTAAACACCTAATTTAGAAAATTTTAATGATCATTTTCATAATATTTTGATTTTTTTTGTTTAACCTTCAAATTTTAGTTAGTTGTATTTCATTGTCCTTTTCATTATAACACCATACATCAGACCCATACCATACATGCTGTAACCATACATTAGCAGAAAGCTTACTTTTTTTCAGCTTTCAGACGATGTATAAAATTGACACTTATGGTTTTGTGGTCATGGGTCACACAAACTGCAGCAATTAACATTTTTTCTAAACCTTTAGTAAATAATATATTTGATTTTAGTTAGTTGTTTTTTTAAACGTATCATTAAATATATCAGGATGCTTAATTTATCTAAAATAATGCAGCTGTACTATGCAGTGCTCATGAAAACGAAAGGGAAACCTAGATGTTTGTGTTTAAATGCGTATCATAGGTGTGTCTCTTCTGTAAGTGCAGCGTATGATGTCACAGTTGAAGATATGAAACCTGACTCATCTGTGTTGCCAGATAATTTCAGTAAAATTCAAAAGAACAGCCTGAAATACCGGTAAATCCAAAAGATTTCTGTTAGAAACAAGACCAAAATATTATGACCCATGCCTGTTATAAAACTTCTTAATTGAAAACCTGTTTTAAGAACCAAGCCTGAAGAACAAAAAGGTAAAACAAATTTGATAAAACTTGTACAACTCTGTATATACTTGGCAACACTGCAAAACCTTACAAATATAAACAAAACGCACCTTTTTATTGCTATGTTACAGTGTTGCTATGTTACTAGTGTTCGTCATCGCAGTGTCACTTTCCATACACACGGAATTAGGGTATATCCCGGCTCGTGTAATGAATTCCCTTTTGTTAAGCAAATTCATCATGCACCGCAACATTTCCTGAAATGCAGTTGAATATCATCCTTAATTGCATTTCCATATAATCAGATAGCCGAAGCTTTTATCCAAAATGACTTTTATGTATATATATATATATATACAGTATGTCACAAAAGTGAGTACACCCCTCACATTTCTGCAAATATTTATTTATATCTTTTCATGGGACAACCCTGCAGAATTGACTCTTTGACACAATGAAAAGGAGTCAGTGTAAAGTTAGTTTAGCAGTGTAAATTTAGTGTCCCTTCAAAAAAACTAAAAATACGGCCAATAATAGCTGAACCCCTGGCAACAAAAGTGAGTACACCCCTTAGAAAAAAATTAAAAAGTTAATATTTTGTGTGGCCACCATCATTTTCCAGCACGGCTTTAATTCTGTTGGACATGGAGTTGACCAGAGCTTCACAGGTTGCCACTGGAATCCTCTTCCACTCCTCCATCACAACATCACCAAGGTGGTGGACATTTGACACCTTGTGCTCCTCCACCTTCCTTTTCATATATATATGAAATATATATGTATATGTATATGTATATATATATATATAAAATATATATAAAATATATATATTTTTATATATAAAAATATATATAAAATAATTTATTTATTGGTTAAAAATTTCTCCAACCCAGTTAGCCTGTCATGTTTATTAAGATAATTTTTCATGTCACACTTTTGCTTTCCTCAGTCACACTTTTCATTATATTGCTTGTTGCATAATTTATTTGTTTTTTCCTTTTCAGGTACAGAACTTGGCAATGCGTTGTGTGTCCACTTCTAGGGTGGCTACTGTGAAGACAGAATTTGCAGACAGGAAGGAAATGACTGGTAAGTATTAAAATGAAGATATTACAGGCCTCTAGTTTGTTTTGGATTTCCACTTGGTTGTTTTGTAAAAAAAAAAAAGTGAATAAATGATGATCCAATTTCAAATGCATAATATTTACATTTATTATTCAACATACATTTAATTAAACAATTGAAGGAATGTAATTTTCACATATACCAGTTCAAAATTCTAGGAACAGTAAGAAAGTTTTGGAGGAAATTAAAGGGTTAATCAACCCCAAAAATGATCATGACACAGAGAAATAATGACTTTGAATCGAGTTAAACGTTTAAATATACTAGCGAGACAAGAAGTAGTCTTTGACATTTACGCAAAACTTGTCAGCTAAATATTATCTGACAAACACTTAATACTATCACGATACTCAAATTTGTACAATTATCGAGTGTTTGCTGCAATATTTCACAGAAAGATAAATGTAAGTTTGAAAGTTATAACAGTGAATGTACTCATTCATTACTTTTAATGGTTCTTCTTTGAATTAAATTTTAAATGTCTACATATTTGTTTTTTCTCAATGCTGTGACTATGAAATAATTTATTTTCCTATGTCTCTCTGACCTAAGGTGCATTCCCACTTAACCAGCAGACTCAGACTCCACAGCAGTTTGGTCAATCAACCCAGCAGGTTCAACCACAAACTCAACCCCTTGTCAACGCCAAACTCCAGAGCTTCTCCAACACCACCAATCCCAGCATGCCTGCCCTCAACGTGAAGGCCACTAACCAATCCGCTGTCGCCCCACAGCAAGCAGGAGCTTCCTCCAACCCCCCGTCCTCCTCGCCCACTCCCTCACTCCCTCTCTCCCAGCTTCTCCTCTCTCAGTCTGGCTTGTGCCAAACTCGAGGTGTACCAGCTGCTACAGCCACCGTTACCCACATCTTGGTACCCACTTCTAACGTCCCCACATCCACTCAAGGTTATCCACTGGGAACAGTGGCAACCAAATCCAACATGACTGCTCAGACATTGGTGGTGCAGCCACTCCAGCAAACAGGGGCAAATCTGAGCACAGAAAAGCTGGCTCATGGAACAGGACATGTGCCAATTCAACCTAAAACGGCTCAGGGGCATCGGTTGCCAGTGCAGATGTCCCCTCGCCACCCACCTCCCATTCTCCCAGCACCACCCAACAACGGCCAGGCCACAGCAGGCCATCACCCTCCCCACGTCCCAGTTCAGCTGGTCGGAGCAAGGCAGAGCACTCTGGGAACCTCACAAGCTTTAGCGTTGGCCCAGGCTCGAACCTGTTGCTCCCAGCAGGACGGAACCGCTGCCGTAGCAGTCAATAACCCGGGAAATGTTGTTACCATGGTTACTGCTGTGGATACACCCAGTGGAGCTGGCATGTGCCTTAAAACAGTCCAAAGTGCCCTCCCTATGTCTCAGATGCAGACCAATCAGAGTGCAGTATTGAGTCAGGGTAATACCGCTTCAGTCACGCACTCCATGGATGGACAAAATAACTCTGGAGACTCTGTGTTTGTTCATTCTGGAGCAGCTCAGGTTAGTGGATAATGGGTGAACTGCGATTCCTCATTTGTCTTGTCTATTCTGCCATGACTTTTTTTTTCTTCTTGTAGATAAAGCCTGCTATTGGTCCATTAAAAAGGAAGTCAGAGTCAGATTTGAGCCATGAGATTTCGAATGAGCCAATCAGTGGAAGTCCGTCAATGCAAGACTCTGCCCCTCCTCTCTCGCCTGCTCCTTCACTGGATACAGGTCAGCCTTTTATAGTGAAAGCATGACTGTTTTGGTTGTGCTGGAGCCCTCAGACTGCCCAAAATGAAACACTACTGTTTAAAGTTATAGTTTATTTTTTATTTCATGTATACTATTATTCAGCAATGATAAGCTAAATACATCAAAAGTAGCAGTAAAGACATTTACAATATTATAAACATTCCTGTTTCGAATTAAACAATGCTGTTTCACTGATGGTCTGTTCATCAAACAATCCTGAAAATGTGTAGCATGCTTTCCACATGTTGATATTGATCATTATAGTACTTTTGAGCAGCATATTAGAATAATTTCTGAAGCATCGTGTGACACTGAAGGCAAATGAATAATGAAAAATGGCTAACACTTTAAAATAATAGTCTATTAGTTAATGCTCATGTATTTACTAACATGACACAATTAGTAATGCCTTTATTACAGTATTTATTCAACTTTCTCAACTTTAGTTCATGTTAACTCACTGTTCATTAAATAATGTTAACAAGCACATCTTTGCATTTTATTAATGCATTTGTTAATGTTGAAGATTATTCATTCTTAGCTAATGTTAGTAAATATACAGTATTACCTAACGTTAATTTACACCAATGTAATGACTGCTGAAACATGCTTTGCCAAAACATGAATAAATTGTACTTTAAAATGGAGTAACATTACAATTTATTAACTTTTAAAACATACATTACGATCTACTTGTAAATAGTTTATAAAGATGAACATGATGCTCTTTCATGCTGCATTTATTCAGTGCAATAATATCTTTTGTTAAATGTTGTAGCTCATTTAATCATACAGTTCTTACTGTATTTGTATTGAATAAATGTAGCATCAAAATTGTTTATATATTTTTAGAAAGTATTTACAAGTAGAGCATTATGTACATTTTAAGTGTATATTTGTTTACACTTAATTTTTTTATTAAATATTATATTTACTGTTTTTTAATTGTTTATTTGTATTAATATGTAATAAAGTGAATGTTTTTGCTTGTCTTAACCTTTTTTTTTTTTTTTTTCCTCTATTTTTTATTTTAGTCCCAGAGATCGCGTTTTCCTCTCCTCCTACCTTGTCTCTTTCTCTCCCTCTTCCTCTCCCTCGTGGAGCAGGACAGGGCGATCGAGCACCTGTCCCACAGGCTGTGGTCAAACCTCAGGTTCTCACTCACCTCATCGAGGGCTTTGTCATCCAGGAGGGAGCTGAACCTTTCCCTGTGAGTCCTTCCAGTCTAGTTTATCTAGTGCAGTGTTTCTCAACCACATTTCTAATGGACCACCAACACTGCATGTTTAGGATGTCTTGTTTGTCACACCCATTACAGGTCTTTCAGTCTCTGCTAATGAGCTGATGATCTGAATCATGTGTGTTTGGAGACATGGAAAATGTGAAGAGCTGGTGGTCCTCCAGGCACATGGTCGAGAAACACTGATCTAGAAAGGCAGAATGTGTGTTAATCCAGCATTAAACTTTCATTAAATAGTGAACTGTTTCTTTTGATTGACAGGTGACCGGGCCACTGAAGGAACTTTCTGGTGCTGTTCCGCCTATCCTACATCCAGAGGACATCCGCTCTGATAGTGAGTATTTGTATCACAAAGATTTGTGGAAAAACATTTCCTATAGTCTAAGTGGTTCTTTTGCTCTCTCTATATTCGCCTATGTGTCTGTCATTTACAGAGTTAAAGTGTGAATACTGTCTTAATTTTGCACCAGCCAGCCAGTTCAGAAGATCTAAGCGCTTCTGCACCAATACCTGTGCAAAGAGGTGAGCACAAAATCAGCCTTGATAAATTCATCAAATGTTTATGTAATATGTACCTTTTTTTCTGGTAGATACAGTAATTGTACATGACGGTAACTTAACTGAATTACATAACTGAACGCAGGAAAACACATATGATTTACATTGGTGTATACCAGGGGTCACCAATTCTATTTCTGGAGAGCTAGCTCAACAATATGACTAATTAAGAATAAACCTGAATGATTAAGTGATGTCTTGTTTTTGTATGTTTTTTTGCATCTGAATCTTTTTTTAGGTACAATGTGAGCTGCAGAAACCACATCCGGGCTAGTAGGGGTTTTGAGGGTGCAGAGCGGCCAGCAGAGAGCCCTGTGGTCCAGGATGTTATTGGCAGACGCCGGGCTCCTCGCAGAAGCAGCTCTGAGATTGCCTGTGCTAAAATAGCAGGAAGGCATCTTTCTGTGAAGGTGAGATGATGGACATTGATAATCAAATGATTATTTTGTGTACCTTACCAGTCTGCAGTCGGCCAGATTTTTTAAACAAATAAAATTAAAAACTAAATGACGTTCTTATTAAAAAAAAAAAAAAAAAAAACATAGATTCAGGCTTTATGATTTCTGTGACTATATTAGACAGCCCAACTGTTTTCAACATTTTAATAATAAGGTTTTTTAAACACTTAATTGTATTTTAGAATAGTTTCTGAAGAATCCTGTGGCAAAGGTGTAGTGGCTTCTGAAAATTCAGCTTTGTCGTCATATCAATAAATTATATCTATATTTTTATCTATATTTTATATACACCACCGGTCAAAAGTTTGGGGTCAGTTTTTTTCATGTTTTTTAAGAAAGGTATTCTGTTCATCAAGGCAGCATTTATTAAATGTAAAAAAAAATAATTGTAAGATTGTTAAATATTTATTTAAAATTTAAATGAATAAAAAGAAATTGTAATGGATGTAGTTTCAAATGAAATTATTACTCCAGTCATTATTGCTTTTATTACACTTGCATTAATTATAATATTAATAGTAATAATATATGAGTGTGATTTCTGAAGGATCATGTGACTCTGAAGACTGGAGTAATGAAGCTGAAAATTCATCTTTCAAATTGCTGGAATAAATAATTAAATAAAATTATAAACTACTTTTGAACAATTATTTATAGTGCAATAACATTTCACAGTAGTAAGTAGATTGAACATAAAACAATTGGGTTTCCCCAAAAATCCTCCAAAATTGTTTTGTTTCTGCTCATATTAAATAAGTAGTTTTTTTGAGTGTACAAGCTTATTTTAAAACATTTAAAAATCCTACTGACCCCAAATTATATTTTTAATATATAATTTTAAATAATATTTTAAATAATAATAACAAACATTTATCTTACTTTATATTTGTTGTGAGACTGTTTCCCACTTCTACACTGCAAAAAAAAAAAGTAAAATCTCAATCGCAAAAATATCTTTGAACTGCAACTTTGAATATGTGAACTTTGATATGTGAGCCATCCAAATAAAAAAATATGAATCATATTATCAATATATAGATTTTTTTTAATATATATATATTTCAGAATGCACCGAGTAAGTGTACTTGTATAAATTGTCTCTTTCACAGTGTCGTTCAGAATCCAGTCGTTCTGATGACATCTCCAGCTGTGAGGGCGAGGAAGAGGAAGACTTCTTGTCGCTTTCACCCAGCTCTACCTTCTCATGCCCGAGACCGACCCACTGTGGCCCTCAGCTGGATGACACAGCACCCGGCGGACTCCCAGTGGACGAAAATCACTTCCTATCTGGCAACCCTGCTGACTGGAGTGTGCAGGAAGTGTGTCAGTTCATTTCATCTCTTCAAGGTCAGTATTATACTAGTGAATGCTTAATTTTTTTGGTTATATGGTCCCTCGTTATTCACTGGAGTTACGCTCTAAAAATAACCCGTAGTTAAGTAGTCCGCTTTATTTTTTTACAATTATTATAGATGTTTTAAGGCTGTAAAACCCCTCACTACACTCTTTATACACTTTTCTCAGACAGGCGTTAACATTTTCACACTTTTCTCTCATTTAAACACTCAAAGTTCAAACCTACAGAGGAAAATAATTCCAGTGTTATGTAATGAAACCAAAGATCAAAACCATTTGCTCTTCATTTATTTATTCTGTACCTTCCTTTAGCATGTCCAGAAGTACAACTTTTTGTGCGATGGTTAGCATCTTCCTCTGCCTTTTGGGTGCTACCGCAGGTGCCTTTAATGGTGCAGAACGTTTGCAGAAACATACAGTACAGTGATCGAAGATTTAAGTCAATTTGGTGAGCTGAATGCATTCTGTACAGAAGACATGACATGGAGGATATTAATTGAACATGGTCTACAGCCAGTCAAGACGCAGAATGCAATGCAATAATCAGGACAAAGAAACACAATGCGCTGTAGAAAAAAAGCAATTTGCATGAAAAAAATTGCATGGAAAAAAAATCAGCGAAACCACAAAAGTGAACGCGTTATAGCGAGGAACCACTGTATTGACAATATTATTTCATATTATTCTCCATCTCCATTCATCACTTATCAGGTTGTGAGGACCTGGCATCCCAGTTCCTGTCACAGGAGATCGATGGGCAGGCGCTCATGCTGCTCAAGGAAGAGCATCTCATGTCCACCATGAACATCAAACTAGGACCTGCCCTCAAAATCTGCGCTTCTATCAACAGCCTAAAGGATTGAACGGATGGCAGAGCTTCATATTTCCATCACCAGCCTGAGAAACTGAAACCTTTGGAGATGAATCCAAAGATCTTGACCTAGAGATTAATCAAAATCCACATGGAAAGAATGACATCCGATGCCTTATTAAGAGCAAATTATTTAGTATTTTTGTTTCGACGTGAAAGCCTGGCGTAATCGTTTAAATTTTTGGACCGTTTGCGAGATTGAAGCTGACCAGTTCTCACTTAAATCTGTCCTGTTTTCAAACAGTTAAAAAAAACAGCACAAAGATGATTGTGTGTGATCTTTAAATGACCGAATCAACAGGATACGTCTCATTCTTGATTTTTGAATGTGTTACATGTATAATATCCGGGAGGTGCTTGAAGGAGCATGTGAGTCTTGCGTCAGTCGACTAAATTTATAGTCTATATCTCTGTATGTTTGTGTCCTGTTGTCTTAGACAATAATAATCAAAGTATGACTTGATAATGACATTTAGACAGTAATCAATGTTATTCCTGTAGTGCTTTTGACTATCAAAGTCAACAAAAAATGTTAATAAGTTGCCTTTTTAATAATAACTATGTTGCCTGAGACGGTTCTTTCTCCAGGGCTTCCCCAAGCTTCAGTTCACCACATTTGTTAAACAGAAAACTGCTATTTTTGGTTCATCAGCACTTGACTAACGGGTTAACGGTTACCTACAGTGTGCCATTTAGGATTTGAACACAATTAGATTCCCATACACTAAAATAACCAGTCTCAAGAATACTTCTGCGCTCACAGTAGAAAGAGAAATGGTAATTTCAGCCGTTAGTGATATACTACAGCCTTCTTTGTTTCACAGCTTTCATTGGTTCAGAGACTGTGATAGATGGCAAATGTGTAGTTTCTTTACTATACAGTATTACTGAATGGAAGTAGTTTTTTTTTTCTTCTTAAACACAGACCGAAGGAGTGATTGGATAACCAATCCAAGAACAACAAATTGCTTTTTATTTTCTACAGTAGATGATTGTAGGACACTTTTCATTCGTATTAAAGAAGTAGTGTCGTTCTTTTTTGGGTACACTTCACCAGCTTCATAGAAGAGTATTAGTAGCTTTACCTGAGAGCCTTACAGCACCGAAGAGCAGGTATGATGAAGTGTGTGAATGTGAACGAGAGAAAGAGCCAACGAGAAAGCTGTGCTTGTGCTCTAAACATATGGTTCCTTTGTGTGCATAAGTATGAATAAAGGTGCTGAGATATCCATATCCTGTCTGTCAAGCCTTTACTGCTTGGAGAATAATGCTATTTTTTTAAATCTGTAATTTAAATGCTGATTTTTAACAATCCCATATCATCCCTGTGTATCAGTGAACACGGTAGTACAGATGAGAAACCAATTCCTCCCCATGACATTTTGTGAAATGTGACTGTCATGACAACAAATTTTTTATGTTACTTTAACTTATTTGAATAAGTTAATAAGTTTAACTTAATATTTTAAGTAAGTTATAAAGACTAAAGTTAGTTGAGAGATGACTACATACCTGTCAACCCTCCCATTTTTCCTGGGATTCTCCCGTATTTTACAGTTCTGTTCCGCTATCATCCTGTAAAGGTATTTTCCCGTATTTCTCCCGTATTTTCAACCTTTCTCTGAAGGGTGGCAATAAACATTAAAGAGCCGATCCTCCCTATATGCAACCCATACCGCCGAACCACCAGGGGCCGCCCCTTGCTCTTAAAAGGGAGTCTGTTTTGTGCTTTGGTTATATTTAGACATGAAACACTTTGAAATAAATATAAAAACGGCCGGATTCCCTTTTCATTACAGGTGCCGTTGCTCCTCCTATGAATGCAGATGTATGTAAGATGTGTGCCACCTCTTAGATGAGGTGACACCTCTGTTATTTAATGTAATCAAACAAAAAAAATCTAAATAAATGAGATTCGTTGCTCTTTATTCAGAATGTGTAAGTTATACAGTGAGAAAAAGATTAATGATAACTTGATTCAATTTCTTTATAATAGCTTATTTTAATAAGCTAAACTGTTTGCTAATGTATACTATTAAATACTCTTTTGTAAATTATAATAATAAAAATAACACTGATCGTTTAACTGTTTATTTACAATGAAACAGCTCAAGAAGAACATATTTAATATGGGGATTATTTAATATATTAAACATATTTAATATTGAAATATATATATTTAATATTGGGGTGGGTGGGGGTTATCCCTTATTATGGTGGGCGTATCCCTTATTTTCACATCCCAATGTTGACACTAGACGCATTTCATTCAACTAAACAATTTAGGTTAGGTTTTTTTAACTGACAAGAACTGTGCAGATTTCTAATGATAAACACACCTTTCAGCTCTGCTGAGACAAAAAGAAATGTAAAGGCGACTGAGATGATCATGTACAGTTTGCTGAACTAATCGCAAAATATTGCAGTCCTAAACGACTAATATAAGGTGACGTGGTGGCTCAGTGGTAAGCACTCTCGCCTCACACCAAGAGAGATGGTGGTTCATGTCCCGACTGGGTCAGTTGGCATTGCTGTGTGAAGTTTGTTTGTTCTCCCCGTGTTCACGTGGGTTTCCTCTGGGTGCTCCAATTTCCCCCACAGTCCAAAGACGTGCTATAGGTGAATTGAATACGCTAAATTAGCTGTAGTGTATGTGTGTAAATGGGTGTTTATGGATGTTTCCCAGTACTGGGTTGCAGCTGGAAGGGTATCCACGTGTAAAACATATGCTGGAAAGTTGGCAGTTCATTTCGCTGTGGCGACCCCGGATGAATGAAGGGACTAATCCGAGGGAAGATGAATGAATGAACAACCAACAAAATCATCTAAATTTGCATGCAGGCTGTGCCTATATGAGAAGGTGCTGATTTTTTTTACAGCCTATGGTTTTGATGCAGACATGTGCGTCAGTCTATTCCTGAAGATGGGATCAGATTATTGCACACAGCTATACATTCACATGTCACAACAATAATATTTCAGGATCTTCAAGAGGAGCCAGCCCAGGGCCCCTCACATG
The DNA here is from genome assembly GCA_903798035.1 of Danio albolineatus. Lineage (NCBI taxonomy): Eukaryota > Metazoa > Chordata > Actinopteri > Cypriniformes > Danionidae > Danio > Danio albolineatus. The sequence goes on from CAIGQQ010032566.1 coordinate 1,894,952, forward strand.
CCAGGGCCCTATGCACTCAGTCACCCTTTTCCACCCACTTATGACGCCCCTGCCCATAGGTAGACTTGGATTGAATTCCTGAAAAATTTAATTGAACTGAAAAACACTGATTCAACCAGAAAGGAAGCATCATGTTTCTTAGAAACAAAACATTTTCACTGATGGATAAAAATAGATCAAATGACTGCTAATATTAAATTCAGTTAAATTCAATTTATCCTTTTCTCTATAGCGATTTTACAATGTAGATTGTGTCGAAGCAGCTTAACATAGAAGTTCTAGTAAACTGAAACCGTGTCAGTCCAGTTTTCAGAGTTGAAGTTCAGTTTAGTTCAGTTCAGTGTAGTTTTATTTCCCTGCTGAAAGTCCAAACACTGAAGAGCAACGCCATTGATGCGCAGCTCCTTTAGTTCCAAACCAAGCAAGCCAGTGGCGACAGCGGCGAGGAACAAATTTTCACCAATTGAAGAAAGTGAAGGAAAAAAACTTGAAAGAAACCAGGCTCAATTGTGCAAGACCATTTCTCGTTTGGCCAAACTTCCTGTGCAGAGCTGCAGTCTAGGCAGCGGAGACTGAAGAACACTGGACGTCCATTATCGAGAATTGCAGGTGTGAGTAAGTCACCAGCAGGTGATCAGGCTGGCCTAAGGGATCAATAGGAAGACTCATCTGTCATTGTGGTCTTTCAGGAAACAGTCTCATACTCTCTGCTCCTTCATGACTGCCACAGCATCAGGTCAGGATACGGCCTGGTCCAGGATTATGCAATTATACTGTGTCCAGTGCAGTGTATTTACAAAGTGAACAGCTACTGTGATTAAATCAGTTTCCTATTGAAAAATTGAATGGATTACTCCTCATTTTTGTATACTTGTAACATACTGTAGATAAATTCAACAGTTCTGTATAAATGAATTCAGCGCAGAGTGATATATAATAATTTCCTGAATAATTGTATTTTTTACATAAAAACATTTAGCAAGCAAGACAGTAGTCAACATTCAAAGTGAATCAAACATATTTTTCAATATTGTCCTAGGACAGGAATGGGTGTTGTTCAGTAGTTTTAGGACAACTTCGATGAAAGGCAATGATCCACTTCAAATGTTGACTACTAAATGCTTAAGAAAATAAAACCATTTGAGAAATGAGTTCATGACAATGTTACTCAAGTGCTTATGATTTACCACAGCTGGTCCCGAATTAGCTAATCATGATCCTCCAATCATATGATTCCTAACTATAAATAACCACAGTCTTCATTCCACATTTGTCATTGTCTGGAAGAAACATCTTTCTCCACTTCTTCTTTTCCCTTATAGATTGGGTGGCCTGGAGAGTTAATGGTTAGCACTGTTGTCCCCACAGCAAGAGGTTCTCTTGGGTTCTCTGGTTTCTTCCCACTGTCCAATGCGTCATAGCCAAATGGTCACTTTGTCTTGCTCCCAGCATCAGTATCCTTCTCAAAGTAGTTAACCTTAGCCATTTCAGCCAGGGAGTTTTTGAGATCTGCGAAGGGGAGGGAGCCCTAGGCTCAGGGCTCTCTCTAGGGACAGCATGCCAAACAAGCTTATGATAAATCCTCAGCAAAGTATGAACTGTTGAACTGTTATTTTTTTTAAACAAAACTAAGCAGTCCTGTTTGACTCCAATTTAAATAATTAAACGTTAATTCATATTATCTGTCTATGCGTTGAGTTTTATGTGGATTAGTATTTATTTAGTCAAGTAATTAAATTACTTATTGAGTAACAAAGTTTTCAGACAAAGTAACTAAAAAAGTAATTTAATTACAATTTTAATGAGGAAATATGTAATTAATTAACTAACTTAATTAATTAACTTGCCCAACAACAATTGTGTCATAAAAGTAAGCTTACAGAATATAATTATTTACTATGATTGGATTTATTTATTCTTGCGATTTTGCTTAAAATATCCAAAATTTGGACAGATAAATCAATAACTGTTTTCATTTCAAATTCTTTCATTTAATTTTGTTAAAATAAACAGAATTACCTGCCATGTGTGATCAAATAAGGCTTAATTAATTGCAACTGTTACTATTTAATATCTGACAAAAAATGCACCTAAATTGTACTGCAAAAATCATTTATTTTCCACAGCTTCAAGTTAAATTTTACAGTACAATAAAAGTTTGATCACATAAATAAAATCACTGGATTTGGTAACATTGCAGTTTCAATGCATTTTAAAGAAAGGATATCTGTAAACACTTTAAAAATTGCATTTTATATGTTACATATTTTTAAATATAAGTGTGGCTGGTTAGGACTCCGTAGGAGGCACTGGAAATGCACAGCTTAAAACCACAAGCACAATAGAGGGTTTTCATAAACAGCGTCCATCCAGTTTTTCAGCAGCGCCGGTTCCAGAAGTATTTTTCCCATTAATTTTCCATAAAGATTTTAAACAAAGTTATATAAGCCATTAACCAAACAAACCATGAGTCTAACATTTGCTTTAAACTAATTCAGACACCGACTGTGTACTTATCAGGAGGTGCTAAATATGTATTTAGGCGCAACCCTCTGATTCTGTGAACAGCATCGTGCAATGTAATTGTTCAACACAATATCAGCTATTAAACACGCTCTGTATTAATGTGAACAGATAACTTCAACAAAAGCATCCAATCAGATATCATGTAGCAGCCTCACAACAACTTTTACTTCAAGGCTGCTATCCTCTCTAAAAAACAGTGTAGCTGTTGGATTCTCCATATCCAGCCTCCTTCAGATACTGTTGAATATTGATTGGCTCGGGCACACGGAGAACAATGCTGTCACTGGCACTCTTCTCTCCTGATTGGAGTTTACGTCTGACTTCAGCCAATGAGGGCCGGTCTTGCTCCTTCCACTGACAGCAGGATTTGATCATTGAGTAACTAGGAAAAGCAGAAACAACATGTAGATAAAAATACAATAAATACTTTTTTATATATTAATATCAGGAAAGAAATGGTTGTAAGGGTGCATTTACAGTGAGTTGGAGCAGTTGTTTGGTTTTCTAATTGGTTTCACTCTCTGATGATGCTGTAGAAGGTCTTTAACTGGGATTTCAGCAAAAGGAACGTCACCTGAAATAGGTAGAAACAAACATAGGATATATAAAAATGTAAATGTAAGTTAAATTTGTTAATCAATGTGAGGAACTTCTAGAAGTACTAAACTCACCAAGTGTCACCATTTCATACAGCAGCAGCCCGAAGGACCAACTATAAAGAAGAGCGAGAAATAATGATATTTGAGACGAAAATGTAAAAATGTTTTCCATATAACAGACATTGTGTCATTTACTTACATATCACTTTTTGGAGTAGCTGGTCTTTTGGTCAGTAGCTCAGGAGCTTGCCACTTTTTTCTTCCAGGATCTTCACTGTAATTTACACTTCCTGACGTCCTCGCGTACAAGTCATCCAAACCCCAGAGTTTTGCAGTACAGATCCTGCTGACCAACACATTACGAGCCTTTATGTTGCAGTGGTGAAGATCTTTGCCATGGAGAAAGTCCTTCAGAGAAAGAAGAATGAAAGGTGAGAAGATACGAAACCCTAAAACTGAACAATGGTAGCAAATGACACCATGAAGGATTACATTTTTTTTAACCCTTGTGTGCTGTTGGGGATGTTTTCAACCACTCTGGCTTGACTTTGAGTCTTAATTTGACCACAGCTTTCTGTGTTTCAGCAAATAGAATTATTTTTGGTGACAAATCTTATTTTGACTATTATTTTGGGAAAATGCTTTAAAAAAAAATGTAACAGTAATCTCTGAGCAAATCGACAACCCTTTCGTTATGTTTGTGGCTGTTTTGCCTCCATTGACTTCCTTTATAATCACATTGTTTTTGATTGCAAAGCCATGACACCCATATAATCATGCATTCTTGAGTGTTGCTGGTTTTCCCTGTTAGGAAGAGGTAAAAGTTTTCATTTTTACTATTGATCATTATTTGTAGAGCAGAAAAAGCTTAGTTTATGCCTTCTATTTGAAGTAGTGTGTGCGTCTGTGCGTGATTGTGTGTGAGAGAGAGAGACCTTTCTGCACTTATTTAGATATGCCTGAACTTCACATAAAAGTCAAAACTTTTTTTGCACAGGCCTATCTATATAGTAAATGCTGCCAACTGATGATCAACATTAAAATTACAAATTTTATGTTTTCCTAACAGGGAAAAACCACCAACAATCAAGAATGCATGATTATATGCTGTGATCAAAAAAGGTCATCATAATATAAGTCATCATTCATTTTCTTGTCAGCTTAGTCCCTTAATTAATCTGGGGTTGCCACAGCCGAATGAACCACCAACTTATCCAGCATATGTTTCACGCAGCGAATGCCTTTCCAGCTGCAACCCATCTCTGGGAAACATCCATACACACTCATTCACACTCATACACTATGGCCAATTTTAGCCTACCCAATTCACCTATACCACATGTCTTTGGACTTGTGGGGGAAACCGGAGCACCAGGAGGAAACCTACGCAACCACAGGGAGAACATGCAAACTCCACACAGAAATGCCAACTGACCCAGCCGAGGCTCGAACCAGCAACCTTTTTGCTGTGAGGTGAACATGTTACCCACGACGCCACTGTGGCGCCCATAATATAAGTCAATGAGGCAAAAAAAAAACTACAAACATAACAAAAGTGTAGTCAATTTAAACAGTCCACAAGGGTTAAAGTGCTGCTACTAATGCTTATATTATCGGTTGAAAAGCATATAAGAAAGTGGTGGTAAAGCAGTGGCGAGCTTACCAGTGCTGAGGCCACATGGGAGGCCATGTTGAAGATTTTTTTCTCTGTCATCTGACACATGCCATCTAGTCCAACATTATCCTGTTTGAAAAGATTTATTATTAAATAATTACTTGTCCATTTTAGAGGAAGATACCTATGTTTTTTTTCTTTTCAAGATATCATGGCTAATCAAATTATTTACTTGCTCTTCCTTTGTAATTATTTGCTAAATGCTAAATGTACTAACAATTGAACATTTTTAAACACTATTCAGCACTATGCACAATTATTTTAAGTACTCACAGTCTACTATGATAATGAATGTTCGAATAAGAAATCACTGAACTCAAAACACATATTTTACACTGCCATCAAGCATCAACAACAGTTAAAGCCAGAGTTAACATATGAAATAGACAAAACATCAGTTAGTACATGCCGTACCAAATGACAAATAAATTAGCAAGAAAGTACCAAGTTTATTTAGATGTGTAAAAATTTGAGCTCAACAATTTCAGATATAGAAAGCACTTTAAAAGATAAGATACAACACGTGACATAAAGAAGATGGGTCACATTTTTTTTTGATGGTCCATTTGTTGAATTTAAGTTACATTGCAACTAATTCTCATTAGATTAAGTAGACTGTTAGGTTGGGGGTAGGGTTAGTGTAAGTTGACATGTACTTGCAAAGTTTCTTATAGTCAGTTAAATGTCTGTTGAATGTCAGTATCAACAGATATTAAGCAGACAGTCTACTAATACTCAAAAGGACCATCAAAATAAAGTGTTACCGAAGACTGTAAACACAAATTAAGAATTTGTTGCCATAAATCAATAACTTGTTAGTTAAATTTTTTTTTAGATCTGTTCATTGCTATTTTGCATTTTCTAATTCGGATTGAGCATGTTGTTCTCATGGACAAAATCAACTGTTAAAGGGCATATTCACACGTCAAAAAAAGATAACTTTTTATAAATTCTGACATCAGTTACACATCATCGAGGCTTTGGAAACCAGAAAATGCAAGCTTTTGAAAATGAGTTTCATAGTGGAAAAATTTGTTATTGTTGTCATGTAAAGAAAGCATCATAGACAAACTCTTAGTCTGCTATGTCTGACTAAAAATGAACATAAACCAAATAAAAACTGTGAAGTCAGTTTGGTGAAGTCATGCTCAAACATGTTACATTCTATAGCCACGTGCGAGTACATGACAACCAAAACAGTAACAGCTACCAGCTTGGCTAGCATAATGCAGCATTTTGGTTGCGTTTTTGTATTGACAACATAGTCTACTCATCTGTATGTAAAACTAGAGAAACAAGTAAATAAAGATACAATTCAAAACTGTCCAAAAACAAATGCTTATAATGAATGGTGCATTTGCTTTTCAGGAACACGAAGGTGTGTGTGCTGATGTCGTATAAACATATACTTTTCCACTGCTTAAGAAACCGCTGCAATGAAAACTATAGTCAAACTTTTTACCTGTCTACATCTCCACAGAAATCCAAGCAAATCTCTGTTCTCCATCTCCTCAATAACAGTAATGAGAGGAGCCCGCAATGATATCACTCCCAGCAGCTCCGGTAAGAAGGGATGAGGCCCTAACTGGGACAGGAAGGCCGCAAAGCCCAAGAACGACTGACTTTCCTGATTACCGGCTGAATCTGAAGATGAGATTTAAAAAAGGGTCAGTGTAACTGGAATTCAAGATCTCAGTCAGACAATATGTGTAAGTTAAAAACCTCATTTGCACCTTTAAGCACACGCAGCACCACATTTCTGTTTTCCATACGAGCCCTATAGAGCGAGATGGGGCTGTCTGACTTCAGTGAGTATGAAGCTGGGAGAGGGGCCACTCTGTTAAAGTTCTCCGGCAGTCGTTGACGTGGAAGTTCTCGTGGCTTTGCAAAGGCTGAAGCTGTGGCGCCAAACATGCCATCTGTAAAGGCAACGTTGTTGGCATGATCGAGCCTGGCTGGCATTGCAGGATTGAATGTCATGTAAGTTGTAGTGTCCAGTGCTATGGGCTCCCCTTCCAGAGCATTCAGACCCACAGGAGCTGCACAGACAGAGCCAGAAAGAAGGTGAGAGACTGATTAGGTGAGACATGATGAATCATAAATATGAACAGAGCAAATCGGGATGCTTAATATTGAATATATTATCCATCCAATGTCATCTATGTTTACATATAATGATGCATGAGGTGTGCTTAAATGCAGCATCAAATATTGCACCCTTGACACATAAAATACATTTGTTTGCATTAACACTGAAGCAAACATTTAATTCCGGTATTATTTTAAGAAATGTCTGTTTTTTATGATCAACTTTTTTCATTTTAAAATAAAATATGTGTAATAGTAACATACATTTTTATTTATATGAATAAATGCAATAATTATTCATTACTACCAACTATTCCGAACCCAGTACTGAGAAACACCCATACACTCTTGTACTCACACGCACACACACTACAGCCAATTTAGTACATCCAATTCACTTATAGCGCATGTCTTTGGACTGTGAAGAAAACCCATGCAACATGCAAAGCATGCAAACTCCACACAGAAATGCCAACTGGCCCAGCCTGGACTCAAACCAGCGACCTTCTTACTGTGAGGCTACAGTGCTAACCACTGAGCCACTGTGCCACCTATATCTACATATACAGTGATATACAATATATCTATGCCAAATCTTGATGATCACAACCAATGATGAGTATTAATGATGCATAAATAATTATATTATTAGTTGGTGGATACAAAAGTAACCTAATAAAAATGATGGAGTCAAAATCCCTTGTTAATCTTACCTGTGTATACAAAAGTATACTGTCTCATTATTTATGTAGTCTATGTAAGTATTACAAGAAGGTCCACCAGTTTCTAATTAAGATTAAAATACAGGCATGTCAACATTTAAGAATTTCATACAGCTCATATTTTTTACATCCGTTTAAGCTTTCGAACAACTGATAGTCGTGCGAGTGGCACGGTGGCTCGGCTGGGCCGGTTGGCATTTCTGTGTGGAGTTTGTATGTTCTCACTTTGTTCACATGGATTTTCTCTAGGTGCTCCGGTTTCCCCAACAGTCCAAAGACGTGGTATAGGTGAATTGGGTAAGCTAAATTGTTCATAGTATATGAAAGAAGGGCATCCACTGCGTAAAACATATGCTGGATAAGTTGGCGGTTAATTCCACTGTGGCGACCCCAGATTAATAAAGAGACTAAGCCGAAAAAAAAACGAATGAATGAATGAATGACAGTCGTGTCTATGATTTTAAATATGTAATTGAATTAATTCAATAACAACATACTTTTCATGCCTTCAGTACCGAGCACTCAAAAGAACAGATTTGTTACCTGGATACTCGCTCCAATCAGATCATTTGCATCAGTTCACAAAAGAATCATTTAGTATTTCGTTTCTGATCTAGTGGTCACAACTTCCATAATTTTTACCACAATCAGATAACGATTCTTTTGGGAAATGAAGCGTGGAGCGATATGCGAACCAATTTAACAGAAAAAAAAACTTATTGATCGGAGACTTAAATTTGTGGATATCTAACGAGAATTGGATGGTTTTTATGAGATGTAGAGGAGCAAAAAGATGTTGATGCAGTATGGTTGTGTCGATTGCTGAAGCTTGTCAAAATAGATGGGATCAGATTATCGCACACAGCTCAGGAGCATGCTGCTATACACTCAATGCCACAAGAGTAATATTTCAAAATCTTCGAGAGCAGCCAGCCAAGGGCCCCTCACATGCCTGGGCCCTTGGCATCAGTCATCCTTTTCCACCCACTTATGAAGCCCCGCCTGTGAGTTACACTCATCGGCCTATAACTTTTGAAGGTCACCAATAAATAAATGAGCAAAATAACATTTAATTATTATACTTATTTTATACACTCACCATCAATGCCTTGCAAGTTTCTCCTAGTCCTGGATGCTCGGCTGGAAGCAGGTTGCAGACGATCCACCTTCTCTGGACAGAACCTCAGCAGCAGAATGAACAGCAGTGTGACCAAGAACATCATGAAGAAGATCACTGGTACGATTATCACCTCTTGTTCATACACACGGATCTCTGGGGTCAAGGAGTAAAAGTGACATTTAAAATAACAACTTTGATAATGTAGTTGTGTGATAGTGACGATTCCTTTATTTGAACTCGCAGACATGATCTACTCACCACACAGCGCATCTCCAGTTTCACATTCAGAAGATGCAGCGCTGGAAGTGGCCGCCATCCTGCATGGATACCAAATGTGAATTTAAAAGGTTGGAGGTGTTTTTTATGATTTACTTACTGTATTATTAGCTGACCAAAGTATAAGTGAATTTCTAGATGCAGAGATCACTGAACCAAAAATAAACCTTATAGTGTCAGTATGAAATATGACTTGAAAACGGGGTCAGTGAAACATGATCTTTGCAATCAACATGAAAAGACTTCGGCAGCTGAGACATCTTTCATGATTAGTGTCTTTTCTAGGAACTTTCAAGAGAAGTTTATTTCTGTAAAGACCACAGACAGAACGAGGAAAAAATACTGGAGTTTTTTTTCTCTCTCATGATCTCAGACAGAATAAGGAAAAAAATATTTTTCTGCAATGAGAGTTTTTTTCTGCAATAACCACAGACAGTATAAGGGGAAAAAATTAGGAAATACATGCATGTACAAATTTACTGCGCATGTAGGTAAAAACTGTTGATCTGCAACTGACGATGGTGTCTTATATTCACAAATACACACTGTGCGTGCAATATGAGAAGACCTCATTTTTGAGCAAACAGCTGAACACACCCAATCTTTCTAAATGTCTGTCCAACAGTACATTTGCCAGATTGTGTTTGTGTGTTTTCATGGCTCTGTGAGATGCACCTTGATTAGTGTTTTACATTTCCAGAAGTGTGGCTAAACGTGTCTTCAAAATGTAAATTGAGGGCAGAGTTTAAGCTCTGTCTCTGACACAAACGCGGAACTGCTTTTTTATTTGGATTTTGATGCTTAACCTGTTTGTCTGCATTTTTTTTCATTCTCAAAGGATACACTATGACACGTCGCATGCAAAAAGGTGCTCAAGGAAACGCAAATAAACTAATCTTCACTTAAAAAGTGTATTTAATAACTGGGTATTTGTATAAATGGATAAATGCTGCTTTGATCATTTAAAAAAAGATCTCGGCAAAAATAGTATTGATGAAAAATGCTGCTTGAACACCAAATAAACATTAGAATAAGGATCATGTGATCATATGAAGACTTTTTTTAATCAATATAAAATTGTAAACATTTATTTTTTTTTAATTGCAATATTAGTCTCACAATATTGCTGTACACATCCAAATAAACAGTCTTGTTATACTAAGGTGGAAAACATGAAGAAAATCATAGCCAAATTAAACTTTAAAACAGTATTGTAATACAGTATTGACTTAATATTGTGACACCTTTAACTTGTCTGTCTACTGTATAACAGAAACTAATCCACAAAAACAAAGTCAAATCATCTGCTAATTCCACACATGCAGAATGCCAAGTCACATGCTCATAACCCATCAGCACTGTGGGGATTTAATTTGCAGATCTCTATTGGCTTACCTGATGATCACTGCAGTCGTAGACGTTCTAGCTTTTCAGTTTTTCCTTGTTTCTATTCTTCCATGATGGGAATAATATCCCATTGATGAACAAATCCCAAACATATCCCAGTATTAGACGACTTCTTCACTTCTAGAGAATTTTCTTATGGTGAACAGTACACCAAGTCTGCTTGTATTTGTCGAGGTCACACCTTTGTTGGTTACTTGGCTCCGCCTTCCTCACCTTTGCTTCATCTCGTCTGAACTCTCTGTTGTTGTTAATACACTCCTTTATGGTAGAGTTGCTAAATAAAGGTATTTGATATCAATATATGTGTGTTATTTCACAATCTATCCTTTTTGCAGTGTGTCTAGAGATTTAATACTCAATCTTTATGGTTATCTCTGGTTTGTTGTTTTAAACTGATCAGAACTGTCGTGTTTAGCATCTTCTTCCTGAATCTAGCCAAACTGAAACCTGAAGATCCAGCTCCTCAGGTTTCTCTAGGAGGTTCAGACTTCCTGGCACGACTGCTGACTCAATCAGTGTGCATTAAACACAGTTAAAGAGGCCATGCGAGTTTTACTTTTCAGTCAATGTTTAAGATTTGTGACAAAATGTTTTGATAAATCTTGAATTTGGGGACTTAATGAGAATTTGTGTTTTTCAGTTGTGATCTCTGCAAGTTACTTGCAGTCAGAGCTCATTTTACATGGTTTGTGCATCAGCCGCAGTGTACAAAATGACAAGAAAAATATAGTTCACAGCATTTGAAGTGGATTAAAAATGTTTAAACAAATATTTTAATAAAAACGACAAGAATGGTTGTAATTTAATAGTTTTAAGACACTTTTGATGAAAGCTTGTGCTCCATTTCAAATGACTGTTGTATACTAAACATACACAAGTATGTCACCTAGTTCTCACCAATCAAAACATGTCTTAAAAAACAACATAGCTTGCATCTTGACAACGTGACTTATCCTGAAAAAGCATTATATAATATACAGCGAATGAAAGATTCCTGCGAAACTCAACAGCTCAGATTAAAGATCATCTTTATCAGCTTAGTGTAGCAGATGATGTAACAATGAATGTAATGACTTATGATATAACAATGAAATAATGACTTTATTTGTCATACAGCCTGAAATCAAATCAACTTTTCCAAAAAAACTGTTTTTTTTCCAGCCTTTGAAATGTTCTTCTCCTAACCTGTGCCTTCTACAACTTCATCCAAAAGGATTCACAGGGTATGATGATGCTGTGGTCTTGATTGACTTCACCCACTTCTCCCCTGAAAGACAAATGAAAGAATGATTGGAAAATGAACCGGTTTTTAATATCCCGTAGTTCGTTTGGAATTCAAGGTTAATTCATGACACACTGCAATAAATCATCAGGAAAACCAGCTTTGGTGTATATATAATAAAGTAGGTGAGATGACCTTTCATCATCCAGTTGGATCATTAAACCTGTTAAACAAGTTAATCAAGATGGTTAATTTTCAAGTTTTAAATAAACAGGTAATTACACATGCATGGCAAAAGCTATATGTTGCTTTTTTTTCAACAAAGAATTGTTGACACAAACAGTAAATGGACGGAGTGATCAGATTATCCTGGCAAATACGGCATCACTAAAATGTTTCTTTTAGACAAAACATGCTACTTTCAACATTAAGCTAGTTAGTATCATGATGAGTTTAGGTATCAAGTAATCAAATGTTTGTCATGAGACACTAATCCTAATAAATACACTAATCCAACTAGTCAGACCAACTAAGCCTAACGACCGATCGTTGGCTTGGTGCGTCTCGGCCCTTAGGTGGAAAATGGGCGACAGCACTTATAAATCTGCAGGAAATGATAAGCACAAATCAGTCATAATAACATCATAACAAAACATAATTAAGCATACCATAATATATAGCTGAACTGCACTTCATGTAAAATGGGAAACTATCAACAAGGCAGAGAGGGCAAAAACATTTAACATTCTGACGAGGTAGCACAAATCCTCAGTACACTAGATATAAATGTATGTCTATCTGGAACATATGCCAGGTTATGGTCCAGATAGATTATGGTCCAGAACAGTGCATATTATATGCCGCACATATTTTCAGTGGAATAATTGAGTTCACTCTAGGTGTGAACAAATAAAGATTATTTGTTCACCTAGAGAATAACAATGTGCGCTAATAAATGAAACACTGTAAATTTAGTTTTTAAATGGCCTTTAAAGGAGTATCAAGTAAATGTTTTGGACGTATTTGTCTCTGTGTAAGCATTAGGAATACAATTTTGATCTAAAAAAAAGATATATTCACCCCAAATTACACACATAAGGATGCAATTTTGACAGACAAATGTTCTTTAAAAAGAAGAAAAAGCACTTTTTGGTATGCTGCAACTCTAGATTAATTTGCAGTTACAGTATGGTACCAGTAAGGCTATTTACATGAATGTCTTGAACCTACCTTGCTGTTGTTCTCCTCTTATTTGGTGTGATGTTGATTATTTGTCAGGCTGTTTTATAGGACCACTGCCACCGCCTACTAACTAGACCGTATAGAGGCAAAATGCATGGGTGGAATTAAATACTAGAATGCACTGCAATAGGACATAATGAGCTGTGCAGAATGTCCTTACTAGAAGGTTCTTCTCATCTTGAGGGTTTCCAGCTGTTCTGGGAGGAGGATAAGGATTTTTAATTTATTTTAATGTAATGTATTGTATTTTGGGGAAGCACTGTTGCTCAGTGGTTAGCATGGTTGACTCACTAGGCAATATGTCCACCTATATACTCCAGCTATATTAATCTTCAATGTGACACTGAAGACTAGAGTAAAGAAAATAAATATAAAAAAATAACTGTAACATTTTTATCTAGATGCTTATTTTGACTTGGAATGATATTTTACAATATTATTCTTTTTACTTCATTTTTGTTTGAATAAACAGACATTTGGTAAACTAGCAGAAAACTCTTTGATTGTTAGTTTTTTTATAGACATGCAGCTTATTTTCTGTCTTTTTTTATTATCTTTTATTGTGTGTGTTTGTGTTAAGGATATCTTCAATCAGGTGTTTAAAACTTTGAATTGTGTACTTTATCCACTGCCAATAATCAAAATCTAGAGGGTGTGTTTGGCTATTATAGTTGGTATTTTTATGAGCTAACAACTTGCAAAACCTTATAAAATGTGAAAAGTAGCCAAAACAGTGTGAGTAATTTCTCTTTCTCACACAAAGATCTGCAGCATGATATGAGTTTCTGATGTCTGTATTGTGTTCGTTGTGGCCAATGCTGCAGTTATGATGAGAAAACTCATGTTTGCTTAAGTATTCTGTCCTGTTCATGGGCACATCTTGAGGAATTCTGTTTTGTGGTTTGTTGTGATGTCTTTTGTCCATGTTGGGTCCAAATATCAGAAGAGTTCATTTGGAAGCAAATTGACACCCACAATATGTTTTTAAAGATGTTTCTTCTGTTCAGCAATAACTTTATTATAATTATATTATTATTTTTGTACCATGTCATTGTCTGTTTCTAACTGGTGGAGTGAACATGCACGTGCCCTTATTGGTGGTGTATGTGTTCTAATTCTTTGCACAGATTTTCCATAGTGGCGTAGTCAAGTAAACGGCGTAATTTCAGCTTCTATTATATTGAAGTGTTTGTCCACCTGGAGTGAGTCTCCACCTGCCCACCTTCCATCCGTTACATAGAGATTGTGGGATTATCATCAAGCTTAAATAATAAATAAGCTGACAAATAAAGTAAATTATGAATCAAACTTGATTTTTCACAGGGGCACAGTAACATATGTATTTAAATGTATCCATGTGTGTGTTAAACTGTGAGAATTTTAAGTGATTAAGATATGACTAGTGTAAAATCACCACAAACTTTATTAGCAAAACTGATACATTTTGACAAAGCTATTACATACACTGTAAAAAATGCAGGGTTCCACACAATTCATTCATGTTGTCCCAACACAAATCATTTAAGTTAACTTAACACTTTTAACAAATTTATGTGGATTGAACATAAAAAAATTAAGTTTTAGTCATTTCAACAAGCAAAGCAAAATAGTTTTTTGAGTGTAGACTCAAGGACATGCGAGTATTAATAAAATTAGTAACAGCTGTAGGCTCATTCAGGGGAGCCTAAGAACATCTCATTCAAACCATACAAAATATATAAATTCCATGCATATACCATTCTATTCTAAGCTTAATTTTCATTCATTCTTTTCTGAAACATATTTGCCTTTTTGCAAAGCTGATCTGAGGAGAATGAACTCAATACTCAATGAAATAATTAAACGTACCACAACGACACAATTTCTAACATGTTATGCATTTATGAAAAATAATTTTATAAAACTTACAATTGTATGATGCTAAAAAAATCAATCACCTTGTTGAAAAACAACTTTTGTGATCTGCTACCGCTTTTGTGAACATACTAATAATTTTAGGGACACTTTGAGACTAAACATAAAATTCATGAATATTCATACTCCCAGCATCACCAAATATCTCAGTCACAGAAAATTTCAGAACACCTGTTACCGTATCAGCACACAGCGCTCAACGATTTAAGGGAAATTAATTATTTCTTATTTTGTATTTAACACAACTCATCTTATACATAAACACAGTAAACAAATTCAATGCAAAATATTTTTGAAAGCCAACATTCATTATCACATAGATATATCATATGTGTAAAACATATTAAAAACATTAATAACATTTTTTAAATGGTTAAAAGGGTCAGTCCTAATGTGGGTTAGGTCATACAGTATGTGGCCCACGAGCCATAGTTTAGGGACTCCTGCTCTACACTCTAACATTCTCATTTTAATAGCAGCTAAAAGCACCATTTAGCCATCAGAGAGTATTACAATTCACAATCTGCCTTTTCAAAAACCTGATAAATAAGCACCACAATTGTCTCTAGCAAGTTCAGATGTCCAGGCATGACTCTTGACTCACTTTATGTGCAAGAAATACACTGTTTTTATGATTTTTTAAAATGTGTTTATGATTTGGGGCAAAAAAGTTACATTTGAGACTTAAAGGCATGTGATTCTGAATGTTTATTTCGAGGTTGTTTAAAAAGTCTGGAGGCACAGCATCACACTTTGGGTTTGGTAGGATGAGGCCCAAGCCACTTCTCTCCTGAAAGACAAAAAATAAAAATAAGTGGAAAATTAGAGCCTTTATCCAAAGATTTCAATATCCTAGAGTTTATAGTTTTATTTATAGTATAAAACTGGGTATGGAAATTATTTTAAAAAGTAATAAAAAAAAAAAAATTAAAACCAACTAACAAAAAACTGAATTAATCATTCATTCATTCATTTTCTTTTCGGCTTAGTCCCTTTATTAATCCGGGGTCGCCACAGTGGAATGAACCGCCGACTTATCCAGCATTTGTTTTATGCAGCAGCTGCAACCCATCACTGGGAAACATCCATACACACTCATTCACACGCATACATACGGACAATTTAGCTTACCAAATTCACCTGTACCGCATGTCTTTGGACTGTGGGGGAAACCGGAGCACCCGGAGGAAACCCACGCAAACACGGGGAGAACATGCAAACTCCACAAAGAAGTGCCAACTGACCCAGCCTAGGCTCGAACCGGCGACCTTTTTGCTGTGAGGCGACAGCACTACCTACTGTGCCACCGTATCTCCCAAACTGAATTAATAGCAATCTAAATGTATTTCATCATATGCAGTGTATATTTAGTGTGCATTATGGGCCCCAGGCTTTTGGCCCAATCTCAAATGGCACAATTCATTTAACCAACGGCCCAGTTGATTCAGATAAATTGCATTCACAGATGATGTATTCTAAGATTTCTAGCTCAAATTTGTAAAATTTCCAAGACTCTTCTGTTTACTTGTTTCTGCTGTTGGTTATATTTCCTGCTTGTCTATGGCTAGCTTGACAACTTATTCGAATTTAGTGTATTTTGAAATCATTTGGTGGCCATTCATTGTATTTGATTATTTTGATGTATACAATAAGTTAGCTTGACCAGATTCTTATGTGAAGAAAGCATTATTCTTCAGTAGTGTTGTCATCTATTATACTATATTATACTACTATTATACTATATTATTACTCATAGTCTTTGGGACAACACCAGACACCAGTAATTAGTTACAAACAAAGGGTATGGAACTGCTTGAACCTTCTGTTAGAGAATCTTGAATGCACAAAATGTGCTTGATGCCATGGGGGGTGTGAGGGTGAGGGTGGCGGTTGTCGCAGATGAAAGCGAAGAAGGTTGGGAAGTCGTAGATAAAAGTGAAAGTGAACAGCGGACGGGGAGGAATGCGGTTGAGGAGGGGGATCGGTAAAACGAGGTGCCGGATCCGGCGTGTTCCAGCACAAATTAAGCCCTGTAATGGGCCATATAACTCTGTTACAAATATTGATTGAAGCAAGACCACAAATTCCGTTCAGTGCATCTGAGGCGCAATCACAATCTGAATGCATGTGACTAAATTTAATGTGCACTTGCAATCATGAGCATTCAAAAAAGGAGAATCGGCACACTGTGACTTTAGCTCTCAAAACATTTTTCATTTGACAACGTTTCGACCTACATTGTCTTCATCAGGTTGCACTTGCAATCATTAACCATTTTAATGGCTGCCGTGTGCAAGTCCACATGGTTCTGAAATCTTGAAAAGTTCTGCTTTTATGCATCAGTTTGTTTTTGATAAACCTGGGTTTTGCGTAGAGATTCAGGGATTATCATTCATTCATTCATTTTCTTGTCGGCTTAGTCCCTTTATTAATCCGGGGTCGCCACAGCGGAATCAACCGCCAACTTATCCAGCATATTTTTACGCAGCGGATGCCCTTCCAGCCGCAACCCATCTCTGGGAAACAACCACACACACACATTCACACACATACACTACGGACAATTTAGCTTACCCAATTCACCTGTACCGCATGTCTTTGGACTGTGGGGGAAACCGGAGCACCCGGAGGAAACCCACGCAACCACGGGGAGAACATGCAAACTCCACACAGAAATGCCAACTGGCCCAGCCGGGGATCGAACCAGCGACCTTCTTGCTGTGTGGCGAACGTGCTAACCACTACGCCACCGTGGCGCCCTTCAGGGATTATCAATCTTCAATAATACACTGAGAAGTAAATTATACCTCAAACTTGAGTTTTTACTGGGGCACAGAAACTTTTTGCAGTGGCATGTGATTCCAATGCTCTGAGCAGACGTGACAGAAGACACAAGTGCTCAACGAGTTAAGGCACCTACAGTATATACCTCAAATTAATTTCTTACTCTTTGTTTCAAGACAATGTGGATTTGAAAGGCTGCATGACAGTTTACTGTTTTCAAACATTCCTCACTGCTTGTGTGTAACCCCTAAACACAGCAATGATGGCGGCTGTGAGAAAAGAACAGTTTCATAAACATCTGTCATTTAGGATTGGGTTTTGGTGTTTTTAGCACCTTGGAGAGTCTTGTGCATATTAGAGTTTTCTACATTGCTAGTTAAATGTTTACATTTCTAATCTTACCAAGGAAATACGCCATAAGCTCAAATCTGTCAGAACCGAAGAAGACCCCAACCTCTCCGCCAGCCTGACATACAATGAATGGTAAACCAAAGCACTACAAATACAGGGGGAAAATGTGTTAGTGCGTTTTATTTTTAACACAAATAAATTTTACTAAAGGTGTAGAGATGCAAGCAAACGCCACTGACCTTATACTCCAGGGCTTCATTTGTGGTACTTGTTAGCTTGTCTTTGATTAGCTGAGTTTTAGCAGTGGTCAGAATGTCTTCCACCTCAATGGCTGAGAAACCAGCCTTTATTCCTACCTGTGAAAACAAAAGGATTTTAAAGAACAAAAGAGATCATTTTATTGTCTTTGTTATAAGTTTAGCATATGTCAGTGCTAAAATATATTTAAGAATATCCACATGTGCAATTCTACTGTAATCCTGTTTTAATTTTGTCATCTTGAGTAAAGGATACCTCTGTGAGTGAGGCAGGCTGGACTATGTCCTGATGAGTCCTCCACATTCGTTTCCAGAGCTCTCTAGAAACCTTCTCCACCAGATCACCACCATATTTTTCCTTCTGTGCTACAGCGGTCACAAAAAGCATTGGAATCACAGCGTCTAACAAGGCAAAGAGAAAGACAAGGGACAAAGGAAAAATGTCATTCTAGCAACACATGGTCTATCATTCTCCTTCCAGGAGAACCAGTGAACGGTGAATGATGATTACTGCAGATTTAGTTAAAGCAAAAAAACAAACAAACAAACAAACAGATGGGTTACCCTTGCTCAAGATTTTAACAATGCTTTAGAAATATTTGCTGAGAGACCTTTCTTGATAAGTTTTGAAGGTCGATACATTGGAACCCCAAAGTACTGAGACAGCAGCGTCAGATCTGAAGTCATGTATGTAAGCTTACTAGGGTTTAATCCAGGCGGACGGTTCCCTATGAAAAGAACAAAAAAGAATGTTATAATTATACATATAAGTACTAAACGTAGTACAGTTGAGGAATAAGCAGAATAATCTAAATAAAAATAGTTACACTTACTGTCTGAGATTTTTATGTTTGTATATTTTGTAGTGAACAGATTGGAATGAGGTCATTTCCCTGTTACCTGAGCCTTCTATGACTTCTGCTAAATATGCGGGTTTCAATTTGAGTTCGACGTTCCAAACATTTTTATAACGACACAGCACCTTAACAAAAAATAAACAAAAAAACATCAACCATAAAAAATGCCAATTAACCTAATTAATGCCTTTCTGTAGTCCAAATAGTAGAGCATGATAATGTTAAGGTTGTGGGTTTGATTTCTGAAATGTGCATCTTCAATACAATTTATGGTTAAAGGCAGAAAACTCTATGCACCTCAAATGCCAGCCAGGAGTAAGGAGAGGAAACGTCATAGAACAACTTGATCACCTTTCCAGAACTGATCATCTGTAATAAATAAGCACATTGGAAAAGAAGCTAAAGTTCACAATGACATTATCAAAACTGTTGAACCATAGTATTGTTTGTTTTATGCATACAAAAATACACAAAACAGCCCCAAAAATCTTGATTTCATAAGGCCAAAATAATCCACTATACTAAATTGCTTTTTGATTACTTATACTGTACAACCAGTTTTGCACCCCTAAATTTTTTCTTTAATGGTTCATAGCTTATATAATGTTTTAATGAAGATTGTTTTAAACCTATATGAATCCGGCAATTACTTTGGGTAATAATTAACATATAACAAAGTTTATCTATAGTCTTTGCATGTAGCATGCTGGGATTGCATTTAAACTGGCTATATTGGTTCACAAATTTGACTAAATTATTGTTTTGTGGACAGGACAGACCTAAACACATTTGTTCTTGAGTCATCAATTTACTGATTCAAATGATCCACTGAATTTATAAACTGATTCACATGGAGTCGAATCAGAAGATCTTCTGAGCTTGAGTCCCTGTGATTATTTGCATGAAATGTATATTTTCTAATGCTGCAATTTTAGGTTTTACTATTGTATATGATAATCATATTTATGGGCGCCACGGTGGCATAGTGAGTAGCACGTTCGCCTCAACAACAAGAAGGTCGCTGGTTCGAGCCTCGGCTTGGTCAGTTGGGATTTCTGTGTGGAGTTTGCATGTTCTCTCTGTGGTTGCGTGGGTTTCCTTCGGGTGCTCCAGTTTCCCCCACAGTCCAAAGATATGCGGTACAGGTGAATTGGGTAAGGTAAATGGTCCGTAGTGTATGTGTGTGAATGAGAATCTATGGATGTTTCCCAGAGATGGGTTGTGGCTGGAAGGGCATCCGCTGCGTAAAACAAATGCTGGATAAGTTGGCGGTTCATTCCGCTGTGGCGACCTCGGATTAATAAAGGGACTAAGCCGAAAAGAAAATGAATGAATGAATGAATAATCATATTTATGTCATGACGGGCAGTTGTTTGTGAACTAAATCTACTGTAAGGTCAAGCTGCAGGACCAAATGTATGGAATGTGTAGAAATGTTGAATTTACTGTGCCCTAACACATATATAACACAAAACTAGAACGTTACATTCTTTTTATTTGCCTTACGTTACTTTATTTTTATACTGTAAGATTGTATTTGTCAGCACTTTTTTAATGTACATTAGGGTGTATATTTAGTTTTCAATTGTTTGTACTCTGAATAACCATTATTATTAGTAATTACCAGTGTATGACAAGTTTTGATAATAAAATTAAACTATTTATTCATTTAGTCAATTGAAAAATCAAGAACATTTGTACAAGTGAAATTTGAAAGGGGGACTTTATATTTACACAGGAGAAATATTTAGTTAGAAGGGCCTCATGGTGGCGCAGTGAGTAGCATACAGAAAGAAAGTCGCTGGTTCGAGCCTCGGCTGGGTCAGTTGGCATTTCTGTGTAGAGTTTGTATGTTCTCCCCATATTGGAGTGGGTTTCCTTCAGGTGCTCCAGTTTCCCCCACAAGTCCAAAGACATGCAGTATAGATGAATTGAGTAAGCTAAAATAGTCCATAGTGAATGAGTGTGTATGGATGTTTTCCATTCATGGGTTGCAGCTTGAAGGGCATCCACTGCGTAAAACATATGCTGGATAAGTTTGCAGTTCATTCCACTGTGGCAACCCCTGATTAATAAAAGGACTAAGCCGAAAAGAAAATGAATTAAATATTTAGTTAGGGTAATGTACTTCGTCCTTTACTGGCAGACATCCAAAACAATGCTGTGTGCATGATTAAATGCTCCTGTCTCTTTTCTTGTCATGTCTTCATGTGCTGGTATTTTTATCAGCTAACAACTTGTGAAGGGCTTTTAGAATTCCCAGTGGCACACAAATACTGCTGCCAAGAAATGACTTTCTGATGCCTGTATTGAGCATTAATATTATCAACATTATGATAAGAAAAATCTGATAAAATTATAAGAAAAACTATCCATATTTTGCCATGGTATGATTTAAATGTTTTGAAGGTGGCCTGACCCCACCACCTTGTCTAACATTGGAAACGCATGTTTGTTTCTTTTTCTGTTTCTTTTAAAAATCCTATTCATCAAGAGGAATCAGTAAGAGTATTATACTAACAGTACATTTTAAATTTAGCAAATCAGTAAAAAACAAAGACAGGTGAAATTTAGAAACTTGGAAATTTAAAGAAATATCAAGCAAACATGTATAAGTTCTGCAAACATTTTCTAAAAGCTGTTGCAGTTAAAAGTACAGTATATACACACACATATAAACATGTGGATATCTCTCTCGTTCTCTTTCTATAAATAAATATATAACATTATATTATATATAAATATATAAATTTTCCCAGAGATGGGTTGCGGCTGGAAGGGCATCCGCTGCGTAAATAATATGCTGGATAAGTTGGCGGTTGATTCCGCTGTGGCTACTCTGGAGTAATAAAGGGACTAAGCCGACAAGAAAATGAATGAATGAATAAATATATAAATAATTGTTAAATGCAGCTTTAACAATAATGCACTTTTTTCTTTTTTGCAAACAGTGGCAAGATTTCTTTCTCCACATTTGATCTTAGAAACTTGTATGCATTAACATCAAAATATTGGATTTTAAAAAAAAACTTTTAACATTTGATGGATGGTATATTAAACTTACACATATACTAGGATGTTACTTTGACATGCACTTGACCTGAAACACTTGAAAATGTACTAAAATGACTAAAGTTCACGATAGAAAAGAAAAACCTGGCTGATAAGCTGCAACTACCTACAAGATGCATTTAGTAACAATTGTGGTTGCATTGTGTTATTTAAATGTCTTGTTTGTTATTAAAATGTCTTTAACTTACCCCGATCCTCTGTTGTTCTTTTCTGATTTGGATGTGATGTCTGTATTATAGCGCACTGCCACTGCCGACTACACTGTAAAGCCACAATGTATGCTTGGTTTATATACAGTCCAGCTATATTTATCTCCAACGTGACACTGAAGACTGGAGAAATGACTTTTGAAAAAGCAATTTCTAAACACTTAAATAAAAAGTTTTTGTAGGCCTACTGGCCTAGCTCGCTGCCTAGCTATCCAGTCTGCTAACATAAAAGGCATAAAGAAGCACAGTTTGCAGTTTGAAGATCCGTCACTTCTGTCCATTATTCTGTTTTTGTAAAACTGTGAAAAACAAATAAATCTCTTTTAATCTCACATAAGTCTTGTGCAGTGGTTTATCATCACAAAGTAACGTTATCTCGATTAGTTTATCCAACATCAATGAGCCATAATAAAAAAAACAAAAAGGCATTTTAACAGAAAGTCTCACTACAGCTACATTTAACACAAATTATACTTGCAGGGTATTGCCCTCGGTGACAAGCGGTGTACCGTTATCACAAAGTTTCCTTCCGATAAGAAATTGTCAATCTACCGTAATACCTCGTCTCTGCCAAACGGACTAAAATGAAACCGAAACTTGGTATAATTCCGCTACCAACATTAATCTTTAGGTGGCGCTGGAAGAAAACAATAGAGATTACTGACGCTACTGCCATTTCTTTTGCTTCAGCTGATTTCAAATCTCAAATGTACTTATGGTCTACTAAACATGACACTGTTTAACAAATTAGATAGCAGTTACTTCAAATTGTAGTATTTTAAAATGTAATTTTAATCAAGTAAATGCAACCTTAGTGAGCAAACGAGACTGATAAATCCTTCTGTCCCTAAACATTCGACCCTACATACATGTTTTTCTCTGTGTACATGATTTATCTCTTTAATTTTGAGTGTTTGTTTTAACAGAACTTGGTGAATTTACATGTATTTTTTCACTTTTTAATTAGAAATGCTTGAAATACACAGAGAATAATCGAAAAGTGATCACAATCTGGCTGTGGGTTTGACAGGATTAGGCCCCATCCACTTCTCTCCTGCAACACAAAATAAAAAGAGAATGACTGGACAGGCAGTTTTTCTTTTATACACTAAAATCATATAGGAAATTGTAGATTTAAATATGTTATAGTGCAATAATTTAATAAGTAAAAACCTCATAGTTACCAATGATGTGAGCCATGACCTCAAATCTGTCAGAACCGAAGAAGATCTCAGGCTTCCCGTCCACATGACACACAATGGTGGGAAAACCAAAGCACTGCAAAAAAACAGGTGGAGAAAAAAAAATCACTGTGAGGAGTATTTATTATATTTTACTACAAACATATTTTGGATACAAAGAAGAAAATTAAAGTGCACTGACTTTATACTTAATGGCTTCATTTGTGACACTCTTCAGCTTGTCTTTGATTGGCTGAGATGTGGCGAGGGTCAGCAGTTCATCCACCTCACTGGCTGTGAGACCTGCCTTTAATCCTGCCTGTGAAAAACAGAAAGAAAAGACAACATGTGATGTAATGTGCATTTATGCCAGTAGAGGAGAAAAGGTGATTGAGCCAATCAGTGGATGGGGATAATTGGGAGGACATATGATAGTTGAGGGAAGAGGGAGGGAATTTGGCCAGGACACCAAGGATACACAGACTCTTTACGAGTAACGAGTTCTTAACTATTTTCCTCTAAAGAAAGACAAACATTTAAATGTTATGAATGTATCTTTACTGACTAATCCTCTATTTTGTAGAGATGTTGAGCCACGTTAGGGAGGTAAAATGAATTCAGAAAGAAGGAAGCATCACTATGTTATTGTTAGGAAGAAATTGCAAGGTCTATTATAAAAATGTTTTGACTGAAGTGATCCTTGTTGAATTTTCATCACCAATATGAATGAGTTTTTCCATGTCTATAGTTTTAAGAAGTTAGAACTCAAGACTAACATGTAAACCTATTCGAACTAGCTGTTCTTTTAATGCAGGTTCTGCATATGAGGCATCTTCATAAAAAAAAACTGTTCACCTCAGCAAATGAGGCAGGCAGAGTAATATCTTGATCATTGCTCCAGATTCGATTCCAGAGCTCTCTAGAAACCCTCTCCAACTTCACATCTCCCCCTTTCTCCTTCTCTGCTACCGCTGTCACAAAGCGCATTGCTTTCAGTGAACCTACATGGGAAGATAGAGTAAAAGAAAGAACAGAAGCAATTTACAAAGAAACACAAGATTATCCTATATTTAAATCTTTCGTTAAAAGGAGAGTTCACACAAAAATGAAAAATATGTCATCATTCACTTGTTCCAAACTTATTATGACTGTTTAGGCTGTTGACCACAAAAAATATATATTGAGGAAAGCTGGAAACTTGTAACTAATGTTCTCTATAGTATTTGGTTTCCTTCTATGGAAGTCAGTGGTTACATGTTTCAGCTTTCCTGAAAATAACGGTTACCCTAATGAAGGCAAGTGTTTGCCGAAACGCATTAGTGATTCCTATTAAGGAATAGCCATGTCTACTGACAAGGCTTTTAAATATTTTTCCCACATTTTTCAAGTGCCTTGGGCTGTGTTTTGCTGTTTATATCTCTTTTGTGTTTAACAGAAGAAGAAAAAAATCATAAAAGTTATAACTACTCGAGCGTGAGTAAATATACAGTAAGCAAATATTCATTTTTAGGTGAACTATGCCTTTAAATTAAAAAGTACTCCAAATACAGTATTATTTACATTATTTTACTTTACATAAAAAGTATGGCTGATACTCTGCATGTAGTCATATGTATCATCAGGAAAAGTTTTGAACACCTTTCTCAAACATAGTCTCAAAAACGTTGGAAGGTTGCTGCACAGGAACCCCAAAGTACTCGGACACATGCTTCAGATCACTGGTCATGTAGAAAAACTTGTTAGGGATCATTCCAGGAGGCCGGTTACCTACAAACAGAAGACACTTATTATACTTAATTATAATCTATAAAAACTGATGTACAGTTTCTATGCTTTAATCTTTTAGCTTTTGTTTGATTATTCTTCCCAGGGGAGTTTTTAGTTAGCAAATAAATAATAAATAAATAAGAGATGAATAAACTTATTCATTCATTTTCTTTTTGGTTTAGTCCCTTTATTAATCTGGGGACGCCACTGCAGAATGAACCACCAACTTATCCAGCATTTGTTTTAGGCAGCAGATGGCCTTCCAGCTGCAACCCATCACTGGGAGACATCCATACACACTCATTCACACACATACATACGGACAATTTAGCTTACCAAATTCACCTACTGTATACCGCATGTCTTTGGACTTGTGGGGGAAACCGGAGCACCCAGAGGAAACCCACACCAACATGTGGAGAACATGCAAACTCCACACAGAAATGCCAACTGACCCAGCCGAGACTCGAACCAGCGACCTTCTTGCTGTGAGGCGAACGTGCTACCCACTAAACCACTGTGGCGCCCTGAAATTATTATTTCTTATCTAATATCAAAATAATTTTCTAAAGAATTGACCATTTTGAATCATCAAAGTATTTTTGAGGCTTCCAGAAATTGTCTCCTGTAGGCCTTTATTGACCTGTAACAACTGAAATGTATTTGTAAAATATACATATAAAATGCAGCTCTAAGACATACATTGTCCAGTGATTCAGGGGTTTTCAAACCAGGGGGCTGCAAAGAACTGCTAGGGAGGGTCTGTGGAACTGTCTGGATAAACAGCACAATAATAAAAATATACCGAAAAAAAAAACAGAGTAAAATAACTAATTAATGAAGTAGGGGTAAAATAAATAAACATTTCATTACAGTATGCAGCAGACACACAATAGTATAAATGATTCAACTAATAATAAGAACAAAAAATGTTTAATTAGCTGAAAATGCACCAAAAAATTCTGATTAAAAAATTGTTGAAAAAAATATATATTTGATAAAAATTAATAAGAAGAATATTGAAATGTTATACTGAATATTTTAGGAAAATTGTAATAATATAAATCCACAAAAATAATATATATTTTTAAAAATAATATTATTGATCAAACAATCGTTCAATTGAAATTAACCATGGAGAGGAAAGCTTTTTACAGAAATTGTGTGATCAAGTGATTGAATATGTATATATTACTTAGATTGTGTTATTCAATCATCAATCAGTTTGTAAATGACCTGATCATAAAATAAATTAAAGCATTCTCTTAACTGAATCTGGAAATATTGTTTTAATGGCTCTGTGCTTGACATCCTTGTTTCTTTGTCATGACAGTAATAATGAGAGTTTTCCAGTTATATTCTGTGAATGTGGAAATGTCATATCTCTTCTAGTACCTGACTCCTGCATGACTCCCCCTAAAAATGCTGGTTTCAGTTTGAGGTCGATGTTCCACACATTCCTATAGCGACACAGCACCTTAATAAACGCAATGGAACATACGTTAAAAAAGTCTTAAACTAAAATATGCATCGCAACAAACTGCACTAAATGCGACGCACGTAATACCTCAAATGCCAGCCATGAATAGGGAGAAACAACATCATAGAAGAGCTCGACCACTTTTCTGGAGCCGGACATCTGCAATGAGTAAACACACATGCAAAACTGAACATAAAATTAAACTTTATCAAAGTAAAATGTCATTTAAATGCATGTGCGCACCTTACCCTTGGATGAAAAGTGTGTCAAAGTTCAGTGCTCAACACGGGGTCCACCCCTTATGTAAAATGCCCTTTACTACGTCAGTCGAAACTGTAGTCGAAATCTACTTTTGTCTAAAAACAAATTGCTAATTAATTGACTTTTTTGCAATTACACTGTACCATAGTCTGTGTGCCAATTCTAGAGACGACCCGATACGATATCAATATTGGTTATTTATTAGTACCTTGGGTATTAGGATGAGAAAGTTGATCTTGCTAGTGCAGTGCAATTTATCAAAACTTTATGATAAAAAGGAGTTTATGAACAACGATTTCAAAATATCTCAAGAACACAACAGCAGAACTGTGCATCTGTGTCACAGCTCCGCCCACAGCAGCCACAGTGAAAGTTCCCGTCTGTCACAGGGGTTGCCAGATATGCTCAGAAAAATCGGATGTTTATTTACACTCCAAGAGATTCAGTTAATTAAATAAGATTTTAGCTTTGTGATGCTACGGCTATAGTATGAAGGTAAATCAGCAGCAAATCCGGAGAGCTTGCAAATCTAAATGTGAGAACTTGTGCATACATTTGGGGCATCACGGTGGCGCAGTGGGTAGCACGATCGCCTCAAAGCAAGAAGGTCGCTGGTTCGAGCCTCGGATGAGTCAGTTGGCATTTCTGTGTGGAATATACATGTTCTCTTGTGTTTGCGTGGGTTTCCTCCGGGTGCTTCGGTTTTCTCCACAAGCCCAAAGATGTGTGTTATAGGTGAATTGAGTAAGCTAAATTGTCTAAAATTGTCTGTACTGTTTCCCAGTGATGGTTGATGTGCTGGATAAGTTGGCGGTTCATTCCGCTGTGGCGACCCCTGATTAATTAAGGGACTAAGCCAAAAAGAAAATGAATGAATGACACATATATTTGCCACTGTTTTACCTTTGGGGCACTGGATGTGTTTAAGTACATTAACTTCAACACTTCGGATTAACAAAATAAAATAAGATGGTGGACACGCTAAATTATGCTAATTTTAAATTCATTATTTATCCATTTATATAATGTCTAACTTTTTAATTCTCTGTTTTCGTGCATTTTGTGCATGTTTATTATAATGTTCCAAAATAATTACTCTACGTCAACAAATAATAGGCGCTAAAATCATCCAAAACTCAGCAAATAGCATATATGAGGTTTAAGTTTTAAAGATCTGGGATTTTAAAAAAGTATTTTTCAATAGATGGAAAAATACCTAACTGTACCTTTTGACAGCGTAATTAAATTAAATGAGATAAATTAAATACAATAATCAAATAAATGAAATAAGTAATGACGTTTGCGTACAGTAGCTAAACGCTGTAGTGATTTTTAAGAAAACCTGGCAACCCATAAAGCGATTCATGAACATATGCGGTAGTAGGAAGTGGTGAATGAGGAAAGAACACGCCAGTGCGCGGGCGGTTAAAGGGGACTGCGGAACATTATTAAATCCGCCAGAATAAATCGTCTTTGGAAGCACAACTCCATACTTCACCGCTGTAAGTATTGCTGTCGCCATTTATAAAATATGGATGATGTTTTGTCCATTGTCACTGTACAAATTTCAGTCTGTTTATCTGCGAGACCAGTATTGGATGCATGCGATACCTTTCAGATGTGTCAGTTTTATATAAGCTGATATTATTTTTGTTGTGGTGTTAATATAGTGTTATAATGTATTACGGTATTGTTGCCTAATGGTCAGTGCTTGTCTGAAAGTGACTGCAGGAGTTTCAGAGCTGTCACGACAAGTTGTAAATGTTTGGCTCAGCAAATCACGTATTGAATACAAGCAAAGATTAAATGCCCACTAAGTACATAAGCATTGTCCTCAGCCTATCTTTCATTACTGGTGATGATAAGAAAACTGGTTAAATGTTGACAGTTCTCCACTGTTTAATCAAAGTATGATTTACTGATTATGAAATATGATTTCATAAATAATGAGTCAAATCTCATGTTTTGTTGCTGTAAACAGAAGGATGTCACCAGATGAATTAGTTTACCTAGGAATCCTTGCTGCAACAATACCTGTGGGATTCCTCTTCCGCTATCTAAGTAAGTCTGTCTGGCCATCTCCATCTCTACATTAATGTGTCAATAATGAAGTGAATACTCATAAAGTAGGATATTTCTGTTGACATAGTTTTACACGTGGACTGGGAAAATGTAGTTGTGTGTCAAATACTATAAAATATTAAATGATACAACTTGAAATCACATCTAAAACACACAATAAGCTCAGCTGTAAGAACAGCCTTTCTGACCAAACTGAACTCGCAAAACAAATACCATGCAATGAAACAATAAACATTTTAAAATGAGAGATTGGTTGCAATTTCTTCTACAATCCAAAGACAGGCGAGGTGAATTGGATAAACAAAATTGTCCGTAGTGTATGAGTGCATGTGTGAATGAGAGGGTGTGTATGGGTGTTTCCCAGTTCTGCATTGTAGCTGGAAGGGCATCTGCTGCCTAAAACATATGCTGGAATAGTTGGCGGTTCCTTCTGCTGTGGTGACTCCTGATAAATAAGGGACTAAGCTGAAGGAAAATGTTCAACCCAACACTCCCTAATAACAATCCCAGGCACTCGCAAACCCCACTATCCTTTGAGGTGGTTATAAATATACAAATGTTAAACATACACGCCAATAGGCCTGTATAAACATAAGCTTTATGACTACACAATCTAACCATATATCTTAATATAGTAATTTATTGATTGGCTGAAATCCAACATGATAAGGAGAACACAACGTTTGGAACACAACAAGTACATTATTGCTTTAA
This sequence comes from Danio albolineatus, assembly GCA_903798035.1. Taxonomy (NCBI): domain Eukaryota; kingdom Metazoa; phylum Chordata; class Actinopteri; order Cypriniformes; family Danionidae; genus Danio; species Danio albolineatus. The sequence goes on from CAIGQQ010032566.1 coordinate 1,924,758, forward strand.
TTTTGGAGAACGCCACTTGGAGATCGTCCTCCATGTTCAGTTGAGATCTGTATTTATTATAGTGTGAATGTCAGAAAGCTTATGCTGAAAAAAAATTGATCTGCTGCAACTAACGCTATTGCTATGGAAATCAGCAGGAGACCCCCACTCACTGTTGTTTGACCCCCAATTTGGGTAAAAAAAGGGGTTCAATGGCAGTTACAGTTTATATGTAATATTTTATCCCAGCAATAAATGTTAATAACTAAAATGTTCCAATAAAGAGTCAGTGGTTAGCACTGTAGCCCCACACCAAGAAAGTCGCTGGTTCAAGTCCCGGCTGGATCATTTGACTTTTCCATGTGGAGTTTGCATGTTCTCCCCTTGTTGGCGTGGGTTTCCTCCGGTTTCCCCCACAGTCTAAAGACATGCGCTATAGACCATTTCAATGTGGTCATGTTATTGGCCCATGAACATTTCCTGCTTGTTATCAAACGATTTCATAACTGTTACAAGAGGCAATTCAATCATAACTTAATGTTAAAACAGCTATCATAACATTATTTATCAATAAGTGGACCTTTTTGGATACTTGGAAGCTTTAGAAATAAAAAATGTAAAACAGAAAGTACGTTGGGACCATTTCTCAAAATGGTCTATAGGGGAATTGAGCAAACAAAATTAGCTGTAGTGTATGAGTGTGTGAATGTGAGAGTGCATGGGTGTTCCAATGCGTAAAACATATGCTGGAATATTTGGCGATTCATTCTGCTGTGGCAACCCCTGATAAGTTAAGGACTAAGCCAAGGGAAAATGAATGAATGAATGAATGAATATCACATAAATACGGTGGCCGAGAAAGGTTAACGCTCTGCAATTTAAGAAAGCACATGCAATAACAAAAAACACCAGCAAATTAAGAAACGATCTTCATCAATTTGACAGCACACCTGTTACAAATTCTCACAACACAGACAACGGAAGAAACGCGCAGCAAGTTATTGAAAACACAACGGAAGAAAACGCGCAACAAGTTGGTCAAAACACAACGGAAATGTTTCAAGAGGACCCAAAAACATGACGGACCCAGCAGCTGAGATACAGATGTAGTTAATTTATTTAATAACGCAACGTTTCAGTTGATCATTAATTAGACTGATAATTTACAAAAGACAACGGAATCGTGTAATCAGGATATTACACCTTTCAAAGACCACCAATCACTTCACTGAACAACAGTCACGGCGGGTCCGTATCTCAGCTGCTGGGTCCGTCATGTTTTTGGGTCCTCTTGAAACATTTCCGTTGTGTTTTGTTTAATTTGCTGCACGTTTCTTTTGTTGTTTGTGTTTTGAGAATTTGTAACAGGTGTGCTGTCAAATTGATGAAGATCGTTTCTTAATTTGCTGGTGTTTTTTGTTATTGCATGTGCTTTTCTTAAATTGCAGCACGTTAACCTTTCTCGGCCACCGTACATAAAAGATGTCAACTGATTTTTAGTAATAGAAGAATAATGACGAGAATTCTTGAGCTGAAGTGTCTCACTTTAGGGTTTAAGTAAAAAAAGAAAAGACCTTCACGAATGTTGTTTGGCACCCAGTTTCCACCCTACATTTTTATTTTTCAAGAGTCTATTATATTTGGATATACCTCACAGTATGTAAAAAAAAAAAAAGACACTTTGCATTTCATCTTTTTATTTACCAGGTCCTCCAGTCAAGCAGGGGGCAGCGTTGCTTTTAGGTTTGATCATTTCTATCGCAGCCTGTGGGATTCACACCCTTCACTCACTATGTACAGTGTTAGGAACATGGCTAATTATCAAAGTCAACTGGAGGTTAGTGTGATATGTAGCTTTCTGACATTTACAGTACTATGGATTCAGAGCTATTCCAGTTTAACCCTGTCCTTTTGTTTTATTTAGAAGTGCTCCTGCTCTGTCTTTGGCCTGGACGTTTCTGTACCTCCTCTTTTTCCGTCTGGTCACCTGGTTTGGCCTTCCTCAGCCCACACCTTTTGCCAATGCCATTCAGCTTATTTTGACATTAAAGGTAAAACAAAACAAATTAGACACATTTTCCATGTATTCATTTCTTGATGTTATTTCTGGATACTTATTTTTTTAACACTCAGATGGTCAGTTTAGCCAATGAGGTTCAATGTTATCACTTGGAGAGGAAAAAGGAAGTGAGCACCTTCACCAAGTCTCCAGTGGTGGCAGGGCTTTCCCATGAGCCTTCACTCTATGACGTTATATCATACAGCTACTGCTATGTGGGCATAATGACAGGTATTTTGCATGTTGATTTGAATGTCTTTATGTCTAATCAAATGTTATGTACTGTTTGTTTTGCATGTGTGTGTTAACTTGTCTCTCTTGTTTTTCTCTGCTACTAGTTCAGTAATGTGTGAGTCTATCTTCTTTTCATAACTGATTGTGTTTATTATTGCTCCTCTTTTGCCATGGTTTGTCTTTCCTTCCATGTGCTTCACTTCAATCATTGTGTGTGTCAAATTGATGTGCCTCTTTTATACTCCATCGCATTGATTCCACACCCTTCCCGCTCTATCCTAATATCATGTGCCATCTTTGCCCATCTCCTTAATGTCTTCATTGACAACTTTACCATGCTTTCGTCATGTTCCTTCATTTTCCATTTTCTCCCCCATCCACTCATCGATTCCCCCAGGTCCATTTTTCCGGTATCAGACATACGCAGACTGGTTGCAGCAGTCAAATCCACTGTCTCTTCCGGGGAAAGACCCATGTCTGCAGAGGCTGAAGATGATTCCTGTTTATGGAGTCCTCTTTATTGCTGTCAACTCTGTCTTTCCTTTGTCGTATGTGCGTACTGAAGATTTCCTGGAGCACAACTACTTTTACAGGTTTGTTTTTTTAAATCATAGACCAATACAGAATGAGTCTAAAGGCCCTGTCACACTGAGTGTGCCACAATAATGCGAGACAAACACATGGTTACAAAAGAAATCACCTTGCAGCGTCTTGCATGTCTTTTTTGACAGTCTGCCCACTGCGGTGTTCATTTTTTATATGGATCTTGCTTTTTTCCATTCGCCTTTGTCAACTGCACAATATAAATAACAGTAAATTAAGGAAAAGTTTGGTTCTACACCAGTAATACAAACTATTTATCATGATTATAACACTTTTTAAAAAATTATTAATTTCATCATCAAGTACCATTGTTGTATGTTGTGTTTATTTATTTGTTTATTGATTGTGTGTGCGTGCATGTGTGTATGTGTTTTGTAGTCACTGTAACTTTCATCAGAACATTCTCTGTTCTCAATCATGATAACAAACACTGAAAATCCACCACACTGGTTTTCAAAACGGTTGTCTATGGTATAACACCATCAGTCTAATCCTTATGTGCAGTTGTAGCAGCTCTGGTGGCATCAAATCTAAATTGACGGCACATTTCAGTTTAGATAAAGACAAAAAAATTCAATACACTGGTTGAAAAGAATTCTCAGTTTATCGAGCCCCTGTTCATCACATCTGATATTAATACCTCTATTGGTATCTGCTGTTTTCATTCAAGAATGCCATCTTACAATTGCTTGATTTAAAAACACTCCGTGTGAAAGGGCCTTAAAGACAATTTTTTTTCTTTTTTTCTTTTCTTTTCAAAAATATCCAAAAACCACTAAAAAAGTTAATATATATTATAACAAAGAAGAATATATATATAAATTCAGACTTATGTACTTGCATTATCCCAAATGTTAAGAAGAATCCAAAGAAATAAGCAATTTTAACTAATGACATTGGCGGTGCCCTATGTCACCACGCTAATAACGTCACACAATTTCCGTTTTTGTGTAACAGAAAACAGAAAAAAAGGACTGCATGTTAGACAGCATTATATCTGAACCCTAAAATGAATTAAGTTTGATAAAACCGTGCCGCTGCTTCGCGTCTAGCAGTGAAAGTTGCACACTTTGCCTTTAAGGGGTGCTCAGAAACGTTACCTTTTAAAAAAGAAAATGATAGCTTCAACTCTGTGTTAACAACGTCATTTTTAACACCAAACATGCGTGCAATTCACAAGATAAATGCATGATTACTTCAGAATGAAAGTCAGCTCAGAATGAAAGTCAGCTATTTTTTATGTTGTTTTCATTTTTAACTGAACTCCTCACCAGAATTTTTTGTAGAGTGAAATAAGACTTCCTAAAAAAGAGGTCTGAATCCACTTACTGTATTTGGTGTGTTCAGATGACACATTTGGTGTATTTGAATGAACATTTTGCACATTATGATATAATGTCATTTGGTGTACTCGAATGAACATTTACCAAACAATTGCACCAGAGTTGTAATCTAACCAAACCTGACTGATGTGAGCACATTTAAAAAGGTCCAAAGGAGATTTTCTTTACGAAATCATAGGATCATTATATTTCAGGTTTTTCTACATGGTGGCAATCTTCTTTGTATTCCGGATGCGTTTCTACTCTGCGTGGTGTGGAGCAGAAGCAGGCTGCATCAGTGCAGGGCTAGGTTGTTACCCACAGGGGGCGATGTCCAAACCTGGAGGAGGACCAACCGTGAAATATAGGTAGGATGATTCATTTTACGACCTGAAAGCTTTTTATAGTTCGACTGTACCTTGTAAATATGATGACTTTAATGTCCTGCCCAAATATATTCAGTCATGAGGCATGGCAGGAAATAACAATGTTTGTTCTTTGAAATGATATATGATGGAACGTTAAGTGCACAAGAAGAATAATTTACATGTTATAGTAGCTGACATGAAACAGGATCCCATAAAACACAGCATCACAGGACCACAGTTATGCAATATTAACCGCATGTGTGAAGACACTATTTGTAAAGGAGAATAGGTGAAGGAGATACTCTCTTAAAGAGATAGCTCAACCAAACGTTTATAGATTTTTTTTTGAATGTATTGTCCCTTTAATGCATATTTGAACTGTGTAAATGTTTAATTTATAGATTTCACTTTTAAACATTAACAAATACATCTGCACATCACGACTGCAGTTATTCTCATACATTTTAAAATGATTTATGTTATGGGAAAAGCTCCTTCAGAAACCAATACTACAGTTTTTAGTGTCACACGATCCTTCAGAAATCAATACTTCAGTTTTTAGTGTCAAACGATCCTTCAGAAATCAATCTATTATTTTTGGTGCTCAAGAAACATTATCATCACTGTTAAAAATGATTGTGCTGCTTATATATGCAGTTTGTTCATTTATTTAAGGTATCATATACAAAGTTGATAAATAAAACCAAAATAATTTGATTAAAAACATGAAAATATATTTTCATTTACACACATAGAAACTACATTTAACATTAAATAAGAACTTTTCAGGCAACGTTAGACGATGTCAGCAACAACCTGTAATTTGAAAAACAATAGGTAAAAAGAGGACAGTATTTGTTCAGTCTATACCTACAAAACTATCAAGAAGAAAATTATATCTCACTTGTTGTTTGATCATATGATAGCTAATGTTAACGATATATTGTTTGTCTTTCAGCCCTGATCCTGAAACCGTTGTAGAATATGACTTTAAAACGATCCAGAACATTGACTGCTATAACACTGATTTCTGCGTGAAGGTCCGGCATGGGATGCGCTACTGGAACATGACAGTTCAATGGTGGCTTCACCACTACATCTATCCAAATGCCCCATTCAGAGCTTATGCCCTCAGGTGCGAACATGTACATCTGATCATTGTATTGTGATTTAAAGGCTCAGTTCACCCAAGAATGAAAATTCTTTTATTAATTATTCACTCTCATATCAATCCAATCCCCTGAGACCTTTATTCACCTTCAGAAAAAATTAAGATTATTTAGATGTAATCCAAGAGCTCTCACATCCTCAATAGACAGCAATGGTCCAGAGATATTCAAAGTCCAGAACAGGAGCCAAAACACATAATAATGGTTCAACTTCAAAATACAAACACACACACACAAAAGTAAACGGTACTCTTCTTGGTCATGGTGTGCGTTTACTACAGGCAGTACGATATATTGCAATTAGGGCCAGGACACACCAAGCCAACAGTCAGCCTTTGGGGTTCGTGTAGTTGGTTTGGTGTTTCACATGTCGCCTCTTGTCGGGTCACATCGGCCCAATTCAGCATGATGAATCTACTTTGGCGCTCTGGTTATTTAGCAACAAATAGAGCACAAGTGTGATGTAGAGCAGTGACATGGCAAGTACACAATTAAAGTCACAAAACGCCACACAAAGAGCCTGACTGTATTTTTGCTACAGTTCTCAAACATTTGCAAACGATATGGATTATTAAACAGGTACTCTGATAATGGTACTGAACGCTGCTTTGTTTATGCGTTGCACATGCGCATTAGAAGTTCTGGTTGCCCATTGTGAATAAGAAAACAGATACTGCCATCCGGAAGTGCTGAAAGGCCACTTTCATTTCAGTCTGCCGCCATAGGTTTGGTGTGTTTATGGATGAGACCACACGTGACACAGATGGATATCATCTGCTGTAGTTATTTTGACGTCAAGTTGGTGTGTACAAGTCTTTTAAAATCAGCATCAAGACACACAAGCATCGTATTGCCTGTAGTAAACGTACGCCCTGATCTTATATAGAAGACATAGGTCAGGGATGGGCAACATTGGTCCTGGAGAGACAAAATTTTGCTCCAGCACTAATCAAGCACACACAAACAAGCGTATAGGTTTGTTTGATTAAGATTGGAGCTAAACTCTACAGAAAAGTGGCCCTCCTGAAGTTGCCCATCACTGACATTGGTGAAAGCAGTTGTTTTTGCCATTTTGTTTTGGCGCATAAGTGATCTTGGAGCTTCATATAATTACAGTTGAACCAATGAAGTCACATGGAATGTTTTGACAATGTTTTTGGTTTTTTTTCTGGACTTTGAGCAACTCAGGAACTTTGCTGTGTGTGGAAAATGAGATATATATCAATTTGGATTAGATTTCATCTAATCCAAAATATCTTCACTTGCGTTGCAAAGATGAACAAAGCTCTCAGGGTTTTGAAGCAAACTTAGAGTGAGTAATTAATAACAGAATGAACATTTTTGGGTGAACTAACCCTTTAAAAGTACCATTACTGATCAGCTTCCTCTTTCCTTATGTTATGTCAGGGCTGGATGGACGATGTTAATCAGCGCTTACTGGCATGGACTTCACGCTGGTTACTACCTCTCTTTTCTCACCATCCCATTGTGCATCGCAGCCGAAACGGCAATGGAGGCATCAGTCAGAGCCCGTCTGGGACCAGCAGGCCAGAATGTTTTCGACTGGATCCACTGGTTCCTTAAGATGAGGGCTTATGATTACATGTGCATGGGGTTTGTGCTCCTGAAGGCCAGCGACACTATCAGCTACTGGAGCTCCATTTACTTTGTAATTCACGTCATCGCCATTGTTTGTATCGCAGTAGGACAATTTATGAAAGGAGGGAGAAAGAGAGAGAAGAGAGAACGAGGTGAAGGAGAGAAAGAGGATGTGGTCAGAGAGAAGGCTGAGTGAAGCAAACGTGTGATGTGATAATGCTGATTACTGGAGAGATGGTATGTTTACACAAAACAACAAAAAAACATTTTCCAACATGCACTGTAATAGCCATGAACTGCCATTTAAATGTATTTTGTTACAGTTGTGCGTAATGAACCCAGGGACGTCAGTCTTTGTTTTATCAACAGTTTCTATCATTATCCTAATTCTGATGGTACCATTTATTTTATTACACACTGTGTTGTCAGCAGCGCAACCTTATATATTCATCTGGAGCTAGTCAGTATTGTTTAAATTATATTATTGCTCTAAGATGCTTTTAAACAATTGGGAAATGGTTTGTATTATATTTCAGTAGTTATTCTGTCTGTGTTGATCAGTGACCCTGGGACTTCATTTCATCTCTCACACACAGTACTTATAACCGAATCCATCCGTTTACTAAAAAAACTGATGAATGTTAGATTCACATCACTACTTAGAGCACAAATTAGTAGAAATTTCCTCTTTGTGTAACTGTGTCATTGAGGCAATACAGCCTTAATGGAAAAAAAGGGGTTTATGCAAGTTGGTCTGCCTTGTTTTTCAACAATTCTGATTGGTGGATTGAGTATCCATTGATGGTTATGTGTCATATATCAATATTATTACTATTATAATACAAAGAATGTGAAAAGAGCTCATTTTTATATAAAGTAAGTGAATGTTTTTGCTATTTTCTTCATTTAATCTTTTTTTCATACCACATGGTGTAAGGGAACTAACATTTTGAAGCCAAAGCAAAACTTTTGCTGATTTGCAAAATGAAGTCTAAATAAGGATAAAAGATCAGATGTGAACAGAATCTAATTATTATGTAAAAAAAACATAATTTTCTAAAACATTCAGGATTTTTGATTCACACTGGATGGCAGTGCTTCTGTTTTATTCCTGCTACTGTGTACTGTACCTCTAACGTGGCACTCCTTTCTTTAACCTTTTGTTTGAAAAAAGTATTTTCATAAACATTACCATGAAATTCATTCCTGCTGAACATCCTTCTGATGGAAATGGTTTGTTTGGAAACAACGTGATAGCATCAGATTTTTACATGACGTTACAGTTTTCATTAATATCTCAAACATTTTTTATCTATTTTTCCCCCCACAATAAAACAATTTTAAAAAAATCATAATATTGCACTAATAGCTGTCATTTTGTCCAGATTCACTCTAAAAATGTATCAAAAATAAATTTGAGCAATTTTATACAGTATATGAGCAATATTACACGAGTAGCAGTGCCATATGTTTGGATATCGACACTGGTGGGAGGCGTGCGTTGACACGAAGTAGTAGTGAAGTAGTAGTACTGTAGTGTGAGTCTATTGATCTGCTGTCACTCTATGTGGGTGGAGGAATACACAAGAGTGAAGAGGCTGTAAGAGTGCTGTTATTGCAGAGAGAGAGAGAGAGAGAATTATATAATATTGCACATTTAAAAATACTAAATATTTTTATCATTTTATTATCAAAACTATTTAAGTTATTTTAATAAATGTTACAATTTTTAATAAGTTGCACTGCTTAATACTAATACATTTAGTTCCACTGCAAAGACGTTAATGACATGCTAAAAACGTTAACAGCATGAAAAAGTGTAACCATGATGTTAGCATCGTGCTGATGTGTTAGTTGTGTTAAAAATAAAAGTAAAAATGCTAATTCTAGTGTTAAAATGCTAATTTTACTGGTATCATGCTACCAACATGTGTTAGTAACCACCCAGAACACTCCAGAACCTACCCAGTGCCGAGTTTTGCCATGGCACCACTATCATTCTGGTTTAAAGTTTTTGTCTGTTTCGTTAAAAGAATAAACTTTTTAAAGAATGTAATCAACTATGATCCATGAAACAAAAACAATTTAATGAGCAATAAACCACAGGAAGACAACTAACAAACAATACATTTAATAGATTTTAATATTTTCTTTAATTATTAGTCATTAATCAAACAATCACAAATGATTTATTAAAGCTGCTATTAGTTTTAAATCGGATTTGCGTTAGAAATATTCTGAGTTTTGTGTGTGTCTTTGTGACTTTGTCTGTGTTTGTTTTCCACATGGTAACAAAATCTGTCAATAAGTTGCCTTTGTGTGCCTTTGCCTTTGAGGTCTGACAAGACACAGTTAATGTTTCCAGCTTGTGAGGCTGGTGTTCAGCTGGCAATGAGAACAAGGAAGTGTTTCCAAAGTTTATTTCCATAAGACTCAAAGTCCACATGACAGAGTCCTGACACGCCTGTGCTCTTCTCCGTCAGTGGGAATTTGCTTCTATAACTATGCATTACTGAGTGCTGCTATTTTGGCATTGTGCTGTTTGTCGTCCTGTTCGTTTTATGTGGTGTCCATGCTGACTACCTGATTTCTGATGGAGCTTAGAGAATTCAACGATCTAGTCCATCCACCTCCAGGTAAGAGTGAGTGTCTATTTAAGAGCTAATGTCGTTCATGTCTGAGCATAGGGACAGAGATTACATTACAGGTTAGGGTTGCAAATGCTTGTCTACGTCTACACTGTTTTATAAATTGATTATTTCTTTATTTATTCATACATTTATAGCAGAATAACTGGAAAATCTTCATTTGTTTTTGAAGACATTATTTTTGGGACTGTAGTTGGCTATTTTGAATATGTTATGAAATTGTGTAGTTGTCCTGTCAGAGCTAATCAAATGTTTCTTACTGTAATATGATGCCTCTACAACATAATCAAACATTTTAATATACAGTGTAGAATTATTAAAATAATTTGAAAAGAGCTTCATAGTGAAAAAAATACTTCTTTAAAATGAGCTTAATCAACATCATTCTTGAGTTTTTTGGAGGGACAACTTAATTATTTTATGTTCAATCAACTCAAATTTGTAAAAAAAAAACATTTAATTGATTAGTGTTGGGACAACATGAAGTTGTTGTGTGGAATCCTGCAGTTTACAGTTTATAATATGTATAAATAGATATTATTTACACAGCATACAGTATACACTACCTGACAAAAGTACCTGACAAAGATCCCAGTGTAAGAGCAACAAATAATAACTTGACTTCTATTTGATCATTTGGAAAAGTGGCAGAAGGTAGATTTTTCTGATGAATCATTTGTTGAACTGCATCCCAATCATCACAAATACTGCAGAAGACCTATTGGAACCTGCATGGACCCAAGATTCTCACCGACATCAGTCAAGTTTGGTGATGGAAAAATCATGGTTTGGCGTTACATTCAGTGTGGGGGCATGTGAGAGATCTGCAATGTGGATGGCAACATCAACAGCCTGAGGTATCGAGACATTTGTGCTGCCCATTACATTACAAACCACAGGAGAGGGCAAATTCTTCAGAAGGATAGCGCTCCTTCTCATACTTAAGTCTCCACATCAAAGTTCCTGAAAGCAAAGTGGGTTAAGGTGCTCAAGGATTGGCCAGCCCAGTCACCAGACATGAACATTATTAAGCATGTCTGGGGTAAGATGATGGAGGAGGCATTGAAGACGAATCCAAAGAATCTTGATGAACTCTGGAGTCCTGCAAGAACGCTTTTGTTGCCATTCCAGATGACTTTAGCAATAAGTTATTTGAGTCATTGCAGAGATGTATGTATTGCAGTCCTCCAAGCTCATGGGAGTCAAACACAATATTAATTCTTTTTCCACTGCACCACGACTTTATATTCTATAATATACATTATTTTTGTCTAAGCAAAGTCAGACCTTACTGTCCTGATTAAGTAATTAAAATGTATTCAATTTAATTTCTTAAAATTAAAATCAAGGCATGATCATATTTTATATTGGTAAAATAAGTGTAATCTAGAGGCTTTTGCCTTTCATATAAGCCATGTCTGATGCCAAATGATCAACTAGCAGTCATTATTTGTTGTTCCTAAAACTTGGATAAGCGACAAGACTTTAGCCAGCAAATCAATGTAAATTAATTGACACAAAATGACAATTAACTCAGCAATATCCACTAATAATTTTGAATATTATTAAAGCATATAACTTTATTTTCAGAAATGAGTAGAGGCAGGTGACAAAAAAATGTATACAAAAAAGGACCTCACTCTTTTTTTCACACCACAAAAAATTACAATCAAGCACATATATTTCACTTGTGCTCATAAATGCAATGGCCAGAGGCGTTTGGATTATTCATCACAGCTGAAAATATTTGCCCATTGTGTGTGTTCAGTCTAACTTTACGAAACTTTTCTGCTTTTCTGAATAATTTTACACATTATTCTTTTAAATAAAAAGCATGCTGTAAGTAATATTAGGTGATTAATTTTGCCTTGTCTACAGTTTCTGTGATTTGAATAAAAGTTACATAAATTCATGAATTGCTCTAAAGACTCTAATCTAGCTTATCTTTGTGTGTGTGAGTGTGTGTGTTTACTTAATCAAATAACAGCTTTTAACTTTGGCACTGTCATGTTCTTTATTGATTTAAAACGCAGTGAAGATTTTCACACATAACTGTCTGATAACACCGAATAGAGCAAAGCTAACTGCCCTTAGATTCCCCGTGTTCAATGTGAACTCTATGCTAATTTACATCGACAGAGATATATAGGTCAGGGCTATGTATAGAAATGTAGTCCATAGAATATTTCAGGAGCTCTCAATTTTGTACTGTACTTGACTGTGTCTCTCTGTACAGTTCAACATTATTTTAATATAAGTAAGAGTGGGAATGGTTGCAACAGCTTTTGCATTTCCTTCAGTTTCTCAGAGACAGTTTGTTGTATATCAGTTTGTTGTATATCTATTTTTGTATAACATGTTTATATATTCAAAATTCAAACCCACATCAGATACCCACTCACATTGCATTAACGTGTGTAAATATGATAGGCCTTACTGTATGTACAATTTAAACTTGAACAAAGTCAAACGTTGCAACTCATCCCAAGAAAATTATTAAAAAACAATTTAAAAAACATTCTAAAACATCATATTGGAATTGATTTCATTTGTAAACAGTCTAAATGTAAATTGGTCAAATTGTTAAATGTATTAAATTGGCCATGTAAGGCAGGCTAGTAAAAAAAACGTAACAACCACATTTTTCTATTATTATTAAAACTATTTTCTCCTGAACTAACTTTGTGTGTGTGTATGTGAAAGCATCCTTTGGCACAGACCTCACTGTACTGCCTTCTGCCCTGTATTTGCTTCTGACCTCAGAACAGATAGAGGGACACCCATATCTGCTGTGGGTTCCCACTAGAGTAATATATATATAAAAAAATTTAAAACAGACTTCCCTTCCTGACAAAAGTCTTGTCGTCTATCCAAGTTTTAGGAACAACTAATATTAACTTGACTTCTAGTTGATCATTTGGTATCAGAAGTGGCTTGAAAGGCAAAGGTCTCTAGATTAGGTTTATTTTTTACCAAAATATAATATGATCATGCCTTGATTTTTAAATATTTAATTAGGAGAGTAATGTCTGACTTTGCTTAGATAAAAGTATTGTCACTAAGTGGAGTTTATGCATAAACAAATTTCAAGAGGATCACGTGCTTATGATTGCTAGCAGCTGACCTGCATTATCCAATTCACAACGCACCCATCAGACGATTCTTGAGTTACTATAAATACTTTTGGTTAGGTATCACAGCTATCTTCGCTTTGAAGGATCTCCCCTTCCACCCCTATTCCTCCTCCTTGTGGCACGGTGGCCCAGTGGTTAGCACTGTTCCCTTACAGCAAGAACGTCTCTGGTTTCTGTCCTTACCAAACCAGCCGACGTTTCTGTGTGGAGTTTGCAAGTTCTCCCCGTGCTCACGTGGGTTTCCCCCGGGTTCCCCGGTTTCCTCCCACCGTCCAAAAACATGCAAGTTAAGTTAATTGACTAATCCAAATAGACACCATAGACATGCTCTTAGTCAGTAGCCATCTCCTAAGGACAATCACTACCTGTCCCTACTCCAGCAAGGGAGTTGGAGATCTACCTGAGCTCACACTACCCTCTCGCCTTACAACGGGAGGGAGCCCCAGGCTCGAGGATCTTATGAGCTCGGGGCTCTCTCCCGAGACAGCATGCCAAACTAGCTTTATAATCAATCATCAGCTAAGTGTGAACTCTTGAAACAGAAATAATGTACAGTATAGAATATAAAGTCATGGTGCAGTTGAAAAAAAATGAATATTGTGATTGACTCCCATGCGCTTGGAGGACTGCATCCATACATCTCTGCAATGACTCAAATAACTTATTACTAAAGTCATCTGGAATGGGAAAGAAAGCGTTCTTGCAGGACTCCAGAGTTCATCAAGACTTTTTGAATTCATCTTCAATGCCTCCTTCATTATCTTACCCCAGACAAGCTCAATAATGTTCATGTCTGGTGACTGGGCTGGCCAATCCTGGAGCACCTTGACCTTCTTTACTTTCAGGAACTTTGATGTGGAGTATGAGAAGGAGTGCTATCCTGCTGAAGAATTTGCCCTCTCCTGTGGTTTGTAATGTAATGGGCAGCACAAATGTCTTGATATGGCTGTTGATGTTGCTATTCACTCTGCAGATCTCTTGAACACCCCCACACTGAATATAACACCAAACCATGATTTTTCCTTCACCAAACTTGACTGATTTCTGTGAGAGTCTTGGGTCCATGTGTGTTCCAATAGGTCTAGTAGGTCCAATAGTACTTGTGACAATTGGCATGCAAATTCATTGGAAAAATCTACCTTCTGCCACTTTTACAAATGATCAACTAAAAGTCAAGTTATTATTTGTTGCTCTTACAACTGAGATCAATGACAAGACTTTTGTCAGGTAGTGTATATTTTGGCCTAGTTTGAGACAATGTAGAGAAATTGAAATGAAAATAAAACCGTAATTAAATTACAAGTGTACTATGTTAATATGACAAGCTTTCACATCAATGTTGTGGCTTGTGACAGTTGTAACAGCATGCTGGGATGTCCCTACTTTGTCAGCCATGATTAACTAGCTATGCAATGCTAGCTACAGTTGCTTTAACACTTGGTATTAGAAGCTAAAACAACACTCAATTATATGAATGTATAATGCATGAAAAAACAGTTTAGACCAGGGATGTCCAAGCTCGGTCCTGGAGGGCCGGTGTCCTGCAAAGTTTAGTTCCAGCCCCAATCAGACACACCTGGGCTAGCTAATCAAGCACTAACTAGGCTTTCTAGAAACATCTTAGCAGGTGTGTTGAGGCAAGTTGGAGCAAAAATCTGCAGGACACCGGCCCTCCAGGACCGAGTTTGGACACCCCTGGTTTAGACATTAGAAAATATATCTTTTACCACATTTTTTTTATCCTGAAGGAATGTCACATATGGCTGATTTCTCTCAGCTCAGGGAGAATGTGTGTTATAAATATCATCCCACTAGCTCATTCCTGAATGGAGGAACACTAAAAAAAATATTTTTGCTGCTTGTTCAAACTACTTGAGCTGAAATAACACAATCCTTTTTGGGGGGATTGTGTTATTTTGGGTTATTTTCGAGTTTTTTGGGAGGACAACTTAATTTTTTTTGTTCAATCCAATTTGTAAAAACAGTTTGGTTAACTTAATTGAATTGTGTTGAGACAACATGACGGTATTGTGTGAAACTCAAAATTTTTTACTGTGAATAAGTCATGTTGCCACTTTCCACAGTCTCCCCTATCAAACTTTGTAATAGTGATTGCTTTTAATTGCATGTGTTTTCACCACCAGACTACCCCAGTCCTGATGTCTCCCAGCATTCCCTGAGGCTACGAACAGCTGCTGCTCCGGCTCAGGACAACAGCGGGGTTCAGTTCGACTGGGCTTCTCCTCCTCCTGAAGATGCTGAAGACTCCAGCGAAGCCCGAAACCTTCGCGAGCTGCCGCTGCACATGAGTCTGAAGAGAGCAGTAAGGTAGACATCCATTATCTACTTACAGCAATGTATCGACTCTTTACATCACCAAAACTGTCATGGAAAGTTATTTCTCTGTCCAACTAATTTCTGACAGATATAACCACAGAAATCAGTAAAGAAAGTTAACATAGGAAGTCTAATATTTCTGATTATTTTTGCAATTTCTGTTTAATGGAAAGATTTTTTTCAACACATTTCTAAACATAATAGTTTTAATAACTCTTTTCTAATAACTGATTTACTTTGACATGATGACAGTACATGATAGTTATCTTTCAACATATAGTATTCAGCTTAAAGTGACATTTAAAGGCTTAACTAGGTCAGTTAGGCAAGACATTGTATAACGATGCCTTGTTCTGTAGATAATCGGGAAAAAATATATTGCTTAAGGGGGCTAATAATATTGACCTTTAAATGTTTTTTTAAAAATGTAAAACTGCTTTTATTCTACCCTAAATAAAACAAAAAATCCTTTCTCTTATAAAGATATTATACAGTAGAAGAAGACCTAGGGATTTTAATCCCTGAGACATTCGTATCAGTGGCTTTTATCTGTTAATTTATGTTCTATAAGTTCTAGACACAACCTTATTTAGTACAAAGTATTACACAGACTTCACTATTCTAAAACAAAACTTAGTAAAATCTGTCCCTCGGTTTCCCACACTTACAACAAGTGTAACGCTGCTGAGGGCAGCTTAGCACAACTTTTTTTGGTTCTGTGTTCAAATTAGTTTCACATTTTTTGGTTAGAAATAATTAATAATTTTGCTAAGTTTTATGACTGTGTTTTACTCCCTGACCCAGTGATAGCAATTTTTGGCTAGTTAGATTTTCTGGAGACTCTTAAACAAAATGTACGGTTACCTGTTCAGTATGGCTTGATCATAGCTAAAAAAGTTATCCTTTGTTTCTGGAAGAAAAATGTCAGGCCTCTTTTTTCTGACTGGCTTCTTGGACTCACCTCCACTTTACATTGGGAAAGAATTAGACATATCACTTATGGGATCTCTGATCAAATGAATGGGAAATTTGATAAAAATCTATGATCTAGTCTTTTTTTTTTTTCAAAAACACCATAAAGACTAATAGTGTTGTTTAATTTCTGAAGATTTGTAAGTTTTTTCTCTTTCTCTTTGTCTCTTTACTTCCATTGCTGTGTCTTTTTTTAGGTCATATATGTCTTGTATGTCGCCATTATCCTTTGTTTCATGCTTTTTAAAATATTTTGCACAGATTATTACGTTTCATGATGGGTTTATCTGTCTGTTCTGTTTTTCTATTATAAAAAAATGTTCAAAAAAAAGAAAAAAATATTATAGGACATACTGTGAAAAATTCTTTGCTCTGTCAAACATCATTTGGGAAATATTTGAAAAGAGAAAAAAAATCACAGGAGGGCTATTAATTTTAACCTCAACTGTAATTATAAAGTTATTATATAAACTATTATGGGATGTTTCTGTTTCTGTTTTCCAGGCAGGTGCAGCAGATGAGAGTTCCAGTTGTGTCCAGCTCTTGGAACATTAAACATTCACAGACATTTCGACGATTCTGTGAGGTGGCCAATACTATTCTCAGCTATTTTGTTCTGTGGAAGAGGGGGATCCAAAGGATAGGAGGTGAAATATTATTGTATTTTTGTATTCATATATATATACACAATTAAGGACAAAATTATCAGCGCTCCTGTGAAACTTGTATTCTTTTTCAAATATTTTGCACAGATTATTACGTTTCATGATGGGTTGTATTCATGATGGGTTGTAAACTTGTATTCTTTTTCAAATATTTGCAGTGATGTTTAACAGTGCAAGGAAATTTTCATATTCTTGTTTTTTTTCTTACGGAGTAAGTCTTATTTATTTAAGTTTGGCTGGAATATATGTATTTATATATATTTATTACAGTATATTCAGCCTGATCTCACAAAAAAGCGTAAGCATTTTACGTTTTGCCAGTTTAGTGTAAAATGTACGATTTTAAAAAGGAGGCGTGGCACCCAAAACCACCCCTAAACCCAACCATCATTGGGTGATGAGCAAATCGTACTAAATTGTACGAATTAGATCGTACGAATTCATACGAATTAGTCACTAAATCAAAATTTACGAATTGCCGTGAGATAGCGTTGGTATATTACAGGATACTTAGTATATTTATTTATTTAGATTGTTTTTAAATCCATGAGCTGAACACTGTCATCTTATGACAATGAAACATTGTAATGTACTGGTATTGTGGCAATGACAAATGAAATTAGTTATTAGAAATGTTTATGTTTAAAACAAAATTCTCTCTTCATTAAACTTACTGATTAAGAACTTATTAAGTTGATTAACTATATGATAAAACTTGTTACCACTAGTACTAATTTAATACGACTTAACCTGTTTATCACATTGATTTGAACTGGGTAGCAGGTAGCATTACATTTGATAATGAATTCTCAAACCGGGGTTCTTTAATTGCTAGCAATTAAATACATGAAAAGTGAATGAGTGTGAATGGATGTTTCCCAGTACTGGGTTGCAGCTGGAATGGCATCCACTGGATAAGGATAAGCGGTTTATTCCGCTGTAGTGGCCCCTGATGAATAAAGACACTAAGACAAAGAAAAATGAAATAGAATGAAATAAAAATGAAAAGAACCATGAAACAATTTATATATAGAAAACATTAATTAAGGACAATCAATAAATAATAAACAATTTACTGCCGTTGTCTGAATGTAAACCATAAAAATGAGCATTGTAAACCTGAGTATGAGCATTGTAAAACATCTATTTAAAATATTACATACAGTATAATCTTTTAGGACCCAGCACAGGATGAACTACACACGAAGATATAAAATAGTTTAATTAAAAGACATATGCTCTTCTCACTGCTCGTCTAGTAAAAGAAGCTCCAGAACACAATAAAACTGAGTTAACAACAACAAGTCAACTAAATGTATTCTTTTTCCCCTTTCTTTCATGCACTTGTTTCCTCCTAGGTCACTTTGGTGGAGGAGTCCAGTCCTACTTTCTGTTCCTCAGATTTCTGGTGATTCTCAACTTTCTGTCCTCCTTGTTAATCGCAGCATTTGTGCTCATTCCCAGCATTGTGTTTCGCTCCTTGAACTTCAACTCCACCTCCAACATCACCATAGTCAACATAACAGGTAGGAACACAGTCTCCCTCCCAGAAACAAACACAAAGGCTGTCACACGTCAGTGCCTCTAATGAGAAGATTCTTGCTGTTTACTGGACACCACAATCCTCTTTGTTTGGCCTGAGATCATTTCGAGTATTCATGAAAGCAGCAAAACCAGTCTGGCGACATACATTTATTTATACTTTACAAAGTCTTTCAGATAAATAAAAAACAACAGCACGTATGGCATGTTTTGTTCTGAAGCATTGGTTGAACTGGTTAATAATTCATTTTAGTAACTAATCCTTTAATAAAATAGATCACTTTACAAAGAATTTGACTATTGTGCTTAACAGACTAAATTAGGTCATTTCTTCCTTGTTCTAGTATGTTTTTATTATGTGGAGCAAAATTGATTCCTGCAGTTTGTAACAGTTTGCTGTGGATTTCCGTGTGCAATTTTACTTATCTTTTTCTCTTAATTAAAGTAGTTTAAGGGGTTGAACACAACAAGGAAAACACTCTTTGTTGAAATACTACAATCGATTAAACATTAAACACAAAATTCATTTGAAAAATCACTGTTTGGATTTCACTAAACTGGTGTGAATTCACTGTAGGAACTTTTAAATCACATTTTGATTATTTTGATTGCCACAGGTTTAGAGACCTGCTTGCAGTATGATCCAAAACCTGATGCTCTTATGGTGTTCTTCACATATTTTCTGGACCTGGTTTCAGGCACGGTATGGACAGATTTATAGATTTTTTTCTGCATACATTAAACATTCAGAAATACAGAAAATTCTGAAATACATATAGAAATACAGGGGGGGGGGGGTACTTGGTGGTTCAGTGGTTAGCACTGCCGCCTCACAGCAAGAAGGTCGCTGGATCAAGTCCCAGCTGGGTCATTTAGCATTTCTGTGTGGAGTTTGCATGTTCTCCTCGTGTTCGTGTGGGTTTCCTCTGGGTTCTCCGGTTTACCCCATAGTCCAAAGATATGGTATAGGTGAATTGGACTAAAATTGGCAGTAGTGTATGTGTGTAAATGTGAGATTGTATGGGTGTTCCCCAGTGCTGGGTTGCAGCTGGAAGGGCATTCGCTGTGTAAAAAAACATGCTGGATACCTGATGAATAAAGGGACTAAAAACCGAAGGAAAATGAATGAATGAATGAACATAAAAATACATGAATATTGAGAAGTATCACAATTTAATTTTGATTTCACATAGTGTTCAACGTAAACAGTCGAAATTTTGAAAATGAATATTTGTATCCATTTCTCAGTGAATATAGCTAATATGTTTTGGTGCATTTGAACAAAACAGATTTATTAAACAGATATATTTATTAAATTAATATGTTAGTCATCAAACATCTTTATGAATTGAAAGATAATGCATTTAAATTAATGCAAAATATTAGAAAAAAATACTAAAACTACAAATTTTAACAATTTTATACAATTTGCTTTCTTTTAAATTTTGCTCTTTTTATTTTTGATTTAATATTTTTCCCTGACATATAAATTGGAGTGTACTAATTTTGGACCGTTATCATAAGTTATTTTGTTAGATATGTTCCAGATTTGGCTTCAGTACTGACTAATCTAATGTATCTGCACAAATATAATATTGTAAAGCTTCCTATAGAAAATATAATTTAAATGAGAGATTTGTGAGGGGTGTACTTATGTATTCGTTCATTCATTCGTTTTCTTTCGGCTTAGTCCGTTTATTCATCAGGGGTCGCCACAGCAGAATGAAATGCCAACTTATCCAGCATATGTTTTACGCAGCAGATGCCCTTCCAGCTGCAACCCAGTACTTGGAAACACCCATATACACTCATTCACTTGCATACACTATGGGTAATTTAATTGATTAAATTCACCAATAGCACATGCCTTTGGACTGTTGGGGAAACCGGAGCACCCTTAGGAAATCCACACGAACATGGAGAGAACATGCAAACTCCACACAGAAATACCAACTGAGGCAGCAATCTTCTTGCTGTGAGGCGACAGTGCTAACCACTGAGCCACTGTTTCGTCCTTATATATATATATATATATATATATGGCAAATCAGAATTATGGTTGAGAATTGTGATTTGACATGATGAAATGGTTGTTATAATTACTGTATATTTCTAAGCATGTCAGTCGGTACGATCACTTTTTAATCTAACTTGGTAAAGGTTTTACCAAGGTTTTAAAGGCAAAAATATAACTGATCCCAGTCTTTAAATGGTAATGTAAGTGAACTGTATTAAATATGTAGCAGTGTCAGCATTTTTGATGCCAGCTTTTACAGTTAAACAGGCAACCTTTTCATTTCAACTTAAATATAAACAGAGTTAAAATAAAAAACACAAAGTATTTTTCAACAAAATTTATGCTACTGAGACTACTGTTCCAAGTTTATTTAGTCTGACATCTAAGACATTTCTTTGTCTGTGAATATTTGCATAATGATCATCACTCATCACAGTCATCTTCTCCATCAGGGTTTTATGGAATATTCATACCTTTTTTATGGCTATTATAATAATACAATGATTGAAAGTGATGGATTCTCTTACAACATCCCTCTGGCCTACTTGCTGACGGCAGCCTTCTACTTCCTCTTCTGCTTCATTTGTATAATTATTAGGTGAGTCAGCTTTGTCAAAGTTGTTGAAAGGACATTGCTGTAGAATTAAGTTGACGTCTCTATCTGTCCAACAGAATGGGTGGCACGGCTCGTGTTGTCGTTGAGACGGGTGCAGGTGCAGCGGGGGGTTACTGTATGCTGGTGTTTACAGGATGGGATCATGGTCTTCAAGGAGACCGTGCCATAAAACTTAAACAAAACAACGTTCGCTACCGGTTACAGGTGCGTGTATGGGAAAACAAAACTAGACATGCCGTCAGGTATTTTTGATGGAAAAACTAGGGATGCACCAATTTTTATTTATTTTTTATTTTTTTGCCTAATACCAATTATAAATTTAACAAAAAAATAAAATCTTTCAACCGATTCTGATACCATTATTGGTCAATTGCCTAGAGAACTAGGCAATCTATTTTTCTGCAATTAATATGACTAAATATGGATTGAATCTGCATAACATTCAGTTGTCTGATATTTTACTAAATGTATAGGTTAAGACAAAAAATTACTATATGACAAACTTCAAAGGTGATTTTTGCTATTTAATAAGTCTGGTGCAAGGGGCTGGTTCTTTTTTCAATACAGCATTTTAATACAATTAAATACAGCATTTTAGTGACATTTTCAGCACTTTTTTTGCTGAATTAGCTTGTCAGATGGCCATAATATAATATAATATAATATAATATAATATAATATAATATAATATAATATAATATAATATAATATAATAAAATATAATAAAATATAATATAATATAATATAATATAATATAATATAATATAATTAAAGCTTTACATTTAAATTCATGTGTTTGTTTAAATTTTGATATATTGTTTAATATAATATAATACATAATATAGTTGATGAACCAAAAGCATTTCCTAAAGATTTAGAATAAAGAATTATGAAAAAGTTTTTATTTTATTTTATTTTATTTTATTTTATTTTATTTTATTTTATT